>OZ034974.1:5427031-5762031 GCA_964030785.1 Siderastrea siderea
ATAGTATTCACCAAAGTTAGTGGGGGCACGGTGGTGTAGTGGTTAGTGCGTTGAACTTCAGATCTGAAGGTCGGTGGTTCGACACCAGTCCCTGCCATTGCGTGTTCCTAAGACAAGATACTTTGCCCCACATTGTCTCTCTCCACCCAGGTGTACAAATGGGTACCGGCAACATACTGCTGGGGGGGGTAACCCTGCGATGGACTAGCATCCGTCCAGGGGGGGAGTAGCAATACTCTCAGTTACTTCATGCTACGGAAACCGGGATAAGCTCCGGCCGTGTGGGCCTCCTTCGCCCCAGTGTGACTTTATCCTTTTATCCTTTATTCACCAAAGTAGAGGGCAATAGTGGTGGATATTTGCCTCACCACAAATTAAAGCGGGGAGGTAAATATCTTCCACTCTTCACCGATACTGAGGTGAAGAATTGTTTCAGTACCACCAAACAAGTCGATAGCTAGCACCAAACACTTTTTTTTTTCCAAGAAACAAGAAAAAAAAACTTGCTTGCGAAATTCCCCCCCCCCCCCAAAAAAAAATGCTGGGAGATGAATAGCAAATCCTATCCCAAGTTTGAGTAGCCAATTAGAGTTGTTGTTTTGTTTAAGACGGATTCTGCTCAAGATTTCAGCAATAAGTGCAAACAAATTTACTGAAAACTTCTCATAACACGATATATAGCATTTTCAACACGATTTGAAACATGTCACTTTAATTCACTTCTCCGAGTGACCCCGTCATGAAATTCTCAAGCATTCCCGAAAGACTTAATATCAAATATCGTAAAAATATGCCAAAAACTGGGCGCCATTTTGTTTTGAACTGAGACGAAGCGTCTTTTTAATTCAGATATGGATAACTTTTAATCCATTTTTTTCTCACGGGGTCAGCCTGGGAGTAAAATTATTGATAAGTTCTTCTTATCCATTCTCAAAATGTGACCGTGCTGCAAGTATTTTTTTGGTAACTTAATTTTTGCACTTATTGCTCAAACGTTGAGCGGAAATCATTTTAATAGGACTGGGTTCCCGGTCCCCCGTGGCATTTTCAAAGATCTCTTTCCAGACCTTGCCACGTATTAACCGCTCAAGGAGGCGGGGGTCTCATGAAGGCACCACCTTCACTCATTGTCGCCGGGCTGAGACACCAACTAAGCTTCTCCTTATTATATTTGAGCCTTTATTTATTGAATGGTTTCAATTCTTACTTTCCACTGACTGACTTGAAAAACAGCTATAAAAGAAACGTGTTCAGTAAGAGCCACAGCAAATATGCATACTACACTGAATGAACTCTACCTGTTTTGACTCATTTTAAAGTGCTATGCATGGCCACGAAGGCCCTTAGCCACACAGACTGATTACAGCATAACAGCCCTTGTAATTGTTATGCATGGCCACACAGGCCCTCAGCCACACAAGCTGATTACAGCATAACAGACCTGCTAATTGCTATGCATGGCCACACAGGCCCTCAGCCACGCAAGCCGATTACAGCATAACAGCACTTGTAATTGTTATGCATGGCCACACAGGCCCTCAGCCACACAAGCTGATTACAGCATAACAGACCTGCTAATTGCTATGCATGACCACACAGGCCCTCAGCCACACAGGCTGATTACAACATAGGCATAAGGTTTATCTCAGTGATATGCTCTCAAAACAGACACTCAATCACACTTTAACACTCTGCAGTGTTCCAGATAAGAGAGGGGTCTCAGTTCAAAAATCTGACAAAGCTGGCAACATGACCCGACAAAATAAATGGTTAACTTGAGAAGATTTGAAGAGATCCACATCTATTGACCCCTTTACTGACTCTCTGCCTTTAAAAGTAATCTTGAACACAGGCTCTGTATCAAAAAGATTTATGAATAGCTTGAATGTAGTTTCCTAGTCATCATTACTGGTTCAGTAATGGCTCAACGTTGACCTCCAGACTGAGCCCACTCTACCAGTCTGAGAAAGGTTTCCTCCCAATATGCTGGTGCTAAAGCCTCTCTCTGCTGACACTGAGTTGCTAATACATGCAGTCTTTCCATCTCCACTGCTCTAGCCCTTGTAGTTGGCGTGTCCACAGGTCTGAATCTGTCATCGTTTATTAGGACATCTTCATGAAATGCAAAATCAGGATCTATACCTTCTCCACCTGCTGATTTTGCTCGCGACAATGCCACAAATAGAGCTCCTGGATTCTTCGCTTCAAAGTCATGCTTTCCAGGGTGGATCACAACATACCTGAATGCTTCACCAACACCCACATTCATCCCTTGGCACTTGTGGATCGTTGTTCCCCATGCCAGTCTCAGTGGAACTTGAAGACGCTTGCATTGACATGTACACTCAGTGGACCGACTTACAGGCACAACTGGCACAAGTGTTGGATCTTCATTTATATACGGTGGACCCTTATATCCTGGAAACCGTACAAACACGACATCGGGTAGTGGTGCAGGATCATCACTAGGTCTGCAGCCATCTTTGTAGACAACATCCACGACGGTGCCTACTGCTCTATTGTACAAACTCCAGTCAGCCATCAAGTTTACTACCAGCATAACTTTGCTGTCACGGCAAAGATACAGTAGAGGTAACAATCCTCCTGCCTTATTCCTGTCAGCCTTCTGTGCATGCCTGCCATTGTCAACTGCCTTGATCTTTGCTACTGGGTGGTTTGGCAGTCTGTTACACTCAAGTTGCTTAGTTTTATTGCGCTCCCATTCCAGATGATGTGTAGGAAACACATACAGACCTTGCTCATCCATCCTACCAAGAAGTTCTGGGCCATGGGACATACGGAGATTGTGCCACTGAAACTGCTGTAGCCAACGGATTTGCTGTGCTGTCGTACTATAAGTTCTCAGTGACATCGACACATCCCTCAGCTGTTGTTCAGATTCATTCTGCCGCACAATCTGAGTAAGCTCCACAGCACTATCCAAACTTGTCCATACCAAGCGACCATGGTTAGATGGTGCACTGCGACAATCTGGAATGTACACAGGAGTGTCACACACAGGGGGTAGCTGCACATCATCTCCCATAAACACTACTACCGGAATACCTCCCCACAACTCCTCTGCATTGGCTCCTCTGCTGATTGCATAACGTGCATGCTGTTCCATCCAGCCCATTGTCGTGCGTCCAAACATTGATCGCTCGTCACCAACCAGAACTTTCAGATTTTTGCACTTTTTCTGAATTTTCTCTAGCACAGGACCTGAAGGCACAGACAACTCATTGCAAGACCTTCCACCAGTTGGTATTCCTAACAAGCTGTGAGCCGTTCTGCCTTGAACGAGATAGGCAGAATTTCCCGTCGGGGTTATCACCTGTATTGCATTGTTGGGTCCAAACACTTGCCGCACTAACCTCTGAAGGCACTTGATAACGTACGACTTTCCAGTTCCAGCAGTTCCAGAGACAACAAGTCGCAGAGGATGGTAATCTTGTGGGTTTTCAACAAAGTTGTAGAGGGTGTACAACACCAGACTCACAATGGCTCTAAGGTCAACGGTTTCTGTTTCCTGTTCTTCATTTTCTTTGATGCTCTCTTGAAGCCACTTCTTGGGGTCTTTGCCTTCAGGAAGAATAATGTAGGTATTGCTCCAGTCATAGTCATCTCCACCATCATCATAATCAAAGTCCTTCTCTACACCCTCATATCTTTGATTCTGCCCTTCATAGACATCCACCCAGTCTGGTTGTTCTTCTGTTTCTACAGCATCATCACTCTCATCCTCTTCAAATACCGGTTCTTGTGGATGGTCTGCATAACGCTGTGCCTTCGAAACTTGGGCCTTCACGAATGTTGGGCAATCACTGGTAGACACAAAGTCCCTAAACCGATCAATCCAAGATTCAGCATCTCCCATTACCTCTTGGATGTCAAACCAGTTTGGCCAGTGCAACATAAGCATTGTTCTATAGTAGTCCTCATTCAGTGGCCATGTTGCATGCGTAGCACCACCACTTACCACAGGAACCTTACCATTTTTGGATGCAAAATGGTACCAAGAGCACTGCTCGTCCCGCAGTCGTGCAAGGTACTTATCCAAGGGAGTGCTGCGAGTTGCAGTGTCACCATCCCGTTCAAGTTGCCTTGACCCTGACATCGACAAGTACGTAAACGAGCGGCTACATCGCCAAAGTGCTAGTCCACTCAACTCAAATGATGCCTCAGGTCCACTGATATCTCGTCTTCCCATAGTCTTTATCAGCATTTTAGCACACATTGACTTGCCAGTCACTTGGTCTGCATCAGCTGCATCAACGGCATTGACCATGTCCTTAAAGAGATCAGCAGTTGCACCAGTGGGTTCGCTATCCTTGCAAGCATAGCCACACACATAGTCAATTATGGCTATGATATCATCGGTGCTAGGATTGTCCGGAGGAGAATTGGAAAGGATCAAGCTCGCATCCCCATTGGCTCTCCAAGATTGTATTTGATAACGAGAATGCTGAACCACACGCGGATGGTCACGAGGCATCTCAAGGCGAGGAGCTCCATTATGATCTTCCACAATTTCTGGGCCACTGCGTAGTTTCTTCCCCGGGTGAAACTCGCTTCCAAACTCCATTCGACAAACACGTTCTCTTGGCTGTAATCCTGCCTCAGGATGACGAGGTGTCCTCAAGCAGTAATCAGAACAACTGTGCAGCCCAACTCGGTCACTAAAAGCAAATGATCTTCGAGTATTGCATCTTGAGTTGCAGCTATTTGCATAAGCATCTTCACCAAGGGATCCCTATTGTCTGATATCGGGTCAGCTGAACCCTCAGGTGGTGGCCAGAGGTCTTTTCTTGGCTGTCCTTCTTCATCACTGCCAGCTGGGTGAAATGCTGTCATGGCAAAGTTTTCATCAGCCCACTGGCTAAGCCTAGCTGCATACTCTTCATCGTCACAGCCATCTTCGCGAGCTTCATGCAACAGCTGGTGTGGCTGCCTGTCATCTCTCCAGCTGAGTTGATGCCAATGAATTTGACCCCGAGACTTTGCAAATTCATAACAATACCAATAATCAGAAACACCAAACACTGGCTTCAGCACCTTTTCATGATATGACTGGGTACGTAGGTCAAAGTAGTTTACCACTACATGAGTGTTCTCTTGGACAGCCGTGAAACGAGCATTGCTATCTTCAGCAAGGTTGACTTCTTCCCCTGTCGTCTGCAATATGTACTGTTCCAATAATCTCCTTAGTGGAGGAAAGTAAAACTCTGCACAACTTCCAGTCATAAAAAACGAAGGTAATCCACGCTTCTCATTTACCATGAACTCAACCAAAGCACGGAGTTCTCTGCGTCTTTGATGCCAGTACTGAGCCGTACCACGTAGATTTGCACTGAAATACAACAGCTTGTTGGTGAATGTAGTATCTCCCCTAGCTAGTCGCTCTTGCAGGTCTGCAACAGTTATCAGTGGGTCGCCTAGCTGCTGATCAACGAAAAACCTGCTCTGCTCTAGGGCACGCTTCCTCATGATCATGTTGTGCACAACAAACTTCCACACTTTATGCCGAGCAAACCTTCCATCTTGGTACCACAGCAAGTGCTCCGCCCAGTCGTGAAGAGCAGGACATGTTACCTGATGGTTTATGTGAAAATCACCCTTTCCATAGGGAAACAAGCAAGGAAATGCCATAGTGAAAAAATACGGAGTGGTAAACTCAGATGCCGGCGTTGTGTCTGTGGTTGGCCATGGGATCACTGGTCGTTCCATGCCTTGCTGAGCATCCTCTGTTTCTTCTTCCCTTGGTTCAGACACAACTTCATTTACAGCGGCTTCAACTTGTGCTTGTACATTCACACCTGGCTCAGGAAGAATAATTCCAGACACTGTCGAGTCATCGCTGCTGTCTGTTTCACCTGCATGTAATTGCTCCGGAGCAGGGCCTTGGTCATTCACATGTTCTGTTTCAGAAAACTCAACAGTTCTCAAATTAGGCAACTCACCATCTTCTGGTAAATTGTATATGCGAGCACCATCGATAACAATGTCACCATATGCGGGATTATTGTCTCTCAGCCAACGGAGGGCTCCTTCAACTCGGTGCCTTCTAACCCTGAAGTCCTTGTGGGTATCATCTCTACCTTGTCTCCTCACTCGTATGATATCCACTTCTGCTGGAAGGCGTGGAAGAATAGTTGCTGGTTCTTGCACAGCCTGAGGGAATGCAATGCAATGTCCCTTTGAAGCGATACCTCCATGCTTCAACATATGCACATGTACAGTGGGTGCTAGCCTTGCTATCAGCATCTGCTCGGCATCTGACATTCCAGACAACTCCTCGGGGACACACATTGGGTCCATGTTATTCTCATCTGACCAAACTTTTGGTACCTTCTTATCTCTCTTGCAGCGAGAGCACATGTTCCTTGTGCCTTTACACTGCAATCGCCGTTCCTTGCAAACCTCACAACAACTGAACTTGTAGGTCATCTGGTCCACCTCAAATGCACGTATAGCACAGTATGCATTGTCCTCCAGCTGACTCGATCCTGCTGGTGGAGGTGGTGGTAGATCTCCAACAACTTCACGTAACCTTCTCTCTTCACCGGTTACTCTCCTTTGATTTCGCCGCCGTCTTTTTCTTATGTCATCCTCCGTCTCTACAACACCAGGCTGTGCAAACTCATAGACCACACCAACTGCCCTTGCTCTGGCAATAAGCCGACTATCCTCTAAGTGGTTACTGTTGTTTTCGTCTGTAACAGGGTGATGGAATGTTTCCAGTGAATTGCTTACTTCCAACATCACGCCGTTTTCTATTACAGTAAACACCCGCATATAAGAACACACAATTTCAGAGGTCAGACTGATTGTGTTCTTATTTATCGGATGCTTAGTGAAAAATCAGCCTCAGGATGTTCTTAAATGTTCTTAAATTTTTTTAAATTCAGTGCTGTACAGCATAAAAAATGTTGCTAGAAATTTTAATCATGTTTTTGGACAATTACATAAATTGATGGAACAATAATTAAAAACCTAATGTTCAAATAGGTCTACTGTAATCAGTAATGTAACAAAACAGTAACAAGAAGGGTGTATGTATAGTTCTGTGGCAGATCCATATGCTGCCCCACCCTTGAAATGTCTAAAGTAGAGGTCCACTGTACATCTGCAAATCTGAAAGTCTGATTTACTACTGTGTTGACATGTACATCAGCAAAACAATAACATTAAGGGTTTGTACTCTTGTTATTGTTTGTAGATCTGTAACCCAAAAGCCAGCTGTGCATCTTAGAAACTGTATTCGTCCAAGCCCTGGGGAGAGATTTTCTCGTCTCCTGAGCCATCAGTTGTCATTAGGCAGCCGGTCTTTTCAAAAAGCCGTCTTAGAAAGTCTTTGCTTTCTTAGGCTTCCCCAGTCCATTGAGTCATAAGTATTCGCCTGTCCTTTGCAGAAAGTCTATCATGCCATTTTTCAAGATTGTCATCTATCTCCAACCACCTGTCCATTGCAGCAGCAATTTTCACTTTCATCATCCTTCCACATCCTGCATCAATTGGCTGAATTTTATCAGTATGGTTTTCTGGTAGCATGTACACAGAAGTACTGATTTCATTCCTACAGGTCTCGTGGAACTCTTTGGTTTGTTGGAAGGACACGTTGTCTGCAAATAACACCTTTTCCTGGTCAGTTTTTCCAACCCCAGGAATGAGTGTTTTCTTGCACCATTGCATATTTGTCACCTCATCCATCCAGGCATTTTGCTGGAAATACACATCAACTCTTTTATCATATTGTTCTTTCTCTTGAGAACTAACATTCCCTTTCCCTCTAAACACAAGGGAAGGCTTTACATTCTGTTCTCCTTCACCTCTTATGCAAAGTTGCAAAGTGGCTTGCCTTTTATCCAGACCTGATGATGGTTGTGCAACCCAGACTTGTTTATTGCCACGTGAGTCATAGGTAGTCCCTTGGTCCACCACAAATGGAAGAGGAACCTGGTCCACATTGTACCTGTTTTCAGGAGTCCACCTGCCATATTTGGGGTCAGTCATAGTTGATCTGTTCCGCCTCCTCTGTGTTTTCAGGGATTTCCTCAAATTTTGATGGAACTTCTGGATGGTTAACCTACCATCATCAGCAGAGTTTTTCTTCTTGTTTGTTCTTCTTCTCAGTACTATATTGTGCCTTTTCTTAAACCTTTGGAACCAGTTAGAGCTTCCTTTGAAACTTTCAGCCTCCTTTTCCCATAAGTCATCTCAATTTTTGCCTTCATCTTTTTCCTGAACCACAGTTTTGTAATCTTGCATCCAGCTGCTCTACGAACTTTGAATTCAGCAATCAATAGATTAGCTGCAAGTGGATACCTCTCACTCTGCTTCGATCGCCCAGCCACAATTTTTCTTCTCTGCCTTGCATCTCTTATATTCCCAGAATTTTTTCCCTTTTTATTTAGTTCTAGTTCCTTCAGAATTTGGTTTCTGTTTTTGTTCCACTTTTGAATCAAAGATCGATGAACTCCTTTCTCTTTTGAGACGATGTTGTATCTATGTTTTGATGATTTCAAAGAATAAAAAAGATCCAGGGTTTTCTTTTTGAATTCAACTGTGTACGATTTTCGCTTCTTACTTCCCCTTCTCTTGTTTCCAAGACTTTCGACTTCGTTACTGTCTAGAACAATGGGATCATTACTTCCTGACTGGCTAGCCTCAGGCAATGAGCAATGGGCATCTGCTTCCTTTCGATTGGCGAACATATTCTCTTGCTTTGAACCCTCGTGTGAGTTCTCGGTCATCGGGTGTTTGAATTTCATGTGGCTGTCAAGGTATTGTTGACCTCTGAATGATTTACCACAGACGTTGCATTTTACTTCAGCGCTTTTAGATATCTCAGCTGTCTTTTCCATCGTTGGCGTGATGTCAAGCATACAACCATTCTTCAATTCTACTTTTTTTCGAACGCCACAATCGAATAAAGTCCGATTCATCTTTGTTTTAGCTTAATATATTCAGCTCATAAAAATTCCAAACAGTGAAGTTCAACACACGAGGAAGAACACTTTGTGCGCCTCTGCATTGGCCAGCGGTTTCCTTTGTTATATTACCCGGGAACCACTTCGGGCACTGCCAGGTTGTGCGAGTGAGGAACCATCTTGGAATTCGTGAAAAACCTTGACAGATTTTTAAGGATAAACCCACACACATTAGAATAATGACGAATGAATATGAACTATATTTAGAGGCAAGCACAAGGGGTTATCATGCTTATTTCAAGGACGCCACAGTCTACATTGGAGAGATTCTTATATGCGAAATGGAGCCCAATAATCGCCACAGCAAGTATGCAGTTGTGGTAAAAAATGAGGACGACAGGATTGTTGGTCATGTCCCTATTGAGCTTTCTAAACTCTTCTTCGAATTTCTATCAGAGTATGGCAAAATTGAAGCAGAATGCATTGGAAGTAGAATAAACAAAGGGCGAGGAAAAGGACTAGAGCTACCAGTAGACTTTAGACTAGTTGGGAATGCTCGATATCTCAAGAAACTTCTCAAGAAATTACAGAAAAAGAACATTGAAATCGATTACCAATGGAAGCTGAGCAAGATACAGAAGTGTTGAGTTTGAACTTCAGTTATTTTCAATAAATTTGAATGACATAATGGGCAACAAAAGACTGGACAAGTATTTGCAAGCTTTGATCAACTACAACTGTGATTGACCTTGATACAGCTATAAAATCTTATGTTTTTCTCCATCAATACAGTAGTTTATAGTATTGTAAAGGCAAAAAATGTAATTCATGATATTAGATATTCTGAAGAGAACAAAGGTGCCCAAAACTTAGCTAATACCATTGGTCAGCAGGTGTGTTTATGGTAATTTGTGTAATTTTGACACCCTTCCCATTTTATAAGAACATTATTTTTTTTCCAGGCTGATATTGTTCTTATAAAAGTGGTGCTTTATTTGCCAAATTTCAGCCTGATGTTCTTAATCCATGTGTTCTTATATGCGGGTGTTTACTGTATAGGATTCTCCCTTTCAAACTCTTCACCTAGTAAATTAATGATTAGTGTTTATAAGCTTTGGAAACAAATTCAGAGTAATTATATATTGGGTAATTTTAAGCCAGCGAAAAAAAATAAGAAAACAAACAATGAAAAGGCATGAAAAAGCAAAATATACATGACCATATTCACAAATGGCAAACGCGCAGAAAAAAGGCTGGTACCTAAGACCAAAACGAGGCGTTTTAGGATAAACAAAAAAACAATAAGCTGCGTGGTTACAGATTTCATTCAGGATGAGTCCACGACAATGCAGGTCATAATGTCTCTTTCTGTGCTCCTTGTTGTACAATGTAATCCGAAAGGAAATGTAGACTCTCATGTGAAAAGAGTCTGATAATTTTGTTTCCCAAAGGCTCCAATTATCTTTGAGGATAATGGTCACATAATTAAATAAACCACCTTGCAGTTCTCAATTTTTTCAGCTTAGCAGGAAAAAAACCAGTTGTCACTGAAAATCTCTGCTAAAACTTAGCAATATTTGAGAAATTGAGCGTTGTATTGTGCCTTGTAGTAGTCGAAGGACGACGTCACAATTTTTCACATTTTTAAAGATGGCAGGAGTAATTTCTAAGTAATCTCTACTGTTATACGAATGTCTAGCTCTTTATACCAACTCAAAAAATGTTTGTCAAAAAAAAATTTTTTTTGAATGTTTTCTTACAATAAATAAATTAAAAAAATCTCAAAATAATTTGTTTGAGTGAATGAGGAAGAATCTGAATTACTAGAAAATACTTAAATCCAACTGGGAAATACTTACACCACAATTACATTCAAACTAAGAAAACTGTGAACACTGAAATAATATTTAATATTATTTTAACATTAATATTTTTGGATTGTTCATTGTGTTTTGACCAATCACATGCGAGACCATGTAACCACAGAAAATGAATGGGTTTCTCAGTCATGGAATTAAGTTGGTTCTCCATTTGTTTTGAAAGACCTTCACCTTAACTTACAAGAATTTCTATAATATTTACCAGCCGTGAGTTCCGTATAGGGAATAAGTGTGCCCGAGGTCTTGAGTACGGCCCAAGGCCGCAGGCCGACAGCAACCATTTGTGAATAGGGTGTGTTGTATTTGTCATATTCTAAACAAAACAGTTGGTGGAGTTCAGTTGTTGATTAATATTACATAAAATAGAAGAACCTTAATAAAACACTATTTTTTGGGCATTCTGGCCACATTTTTGCATCATTACAAATCCTTCAGGCCATCATGTATTACAAATTCCACTATAATAATAAAAAATGAAGGGTATCTCATTAGCATTTCTGCTACATTTAACATGTACCTGTATTAATCACTGCCGCAACTGAAACAGGGTTCACCATTCCAATTTCGTTTCCTCCAGCAGCATAAACAACATCTTGGCTCTCGCCTTGGTATTGACATTCTACATACGAAAAAAAATTGTATTTCAAATATTGTATTTCAAATTGTTTATGACTTTTTATTTTAATTAATCATCTAACTGCAATTTATGCACATCAGGCTTATAGCAATTATTGTTGAATAGTTCCCTCTCATGAAAATTACTATTCAGTGCTAGTTTCTTTCTAGGGGGTGGGGATGGGGGTGAAGTTGAGCACCTGTCAATTCAGAATGCTGGCCCCAGTTGTTCCAAACATGGAAAAATAAAGTATCCAATGGATAAGTGAGAGGGAAACCAATTTTGCTATCCAAGGGAAGGTGATCTATCCGGTGGATAGCACTATCCACCTTTTGACCAACTGGGGCATGATCTTTAATTGTACGTCAGGAAAGGTCATAAACCCAAACATAATTATTGAACAGTTCAAATGAAATAGAAAATAATTATTAATGCACAATTGCCTGTACCCTTGGAAAGTTCCAAAGGACACCCTTAATTTAAAGGGTACGGTAAAAAAGAATAGAAATATAAAATGAAAAATGTTAGAATAAATGCCTGGGAAACGTTAAAGGAAATAAAACATTCACGTTCCCTATGTACCTGAATCAATTTGTAGCTGTTCACCTTGCAGGGAGCATTCCATACCACACTCACCTTCACTTTCAAGCCCTTCTGTGGCTATAATGACAAACAGGTAACATTTTAAAAATGTTATTTTGGCTTAATCTTTAGCATAATGAACGATTATCGTGACGTAGTAAACTGTAGGAATAATCAGCAGGAGGCAGTAGGAATGCTACGAGAACGAGCCAATCAGATGTTAAGTTGCCTCTTTCGTCATCATGGTTCTCAACTTACAGGGTTTCTTTCAGCGGAGTTAAAATGGCGACTGGGGGGCGTTCGACGGCAACCAAAACGAATAAATATTTTAAAGGAAGAAGTCCCAATGTTCTTCGCTACGTTGAAAGTTGTGGAACAGAATCGGCAGCTACTTCTTTGCTTGCACCTAATCTTGTGGCTGGTGCACGGATGGCCGCCAAAAACGAAAGCCAGGCTCTCGACGAGAAAACGGCAAGAACTTACGAGCTTCGGCTCATTGCTTTAGAAAAATTCGCTGTAGAGAATGGCGACGACGCCGTTTTATTTGGAGAGAATAAACGGCCGTTCGTAGCGGCTACAGTTCAAACTTTCCTGCGTAAGTATTTTGCTCATATTTAAGCTAATATTACATGTAAGATTTATTTGTATTTTATAATGCGTGCACGTGGGTTGTTTGACTTCCATGAAAGCTTAAGCTTATGTAGTTTTTATTTTTGTTGATCTAACACAGTTTTAGAAATACTCTCAAATCAAAAGTGGCTAATTTCCTTTCTTTCCTGTTTGTGATTTTTTTTTATTTATGTCATATGTCATGAGTGATCAGCATTAAAACAAACATCTACAGCTTGTCGAATGATGTGGATGGATCTATAATTGAATGAAAATACCGGTGGATCAATGGTTTTTGCCCTAAAATAGCGCAGGTCAGCAGATCGATCATATCCCCATTCAGTCCCTCCCAACAGCAAAGAATTGACTTTAAGACCCCTTAGACTCACTGCAGAAAATGCATTCAACATTGGTAACCTCAAGGCCTAGCTTAGGCTAAACTAAAGTTTAGTTTTTCTTTTACTTTTTCTTAAAATTAATGATCGAAGTTACTGTTTCATTCTTTTTTCAATTAAATAATTTTTTCACAGATCACAAAAAGAGACTGCTCCTGAAAGGCTGATAAGACAAGACACTTAATTGATTTACTTTTGCATTGATGTTTTGTCAGATGGTCTCAAAGTCATTCAAACATTTCAGCAAACTTAAATCAATTTCACACAGTTCACATCAAAATGCTTAAAACAACAAGGGAACATAAGTGAAGTCAATAAGTGAAGTTGACAAAAAGTTTGTACGTATGGGTTTACCTATATTCTATTATCAGTATTGTTCTATAACAAAATAAAACCAGCTGATATTTCATTTTGTGTATATAGCAGCTATAATTTAATCGACAAGGTGTCATGAAAGTGGAACATTTTCAGAGCCTTATGGTTTCCAACAATTGACATGCATTCTATGACACAATTTATTTGATTGTCAACTTTAGCTAGGTGTTAAATTTTAATTTTTCTTTTAGAATTGTTGTGTGAAACCAAGGGTAAAAAACTTGGAACATTGCGCTGTCGTGGCCTTAAGCCTCCTGTAGTTCGAGGACATGCAGCTGCCTTCCGGTACTGGTTTAATGCCTTTGGCCACTCAGGACCCTATAGTCAGTCCATTGTGGAGGTTGAAGGACAACAGAAGTTGATTGCAACTGGAAATCCAATGAGTTCTCCAGGTATTGTTTTTTCTTTTCAAAGAAACCTGTCAACTGATATATCATCTCTGGGCTAGTACTAAAATATTGTTTTCTACTTTCATCTGTTTACAGCTGTACAACAAACAATTAAACAACTTTGTAAAAGGGCATTGCGGCCAACCACAAAGGATATACGCCAAGGAAGAGTGCCATATGAACCTAAGAAAGCCCCACCATTTACCCTTCAGCAGTTGCTACGAATGCGACAATACTGTATGAAGACAATGGAGGTATTCATATTTCTGTTATCTGTAATCTTCATACGAGGGTTTGAAATTATAATTTCAGAGGACTTGCCATTTGGCTCTCTCAAAATAAATTTATTCTTAATTTATTACTGTCATAATTCGATTTAGCACCCTCCTTCCAATAAGCACCGCCTTTCGAATTAGCAATCCCTTTCCAATGTACTTTTGTTAATAAGAACCCCCATTTTAAAAAGGATCCTTATTTTTACACCACAAGGATCCTTTTGATGAAATCACCGAATTGGGTGTTTAAGATGCCACACCAGAATGCTTTTATCTATTGATGTCAAAGCTATATGTGCCAAAAGAGATAAAAATTCCATCATGGTTAACTTTCACTGTTTATTTATTACTGTTACAGTTTCTGTTTTTTTCTCTTTTATTACTGTGAACACTCGGTTGTTAAAAAAAAATGTGCGTGCAGTCTTGAATAATTGCCCTCCCGTGAGGTACCAAAAGTAAAAGTGAATAAATGCTTGAATCATTACTGATCGCTTATGCCCAATGTTATCCTGTGTTTTTAGGGTATGCGTGGTTTATGGATGTGGACCATCACATTGTTTTCGTTTGCCTTGTTCCCTCAGGGGGGAGGGACCCCTGCGTCTTAAATTGAAGAATTTAAAATTGCCATCAAACTATTCAGGTACTCAGAGTTTTTTGATAATTTCCATACGCTTATAGTGGTGAAATGGCTTGGCACACCCAATCTAACATGTACACTCAGATAATTATGGCTAGTGGCTCTTGCGATTCTAATTAAAAGGAAATTGTTATTAGTAAAAGTGTTAATCAATGACAGTAAATACTTGCAATGAGCATTGTATTTTCCCAACTACTTATTCCCATTGGTGAACTAGTTTTAGCAGCAGTTATTTTTTGTTTTCAAGGCAACCCCTTGAACAAGAACCTTGTGTAGATCCGTGGAAACGTTAATTGTCTTGAATTTTCTTCATTTCAGTTGATTCTGGAAAATTACCAAAACGTATCGATGTCAAGATTCCATGGTCTAAAGCAGACAGGAAAGCAAAAGGTGACTTTTTATCGAAAAAGTTATTTCTACAGCATTAGTTGTCATTTTTCATATATTTCATTATATGGAAGGCATGATGGCCTAACGGTTAGTGAACTGGGCTCGGCATATAACGGCCTGGGTTCAGGCCCTTATAAAGTTTGTCTGTTGTGACCCCCCTCTCTCTCAGATGTTCCAATTACCTTTCATGGGTTGGATATGGATATTTTCTAGAACCACAAATTACACAGTGACTCTCTCTGCCTGCTGATGTTACCTTGCTATGCAGCAATATCCCATTCAGGTGGAGTGGAAATACTCCTATTTATAATATACAAATATACATCTGATATATGGGAGGCCATGTGTTCGATTTCCGTCAGGGACTCAGATTTTTTCTTTGCCCCATGCTCGTGTGCTCGTATGTACCGAGCTCAAAATTTACCATCTGTATTATTTTCAACAATTCGCAAATTTATACGTGCTTAGAAGCTGCATCTTTTAAAATTGCAGAATAAATTTGGTTTGCGAGTTATCTCTGAGAACATTTCTGTCAAGTTTTACATTGTAGTTTTCCCTCATCCCATTTTATTTCTGGTTTTCTTAAAGCCTCAGTGGTTTGGAGCCAGAGCTTAGACGACTATACCAGCGGTTAAAACTGTATACGGCATGTGCTAGGAATTATGTGGTAGCATAACCTTTTTTACATTACGAAATAATCACCACATGATTTGAATTTGTTGGCCACCAAGATTTAAATACATCAGCTGAATCTGTATGTACAGTCTTTTAAAAATGTTTATGCAATATTATTACTTCTTTATCTTTTTAGGGGTGACTCTTTCGCTTTGGGCAAACCCTCTAAAACCAGAATTGTGCCCTGTTTCTGCCCTTTTTGTGTGGCTTCTCATAACAGGTTTGTTTAACAAGTCATTGGTGCTTCCTTTCTCTGTATGTTGGGGCATTCAAAGTCTTTTCATGTTTTAGCTACAGATTGGACACTTGACTTCCCTGTAAATTGTACCATTTTAAACACTTTTCAAATGATTGGTCTTTTCTCTTTTAGGTATGAAAAAGGTAAACAATTTCATTTTTCCGAGGGTTGCCACAAACAACAGAAGTGTCCAGCCAAACTCTGCACGAGGTGTAACATCCTACAGAAAACAGTTTTTGGAGGTATGATTGCATTTTTTAACAAAATGTACATGATTGCTTGCAAAGCCTTTGTTATAACAAAAAAACCTTTTTCCTCCTTGATCATGTAGATGTCCAAAACATTGTTCGAAACAGAGCTCAGCACGCACAGTATCCGACGTTCCGCAGCCAGATGGGCTGCCCGTTGTGGAGCTAATGATACCTCTATCAAAAGAGCTGGTAGATGGTATGTACAAAGTTACACTTGCATTTTTTTATTAAACGTTGTCTTCTCGTATTACTAAGAAGGCAAGTATTCATTTGTATTTTCAGTGTTTTATAGCAAATCTAGCCATGGCAAAATTTAGGGCCTCTTTACATGAGAGCCAAGATGTGTTTCATCCTGGTATGAATATTTTCCTGGGTTGAAAAAATTTTCATTTTACATGAGCGTGTTCATCCAGGGATGCCAGGACGTAAGTCATCCCACCCGAGTTGAATTCATCCTGCCCGTGCTTTCAAAACATTACATTTTATTTGAAAAGACTGTTTCGTCATGTTTCATCCCGGGATAACATTTCATCCCGGTGCTCAGGACAGGTATGAAATTGTCCCAAGATGACTTCATCCCGGGATAAGAAAGTCATCCAGGGACAAAAACTCTCATGTGAAGAGGCCCTTAGTTGCACATTTTCATGGATATGTTGGCCACAAAGCATATTAGAGTTACACCCCAAACCTGTTATTATATTATAAGTTGTGCAATCTGATATAGGAGACACTGGAAATGATGTAATTAAAGCTTTTAATACTCTCAACTCAGAGCCACTTGTCCCTCTCAGACTGCTGGTGCATGAGGAACTAGTGGCCCTGGGAACCAATGTTTTGATTGGATAGAAACTAACAAAGGGAGTCCAATTAAATAATTGATTTAAAAATGCACCTGATGAGAAATTTTGAAACAGACAACATGAGTTGTCTTGTCTTTGGATTAAAAACATGTTCTTTTTTGTTGTTGTTTTAGGAAGTCAAACAGTTACGAACTTTATACCCAAGACGCTCGTGCTGAGATGATCAAAGAACATCACGACGGGCACCCGCCCACAGATCACAAAATGTGGTTGTTTAAACCACTGCGATGACCTCACTGTTCATCCCTTCGGCTTGAATCATCACCGAGGTGGGGTGGGGGTTGGCTCAAAGGCCAGTAATTAGTAATCAAAAGTAATAAACGGTAATCATCAGTGGCAACCAGGTTATTTAAAATGAATACTGTTTATGAACTGAACTTAATTTTCTTTAATCTCCAATTCAAAATACAATTGATCACAATTTTGCTTAAAATTATTGCACAGGTATGTATTAAGGTAGCTTAATTTTTCTGACAAAACCGAGCCAATCTTTATTGCATGTACCTAGATATTTTAATGCAACCCTCCAAGATTTTTTTTTCCTTAGTGGCCCTTTGGCCACCAGCTGCTCAAGTTTGGTCGCCAGTGAAAAAATTTAGTCGCTTAATTAAGCTCACGCTTTAAATCCTTCTTCTCAATGTAGGTCGCCAATCTGGCGACTTCCGATTTAGTCTTAACTTGGAGGGTTGTGATGTACAATTTACTCTGAAGATATATAGTGGAAACTGTTAGACAATTTTGTTTCAATTTTTTCCATTTAAATTTCCATTTTCATTATGACTCGTAAATATTGAAAACATATCTTTCAATCAATTCTTGTGTAAATAATCAATGAATTCCTGTGTAAATAAACTTGAACAAAATTTAACAAGATTTTATGTCCTAGTGTTAGTTTCTACTTAAGCCTTGAGATATATAATCGCTTCATCAGCCCCCTTTTTAGAAAAAGTCAGTATATTTATTCCACCTTATTGGCATTGCTCCTTGCATATAGACAGATGTTGCCTTGTCAAGCGTCACATTCTGAATAAATCAACCATTTGGCCCCACATTTACTGTGTTTGTATGAGAATCTGATGCTAAATAATTTTCTTCGGAGCAAATGAAGTAAAGCGAAGTTAAGGTAAAGATTATATTAAACAAATTTAAGGGATTGAGCTTTGCTAGCAAGAGTATAGTCTCAGTCTCAATTTTCCATTGACTGTAATTTTATCCAACAAAATATATGGACTGCAACACTTGGTGCCATCTCTTTTCAGTTTAGCAGATGACACCAGCAAAAACTTAAAAGAGTACTTAAGATAAAAAAAAAAATTGTGAGTGCATTGCTCATAAATAATCCTGTTTGTGTGAGGACTTGAGGAGTACTTTGTCTTATCTGGCTGACCACCATATTAGTGGTAGAAAAGATTGACTTAAAATCGGAATTGAACCTTGAATAGGGTCTGTTTGTCTAGAAAAATTGGGGGTACCCCTAAGGCAACTAATAACAATCTTTTGTCTAGCAGGGCCCACAAATACCATGCTAACATAACGAACAGAGGATGTGCATACACAGTTTAGTTACTTTCCAAGATGGCTGTGCAATGCAAATGCAAAGAAAAATGTAAGGTTAAATGCAAGAAAACACAAAGGCATGTACAAAGCAATGGCCAAAATAAAAAATGAAAAATCTCCATTTCTTAAACTCACATAAAATACAAACAGCGGCAACAAACATAACACATGGACTACGCATGGTCTGAAAAAAGAAATCTAAAATTTACTTGATGTTTCTAATTATTGTTTAGCTCATTACCAGTACCTTGCTTTGTATTTTTAAGTTTCATATCTTTGCTTTTTGTAACCGTCACTTCTGAAGATGCAAGCTGTAGCATGCGAAACGTCAAG
The DNA here is from genome assembly GCA_964030785.1 of Siderastrea siderea. Classification (NCBI taxonomy): domain Eukaryota; kingdom Metazoa; phylum Cnidaria; class Anthozoa; order Scleractinia; family Rhizangiidae; genus Siderastrea; species Siderastrea siderea. The sequence continues at coordinate 5,446,024 of OZ034974.1, forward strand.
TAAATTATAGATTTCTTTTTTCAGACCATGCGTAGTCCATGTGTTATGTTTGTTGCCGCTGTTTGTATTGTATTACGGTTATGGTTTTGGTTTTTTTTTTCAGACCGATGACCTTTATGACCCCTACAAGGAACTGGGGCAAGCATTTGTGGTTTAAGCACCCCATAATTGTGAATTGGTACAATTCACAATTTTACCCCTTGAAAGGCACGATTTGCCCTCCATTTCAAAAAAGGAGTACCCCGGGGTCTATAAGACTTGCAAACAGGGGGATTGGTGTCAGTTTTATCCATCCCTGAGACTTAATGCGCTGCACTGCATACAATACATATCACAAAGGAAATTAAGAGGGCATTTTCACAGCTAATCATGACATCAAACACCCCGGGTTGTTAAAACAGGTTGTCCTCACCCCACTCCACCCCTCAATTATAATAAAATACCTGGAGTTAGGAGTTTGAGTAAGAAACTAAAAAAACTTCTAAGCGTTTAAGTACTGCTTATTTTCGCTTGCGTGAAGATCTCAAAGTCATGTGCGAGGTGGACGGCTCTTTTCTTGTAGCTGTTGGTCCATGCGGCTGTTGTAGGGACGAGTTCTGCCGTGTCTCGGTGGTGTCATCGTCCAAAGGATCATCAACGCTATCTGTGACATCCATCTCATGAATTTGATTGAAGTCATTGATAGCACGAACAGTTAGCATTTCTTCTGGAATGTCCATGTTCAGTTCAGTTCTACATTCTGGGCAAGGCACCCCACAATTGAAACCACTGGCATATCCACGAACCAGGGCAAGGTTGACGGCTCGTTTAAAGCATAGGCGGACTTTTTGTTAGGATAGGAAGGTTCCTTTCTTCGCCACTGGTCCTGGCACCACTCCACTATTTTCGTGGTCGCTTTTTCTCCTGGCTTCCAGTTTTCTGTCAAATGCTTCACCTCTTCCTCCAGCATTTTCTCTTTTAAATGACTGAAAGGCCTTGTTTCAAGTAATTTGCACACGAAATTGGCCACGACCATGTGCATTTTGTACGTGAATTTCAAATTCTCTCGCGCTCCAATCATTAAGATGAATTGCCAAACTGCAATGTCATACAACGGCCTCAAAAAAGGAAGGTGATTGCTTTTAGGCATCTCGATTTTCTTCAAATTCTTCAAAGGAAAGGTCGCGCGACAACACAACACATTCACCGCTCGTAATCTTCACGTGAGAATGTTCGAAATTCGCGGGCTCATTATCGCATCGCCGAATAAGGAGTGAGATTTCGCACCTTGTTGTCGCACTTCCTGTCACATTTCCTAATAAGGATCGTGCTAACTATCGAATTCTCATCATTCTTCTCATCGCGCCATTTTGTGAAAGAAATTATGGCGGAAACACAATCATTTTCTGCGAACCAAAAACGTTCCAAGAAGAATGTTCCGCCATTAGTTTCTGAACTGATTGACCTAGCAATCTTTTCCTTTGCTTGCCAGTCTGGCTTACGAGCCAGCCACAAAATTCGCGGAGATCCTGTGATAGAAGGTGTCGCGGCATTCTTCGGAAGACTAGTTTCCTGCAGCAGCCAAGAAACCAAAGTGGAATTTTACAGTTTCTCTTCTTCAAGACTTGGTAACTGGGAGCCTCAAGCGGCACCCACTGAAGAGTTGAGGACTCTGTTATCGTCACGGCTGAAAACAGCAAAAACTAAGAGAGTGATTCGTGCAAATCTGCCGGTTGCCCCGTCCACGATTATCGAAAAAGAGCAGACTTTCTGTGAAGAAACAGACAGAGTGCGAGTGAAGATCTTTTCAAAGTGCTGGCGCTGCTCTCGTCGTTGCGCGTTCTGCATCGCCAAAAGGAAGGATTTCCCGAAGTTTGGAAACTTCCATACTGAGTAAGATGCTTATAAAAGATCCTTAAATGTTTTTTTTCGTAAATAGCAACTGGAAGAGGAAAGTAAGGGCATTATTTAAATACAGGGTTGGTCAATGCCATAATTATTGCATATTTTAGGCCCAGTGATATGCTCCAACGAAAAAATGACGTGTGGACTTGTCTGAGCTATTTTAGCACGTGCGTTTTAATCTGGGAAAAAATCTCGTGTGGTATGTTTTGTCATTTTTACTGGACTTTTGTCAATGGTGTCTTTGGCCTTTTTTTTTTATTTTTAACTGGGAAATTTACTGGAAAGTAACCTAAAGAGAAACACCAACCCAAGGATGGTAATTTGAAAAATCTGATGGGATCAGGGTCTCAATAGCAATTTTTTTTTAAGAAATTTGAAGCTAGACCAGTAATTTCAGAGTGGGAGGGTTAAAAAAAAAAACATCCTTGGGGTATGGAAATTACTTGGAACCACACATTGTATGTTTATGATGTGTAACAAACCTGACCTGATTAATCAATGGTGATTACAATTGTGAATGTGTTAAATGAGGGGGACATGGAGGTACCCTGAACACCGCAACACAGCAAAAAAAAAAAGGCAAACATTGCATCACCACAACAAAATTTGATGAAACACCTTTACTGCAATACAGTCAAGTTACTTATCAATGAAAACAGCTTGAGATTGGCAGCTGAACCGTATTAATGTTTAACTAGACAATATTTTACTACATTTCGTCACACATTCAACACATGGTACATGCTTTTAAGAAATAAACATGGATTAACAAAGATATCAGAGCTAAATTTAGTTCCGTAACACCGCTATTAATTTTGATTCACCAAACACTAGGTTTCAAAACACAAATATCGCACACCGTTGGGTTTGAGATCACTGCAACACTGCAAGATGGGACTCTATTCAGCCCACACCGCGTAAATAATAGCAACACCGCAAACCCCCATGTCTCCCTCTTAAATTGTTGGATACGATACACAAGGATATCCACCATGGGGACTAACAGACATGCAGTGCACTATGGACTGAAAATTTCTGGCAGTATTTTATCATTCGTTATAGCAAGTTGGTGTAACAAACAAAACAAATGTCTGGCATCCTCCTGAATTTATCTTTATTAATGTTTATCTGCTGTTGGATTAATGTTATCTGTGCATGGTTCATATTGGCCTAGATTCCTGGCATGATTAATTGATGACAACCAATGGCAGTTGAAGAAAAAAAAATGATTTCTGATATCAGTTGATTGATTGCTATTGATTGTTATCAATTGCAATTGACTGTTACGATTATCGATTTCATTGATTAATCAGTAAACAAATTGAAATAGCATGGTACGATGAGACAGCATGTTAACATTTTATTACGATATTTATTCAAGTCTTGACTATTGTTGTTATTATTACCTTGTAGTATTGCCTTGCCATTCCTGGATGTCCTGGAAGGACTTCTAGATGAAGAGGAAGAAGTAGATGATTTTGATCCTGACAGCGAGGAACAAAGTGGAGATAACAGCGAGGGAGATGATGATGACAGCGACGAGTTGCTGCAACAATGCTTGTCAGAAACTGACCTTCCAGTAAGCGAAGATGATGAGAAAGAAAAAGAAGATGAGGAAGGCGAAGAAGATGAGGAAGGCGAAGAAGATGAAGATGAAGATGCAACTGATCAAGAAATGGATGAAAATCCTTTATATGGTGATGGGTACTACTACTGAATTGAAAGGGGTGACACAGCAATGTGTGGTTCCAAAACAATATCCATACCTCCCCTAACGATGGTTTTTTTTATCTGAACCCTCCCCTCCCCTGTAATTTCCAGTTTAGTTAAATTCTTGGGTATTAAGATCACCCTCCCCAAGAAATTTCCAATAACCATCCTTGGGGTGGGTACAGATATTTTCTGGAATTTGAAAATGATTTGACCAAATTTGGACCTGAGTAAATGTGAAATTAATTTAGGGAAAAAGTAACATAGTAGTAAAGAGCCACAATACCATTGTGAGTCTTATTAAAATTTTCAGAGGTAAACTTTGCTCTAAATAATAGAATATACCTTGAAACAATTCAAATTAAAGCAACATGTTGGTATCCTAGGGACATTCCAAATTCCCCTTTGGGGTTACGCAAAGTGATGAGAAATCCCAGTTGGTGATTTTGGCAATTTGGAAGGAGTGTGTATAGAGTAATTATTTTGATCTCTAACAAAAGTGAGAGTTTTTTAGTGGAGATTTTTTGCTAGAGTCCTACATTTTCATCTTGATAAGCTATTTAAGTTGAATTTATAAACTGATGCAGTAATGATTTGATCTTGTTTATAGAAGTGAAATGATATTTTTTGCATTAAGGCTCATGTAAATCAGGGACAAAATAGTTTGCAGATGTACTGCTGTTAAGAGGAAACTTTCCTGCATATAAAGTAGCTTCGTTGTGATCGAAGAAAGAAATAAAGGTTTTTTTGTACATTGACATTTCTTTTTGACTTAAACCCTTGTATCTGTAATCACACGGTCATTGAAATGACACCAGTACGAAATAAACCTTAAAAGGGTGCGGGGAGGTGAGGAAGGGGGTGGGAGGGGGGGCTCTACTCAATAAATTTTTGTACAGGGAAGCTCACCCGCACCCCAAGGTACAAACCCAGAACCCTTTCATATACAATTTTTAATACAAAGCTAGCCTTTTCAAATACCTGCAGAAGGTAAAGAAATCGTTTTTTCTTGTTTTTTTTTGATGATGATGATGATGATGATGATAAACTTTATTAATGTGTCAAGGCCACATAGCCTGGGAAAATCCCATACTAATTTGGGGACACAATTAATAGATATTAAAAATATGTAGAAAGAAAATTTATAATACTTAGAGCTATATAAAATATTTATGATAGTCAGATATTAAAAATATTTATAAAGAGAATTTAAAATACTTAAAGCTATATAAAATAATGATGATGAGCAGATATTAAAAATATGTAAAAAGAGAGGATTAAAAATACTTAAAACTTTATAAAATAATTATGAGGAGCAGAGGGAACAGCCCTTGCAGCCATCATCTATGAGCAGACTAATATCGTATTTGCGTATCTGTTTCCTAAAAATATTTAAAGTTTTAGCTGATCTTATGTCTGGGGATAATTTTCCCCACAGTTTTGGTCCAAGATAACGCAAAGAATGTTTACCATATGTAACCGTATTGAAACTTGGTGTGGAAAAGTCTGACTGTCTTAAAGAGTAAGAGGAATTATGATTATTAAAAATATTACAAATACAAGTAGGACATAGTCTGTTCCTCACTCTGTACATTAAGATGCAAATATCCTGCAAACGCCTGTTCATAAGTGTTGGTAACTCAGCTCTTTTGAGTAATTGTGAATAGCTTGAAATCTTGTCTCTATAAACCGCCCTCAATCCTCTTTCTTGCAGCCTTTCTAGTTTTCGCGCGTCACTAGATCTACAAAAGTGCCAAACTAAATGACAGTACGTAAGGTACGGTAAGATTGCTGATTTAAATAGAACTAGCTTAGCCTTTTACTTAAATGGTTTCAGTTGTCTTGCGAAATGGTTTGTGAAATTCACTGTTACTGCGTCAAAATACACTCTTCTACTGCGTTAATGAAATTATGTCCTCGAAAATAAAAGACAGGTTTTGCGTTGACGCAAAATATGGCTTGAGGAGCATGGACTATATAACTACACTTTCAATACCATAGTTTGCGTTGACGCGAAAAGCGGTTTGTGAAATCAAAAACATAGTTTGCGTTAACTCAAACTATGTCCTCGAAAATAAAAGACAGGTTTTGCGTTGACGCAAAATATGGCTTGAGGAGCATGGACTATATATAGACTACACTTTCAATACCATAGTTTGAGTTGACGCGAAAAGCGGTTTGCGATCGAAGACACGTTTTAATTTGCGCCAACGCGTTAAAAGGCTCAATGAACAAGAAAATAAGCAAATTGTTTACGGTGGGCGCTACATAGAAATTAAGTACCGTAAAATTTCGTATAAGCCCTGGGCTTATACAAATTCTTAAGGGGTTTGGGTGGGCTTATGAATGGAGGGATACGAGCCACGGCAGTGTTGATCAAAATACGTTTTTAAGTTAAGAAGTCATAATAAAGCAACGTTTAGCCCTGTTCAGTACTGTCATCCAGCAGAGGTTGGCTTACATCTGGCGACTGGGGGCTTATAACCGGATGTATTTTTTGTTCCCAGGTAAATGGGCCCATAACCAGGGGGGCTTATAACCGGAATTTTACGGTATTTCCTTTCAAATGTCGGTCTCAGGGGCGTACCTGCCTCTACACAAAGTACGCAATTGTTTTTGAGAGAGAAGACGTGTTTAGTATTGCGAAAATGGACATCAGCTCTAACAATTGTAGTTCCAGCACTACAGAATCTGTCAGAAGGTGGAGAAAGTAAGGCCAGAGGGTATCTCCGCTCTATCAAGCAGTTTGATTTTAAAATTGCTCTCTGTGCCGCAGAACCCTGGAAGGAGTGAACGAACAGTGAAGGCAAAAAAATGCCAATGCATTTGCTTTAGCCTTAATTCAGGGACCGCGCAGGAAAAATTTGAGTGGGGGGTGGGGGGCTTAAAGTCGAACGCGGAAGCGTTAGCCAACGAGGGGGAAGGGGGGCATGCTCCTCCGGGGAAATTTGGATTTCAACTTCTCTTGGATACCAGAAAATGCATCTGAAATTAAAAATTGGAACGTTTATGATCAGCGTTTATTTTTTACAAATATTGCTTAAAGCGATAAAACGTTGCGATGAAGAGACGTTGCTCCACAAAGCGTTCGATATAACACTATTCACTGACTTACATAAGACACGAACCTCTCTCGCCATGTTAAAGTACCCGCAATTGAGATGTTACCAGAACGAATGAAAACAGAAAAGACAATTTCACTGTTAATTTTCATTGTTACAAAATGAATTACCTTAGGCATGAGCTCAAAAGCAAACAGTATTGTCTTATAAACGTAACCCATTTGTTCGGATCCAAACTAACCATTGATGGAACAGGCTTTCTTTCATGCCAGTTTTTAATAAAAGGCATGATCCTGTAGTAGCCTAACAGTTGTCGATTATAACTGAAAACCTGTAAGAGAATTTCCGCATTTGCAAGTTGTTTATTATGTATCTAAGTTGAAGGCGAGTCTATTTTGGCAATAGTATTTGCTGTTACTTCCGTCCTTTAGAAACTAAATCAATAGAATTTTTATCAGTAATTCTTCGTTTGCCTTTTTATTCATTATAATTTTTTCTTGTAACTGAAAAAAATGGGGGGCCAAAGCCCCCCTAGCCCCTCCCTCTCCGCGGTCCCTGTAATCCCCCCCACCCCCTCTCAAATTAAGTTTTCCTAACTGGGGGCAACTGCCACCTCTGCCTCCACGCTAGGTACGGCCCTTCGCAGTCCCTGGAATGAGACAGGTTAGGTGTTGATGCTGTCCCTAAACTAAAAAAAGTAGGTTCTTGAATCATTGACGCAAACTATGGTGTCATTGTTATACCAAGTTTTGAGTCATTGCAAAATGTGGCGTTACTTGTTGGCCACATTTTGCGTTAACGCAAACTATGACAGGTAAAGTGAGTAGTGCCTCCGATAGCGAGAAAAGGCCATCCAAAAGATATGTTAGCGGAGTAGATTTCTAATGCACTTCTCGACAGATGATATTCAAGGCCGTATTTTGCGATAACTCAAAATGTGGTTAAAAACATTCACCACATTTTGCATTGACGCAAAATGCAACTTTTGAAACAAACCCACATTTTGCGTCGCAATTTTAACTCAAAATACGGCAACTCTCTCTATCGGATGACCCAAGATTTGGAATTTTTTTGATTATCCAGCAACACTTTTTTCCACTTATGGCCGAGTAAAATAGATATTAGGTACGAAGGTAAAGTCTGTAAACGAGCCAAGTGGCCCATCAGTGCCGGAGCTTATCCTGGTTTCCTTAGCGTGAAGCGACTAAGAGATGGGATGCCAGTCAATGGCAGGGTTAACCCAACACTGAGTAAATTCGCCGGTACCCATTTATACACCTGGGCGAAGAGGGGTACTGTGTGTTATCAGACAGCACAAGACCACATCGTGTTGACGTAGTTTTAAATGCCTTAATTATCTCAAATAAGTATTGTCACGTTTGTTGTACGTTGTCATCGGTTGTTTACCTCGGGTTACGACGCAACTCAGACCACTCAGAGAGAACTCAGAGCCCAACGTTTACAGAGTTGCTATGCATTTTTGTTTGATTTGGGTCTGCGGTTCCTAAAAATTAAACGCGTAGTAGCTTTAAATTTTGTGTCAATTGTGAACTGTGGACTATAGAGAGAAAAGGGACGATTTTTTTAAAAATATACTAGTGAGCAGCACACAGCAACAGATCTTGTCAACTTGCTTTATTGTCTCCGAACGGTTTCGTCTGATCATACAGGCTTCATCAGGCTTAATGTTCACCTCTTTTTTTGTAAACATAGCTGCTTCGTTTTTTTTGTGTGTGTGCATCTTTCTTTAGGAGAACCGGTTTTGTTTGGTATTCAGTCAACACATCTTTTTAATGGCATTGCAGCCTCTGAACTCTCCAGCCTACAGAGGGGTAAAACCCAGCTGGTCGACCCTATATATAGCGCGCTGAAGAGAGTTTAGGCATCGGAATTTTCTTTGCGTGATTAGTAATGCAAATCGACTTCGTATTGGTACAGTAATTTGCAAACGTCAAGCCATTTTCACACCAAATTTGCGCCATGTTTTCCAAAATGAGAGAGTACAAGGCGCGATGAAACTAAAAAAGTTTACTAGTTATTGGAATGGCACATATCGTAACATGCACTTGGCTTAACGGTTGTCACAGACTTTTTTTTTCCCTTTATAATTCATTTATAGATATGCCTACTGAGTGGAGGTCTGTTCTCTAGTTATGTTTTGCGCAGACAAAGTATACAACTAGTATGGTTTGCAGGACTATTAAAACCTTATGAAACTGTCAGAATGTATGTAATTTGTAGTGAAGGACGGGCGGGAAACGCAAATTTTCAAAGTAGCAGGGAGAGGGGACCATGGGACCAAAAGATCATGCTATCACAACATGCAACGTTATCAGATCACGTTCTAGTCAGGGGTTCTTCGACGATGCAGAAGCTGGCGATCTTTCCCCGCCAAATGAAAGCTATAGCAACCACGAAGTTCGTTTTGCAAATTTGAGAGCATCATTCAGATTTAATTTTTGCTCTCACGCCCCCTCCCCCCGCCCCTGCTTGTCTTTTTAGGCCCCGCTAACAATTTCTTCGATATTTTTTATATTCCCCCAGAAAAATAATGGTTCTTCCCTTTATGCTGAAACACGTATGAGCTTGAATCCCTTTGTTTAGTTGGGGGCTGAGCGCCGAAAGAAAAGTCAATTCATCAATGCTTAATTTCCTCTGAGGTACTTCTGCAAGGAGCCTCGGTTTTTGATTCAGTAAAAAAAGTCCAAGACTTTCAGACTACCAGGATTCAACACAGGCGTGTCTCACCGAAGGAATTGCCATTCCAGTGGATCAAAGACGGACCACAATGACATACACCTGTACCAAAAACATTTGTTTAGAACGGTTTTTAACAGGGAGATGTGGCTTATTGCAACTACAAAACAATACCAGTCAGCGATTTTTCTCACCAATTATTATGTTAACAAGAAATACTTTTTAAATTTCAGTCAACAAAATAATTATCTACCATACAAAAATACGCAATGAAAAACTGCAATATAAAAAAACTTAACAGTTAATTTAAGATGTTGAACTCATTACAATTTCAAAATAATAGGAAAATCCTCCAAGGTAAAAAAGGAGTGAACCAAACTCATCCAGGAAAATTTACCAAACTTAACTACTGAAATGACCTACATTTTGTGGTATACAGTCAACTTAGCACAGTGCACCGCTAGCAGATCTTACACATTACATGGTGCAGATCATAGTCCAAATAAAGTACAGTGTAGACTAGGGACTGAAAAACTTAATTTTCAAACAGAAGACCACAATTTAACCCAAGACTGATATTAAAGTTGTGTATACAAAGAAATAGGTAACGAAAGAAGTCTATTTAATATTAAATGTATAGCTAAACATTACCAAGGCAGCTAAGTAACAAACAGAAAATGTAAGACAACTTGTTAGCAGGGATTCATTTTTTAACTAATCTTACTGCTTATGTTTATATGATTGTCCTCATGTTTAACATTTATTGTAATCAACTACCAATGGTACTAACATTTTGTCTCAATGACACCCAGAAGCGAAGCGCGCGAGTGATGCCACGACTCAGACAAGACTCAGACAAACAAACCCAGATGGCAGACGATTTTCCTTAAACACTTTCTAAAGCAGCCGGTATTCCTAAACCACTTTTAAAAAGCGAAGATTTCGCCTAGATTCCTTCTATTTCGCTCAGAACATGCTGATATTTTTTGAGCCTTGTGGCGGTTAAATGCATTTACATTCTATTTTAGCCCTTGCGCGCTTCGCTATTGAAAACCTGACAATGATACCGTCTACTTATTCTTGCTATTCAGTATTTTGTAAAGCTTTCCTGGCTTGACTTCGCTGTACTTTGCAGAAATAACATTTTCATCGAAGTTGTTGTTTTTAAACAAGTTATACATGAACTTACGCTGGCTAAATACAGAAGAGTTTTCTACACCATTTGGAGAGCGGTGATTGCGCATGACAACTGTCCATTTGCAAAGTGGGGGGCAGTTAATTGCACCACATTCCCAAAGTTCTTTGACTTGTTGAAGACCGTCAACATTTCTTGGGATTTTTAAGGAATGGAGCCACTCTGTCAGTGACCCAGAACCATACCGGTATTCCCTGAATATCTGTATTGTTGCGGGATCTGTAATAACGATCGATGCTGTAGGTTGGTTGCTGGAGTTGATGGCTGACATGGAATTGTTAGTTGGCTGGTGGCTTGGGATAGGAGGAGCAGATAAAGTGGCCTGAGGTAGATTAGATAAAGTGACCGGAGGCAGGGTAGACATAGTGGTCGGAGGCAGGGTAGATATAGTAGCCTGAGGCAGATTAGAAGTGGCTGGAGGCAGGGTAGATATAGTGGCCTGAGGCAGGGTAGATATAGTGGCCTGAGGCAGGGTAGATATAGTGGCCGGAGGCAGGGTAGATATAGTGGCTGGAGGCAGGGTAGATATAGTGGCATGAGGCAGGGTAGATATAGTGGCCTGAGGCAAGGTAGATATAGTGGCCTGAGGCAGATTAGAAGTGGCTGGAGGCAGGGTAGATATAGTGGCCTGAGGCAGGGTAGATATAGTGGCCTGAGGCAGGGTAGATATAGTGGCCTGAGGCAGGGTAGATAAAGTGGTCTGAGGCAGGGTAGATATAGTGGCCTGAGGCAGATTAGAAGTGGCTGGAGGCAGGGTAGATATAGTGGTCTGAGGCAGGGTAGATATAGTGGCCTGAGGCAGGGTAGATATAGTGGCCTGAGGCAGGGTAGATAAAGTGGCCTGAGGCAGGGTAGATATAGTGGCCTGAGGAAGGGTAGATATAGTGGCCTGAGGCAGGGTAGATAAAGTGGTCTGAGGCAGGGTAGATATAGTGGCCTGAGGCAGATTAGAAGTGGCTGGAGGCAGGGTAGATATAGTGGTCTGAGGCAGGGTAGATATAGTGGCCTGAGGTAGGGTAGATATAGTGGCCTGAGGCAGGGTAGATATAGTGGCCTGAGGCAGGGTAGATATAGTGGCCTGAGGCGGGGTAGACAAAGTGGCCTGAGGCAGGGTAGACAAAGTGGCCTGAGGCAGGGTAGACAAAGTGGCCTGAGGCAGATTAGAAGTGGCTGGAGGCAGGGTGGATGAAGTGGCCTGAGACAGGGTAGATGAAGTGGCCTGAGACAGGGTAGATGAAGTGGCATGGCGAAAGGAGCATGAAGTGGTCTGAGGAATGGTAGACAAAGTGGCATAAGCAAGGGTGGATGTAGCGGCATAAGGCAGGGTAGATAAAGTAGTGGAAGCAAGGGAAGATGTAGTTACATAAGGACTTGTGGCAGTTGCAGGTACAATTAATGATGTTGTAGGGACAGAATGGATAAGTTGGTTGCTCACAGTATGGCTCACTGACATCGTTGAGGAGGTACATGTAGTGGCAGCATCACTCGACACCATGGATACAAACACTGAGGACCAATATGCCACTTGCCTTGCAGCATGAAGTGCAGGACCCATATCACTTTCATCATGGAAATTTTCCAGCTGCTGAGACATTGATGCCATTAAATGCATTAGATTTCTTGACGCACCACCACCAGACTTTGTTTCCGTGGCATCTTGTACACTGTCTTGGTGCAACACTTCAAGAATATTTTCTCCATCTTCAATAATATGTCTCGCAGAAGGAATCGGTGTGGCCAAAATACCAGATATTGCATCTCTACTTCTTAAATTTTGCAACGTCTTTATAAGATCAGTTTCCTAAAAAAAAAAATTAATAAATAAATAATGCAAAAGCAAATGGAACAGAATGATAATGAATCATGGTAGGTGATGGACTATTATCCCATCCAGGGATAGCAGAAATACTCCTAGTGATTTCATGCTACCAAAACTGAAATAAGCCACTAAGCCCAAACACAGACTTTAATATACATATAAATACAGATTAAAATCATTGTGGCATAGTTAGCATGCTAAAATGGACAATTCAGCAGGCTAAAATAGATTTCAGCCAGCTGCTGTGGACAAATAAGAAAAAAAAAACCAACAAAGCTAGCCAATCGGAACCAAAAATCATTCAACTATTCATTTTTTTTTGCTGTCTTAGAGATAAAACTGAACATTGAATTTCAAGATCAAGACAAGCTTTCAAACAATAAAATTCATGATTTAGACACTTATCTAACCATTGAACTTCAAATAATTTTTTTGGTGTGCGTTGGATATGAAATAGTAAATAGCCAACTCGGCACTACGTCCATATCCAGCATATCCAACAAGCGCAAGTGGAATAATAATTGTTTTATTAAAAATGCCAAATGAATTGAAATATTTGAGCTCCAAACTGTTTTTGTTGACTTGTATTGACTTTCATTTTTGTGCCTGTTAACCAATCAAAACTCAGGAATTGCAATATACAATTGATACATGTACTTTTTAATAATACATGGTATACCAACTCAAAAGCATGGCTGCATACTTCACTACATCAGAATAATTTTTCATTATACCATGCCATAGAAAATATGCTTACTAAATTTTTTCAAAAATAAGATTGCAATACACTTTGGGAAGGTTGAGTTCAATTCTGATTGGCTGTGTTTTCTAAGGCATGGTATAAACATCTGTATGTGCTAAGCTTCCCTCGGCGTTTTGTCTCAAAAACATCAGTGTATCAACAAATGGATTGACTATATACATAAGCCTAGAGGAAACCCATACTAACAAAAACTAGGCAAAGTGATGTTGTATTTCTTCAAACAACAATACACCTACTTGATCATCGTCATCCTCCCCACTTGAAATTTCTTCCCACTCAGATCCTGATTCTGAATTCTATTGTAAAAAAATATATATTAAAACCGGGATAACATAAGCAAGATAGTCAATAAGATAAGTTAGTTTCCACACAAAAATATGCACAGTTGTTTTATACTGTATTGCTTGTCACATGGTTAGTGTCAACAAATAATCAAACAAGGCAGTCAATAAATTTCACTCCTTGAAAAGATTTGAGCTTAAGGTCTTTCCCAGTATTGCATTACACATCCCTACTGCGCATAATTTCACATGCAAATAGCGTGCACATAAAATGACACCCTCTTCTTTATGGCTGTACCTCAAACACGAGAGAGGTAATTCCTCATTTTCCCAAAAACGAGTATGGTGGCCAATAATTTTTTCTGTTGTTTTACATTGAAAAGTAACCAGAAAAAAATTTTCGATATTGAAACTGCATGCAGAAGATTATCAACAATCAAATTCTCCTAACCTAGCCTGGAATGTTTTGTTAACCATAGTATCACAATTTGAGATGTAGCTGTGGTAATTTTCCTGCTAAATTTGCATTAGAAATAAAACTTAAGTTGCTTTTATCTCGCTAAATTCAACTATCTGCAGGACTGCAAATAACAGTCGGTCATTGGACATTGGCCAACCAAAATTTGGTCATGTCCAACTAAATCCCAAATGTGTTTGGACATGATGTACGGACAATTTTTTGATCGCAAATCCTTTTACAGAAACTTTGAATAAAAATCTGTCTGACCAGAATTTTGTTTTGTCTGACCAAGATGGAGTCTTCTAAAGTAGGACATATGTCCTTTCAAGTGAAAATTATTATTTGCAGCCCTGTATCTGTAAGCTGAAATTCTGTGAACATGCATATTTCGTGATAAACTTCGATTTGAAAAGGGTAACTTTAGACAAATAGCTTAAGTTTTGTCTAGTTGAAATCAAAGTACAGTTGGCAGTTGAAATACATAAGATAAATACCTCACTATTTCCTCATCGTCAGACTCTATAGAAGAATTCTACAAAGGCAATAACAACAACAAAAATCGTAAGAAAGACCACAGGGGGGCAAAGAACCAGCTACATATTATAACTTATAAGGATTTGTATGAATTGTTTTAGCCAAACATTTAAATGTATTGTGTGGCTGTTTGTGTAGCTAAGTCGAAACTGAAAAAGGAAGTTGCCCGCCCAAAATAACAACGCTCGATTGCAAACCATATCAGAGGTTTTCTTACAGTTTTGGACAGGTAAATAACGTTCAAAACTACCGGTAATATATTTAGCTGAGATGAAAGATTTATTGTGTACTTTGCTCACTCTGTGCGATTTTTTTACGAGTTATGCAGTTTTTGATGAATTAAGCGATCCAATGCAATTTGAGGTCTATTGTGTGAATTCTAGTCGCCAATTTGGCGACCAACTTTCAGGATTTGGTAGCCAAAGTGAAAAATTTAGTCGCATTGGCGCCTGTATTAGGCGCAATTTGACGCCCTGATACAATGTTTCTGCAATCTAGTAACAAAACCAAAATGACACTGCTATAATATCCTTGCTTTTGGGTACGAAAGTTTGTTTTAATAATTAACAGACAACACTGTATATATAATCTCAGTTCTGTTTGTTCCTATACAGTGGTGAATAAACCTTCATCAAAGTTTATTACAATTAAAGGGATACTCCCGATTAAAATACCCTGTTTTCATCAATATGACCAGGAGTTTCCTTGATTGTTTTAGAAGCTAAAGAATTTTTCCCAGAAAAAAAAATCAAAGAAAAGAAATATTAACTAGAATATTATCACATGGCAAGATTTTTCTTGACCTCCTTTCAAAATCAATCTATTTCGATCCTTGCAATCCTGCATTTAAACTCGAAACTACTGCTACTGCTACTGTTAAACTTTATAGAACCTTTTCATCCAACTTTATACATGTATGGTTGGTGACATTTGGCGATATAACGTAAAAATAGGCCGAGTGAAATGTGTCCCCTGAACACCAAATTATGAAACACTATGAATAATCTTAAGACAACGTTACGTTCGTGTACAAACAAAATCTAATCTACCTTAAATGGGACAGTGGGGCTACTTCATTCGAGTATTACTATATTAAAGTCGCGATACTAAAAGCGAATGAAGCCAGTGTCACGTAAAGCGTGATTGAAATTGTTACTTGAGTTGTGATGTATTGTAGCTTATTGTTTTCTGTGTTTTAAACGTCGGCGCTATTCCCGGAAAATAAACTTTAGCTAATACTTACAACAGGAACATTACTTGTCATTGCACCTTCATCCAGGACGGAAGAACGATTAACCTGAACATTGCTTGTCGATGCACCCTCAAAACCATCGAAAGAAGCAGAAACTGAAACATCCCTATCGTCCGCCATTGTTGATGCTCGAAGTCGCTCCACAAGACTTAGCGACCAGGTCTTTTACATGTCGTAGGAAAATTTGACGTCACTGTAGGAATTGTAGGAATTATTGTAGGAATCCACCTCCATATATGGCGCCCGGAAAAAATTGTAATTCTGTTACGCTTTTCACGGTACGTCCGATAATTATAATTATTATAAAGGAAATTGTTATCTTTTTTATCATTTTCCAAAATATTTGTGTGACAGGGACACTAGACACATTATTTTATTATATTTCATATTTCTAGAGAATCTGAGATTTTAATTTTGCTTTTGTGTTCAGGAATCTTCCAGTTTGAGTTTGGTAAGCTTACGCATCGCATAGGTACGTTGGGTGTGCATGAGTCACACAATTGCTAAAATGTGTTAGCAGGAACTAGGTTTTTCTGGTTAACTTTCGGCAGATCATTTTAATCAAATATAGGATTAAACTTATCATCTTAAGATAACAGAACTAAGCAAAGAATCTTGCCGCCGTGTTTTACTATGGCAGACATGGTTTGTTTTAGTTTGGCAACACATTTCCAAATTTCCTTAGTACGTGAGAGATTGTTATCCTTGGCTTTTTACTTTCATATAAATAGAGGCATGCTTAAGCTGCATTTCAGTTGAGTTCTTGAGATCCCAGTAGTCCGTCAGTTCACTTAATCCTCTTGGGTTCACACAGCCTCGGAACAATGGCCTTGCTGTTATAATGACGTAAAAAGATAGATTTCATCAGGTTTGAAATCCAATATCTCAAATACCAGACATATTTCTTCCAGTGAGTACACAATAACATGACCTTTACAGAAGATCTTTTAAGTTAAATTTAAATTTCCATCTATGACTGCAGAAAACTTCAGGGTAGTATTGACAAAATACATTAGAATCCCTACAGACGTGTTTATAAAATGTGTTTTTAAAGGGAATACGGTGACAGATTGAGACAGTGTGCCATATCAGACGTCCATAAGCACCCAGATTGTAGGAGAATACAAATAACAATTGTTATCGTTTCATGACTGTTTAACTAAACCCGTATTTATATATCAAGTTGCCTGTCAACAACTTGCTATTGATAGCCTTGCATTGTCTTAGCTGATATGCGATTTCAACAATAGGAGATTATTGCTGTTGCTACGATTGTAGTTCTCGTGCTAGGTTAAATCATGTTGTCTTTGGGGCTAAGCCACTGACTTTGAAATAAAGCAAATTAGATCATAGTTGCCGTTCTTCCGTGACAAAGCTGCTACATCTTTGGCGCCCGATATTTGGACGGACAGTCCCATGAAAATCAAACAGCGAGGCAAAGGTAACATTTCAGTTCTTTATTTATTTGACTATGTGTGCCAGGGTTGCAACATACTGTAGCCAAAATATTGCACCACACTTTCACAGTTTTCATCACGCAGGTTCATATGCTGACTCCTTAGTGGGGGAAGGGGGGATGCCGTTGTCAGTCACCATATGCTGCCTGTAAATTCTTCAGAATACCCAACATATCTTTCTTCGATAGTGTCACAGCATTAGTCAAAATATTGTTCCAAATAGCCACTGTTTTGGTCACACAGATTCACGTGCTGGGTCTCCTTGGAATTTTAAGAGAGTGTACACGAGGGTCCACCGGAGAAAGGGCAGGCAGAGTTACCATCGGCCGCCTATAAATTCTTCAGAATTTCTTGTTTACTATTAATAACCTACAACTATGGCCATAATTCTTGGGACACTTTGCTCAAATGGCGTCCCGTTAGCGTCATTTGAAAAATACTCTTGCCTCGCCCCCCTCCCCCCTGTACAATGTTGAAGTTAGGTTTTGAAACTGGTGACTGATCTTCAACATTGTTTGGGGAGGTGGGGGGGGGGGGGGGGCGGGCGATAGTCATAAAACTTGTAAAAGACTTCTAATTACAGTGGAGATTACATTTTCTTACTTCTCATTGAAATATTACCAAGTGTCCCAAGGTCTAATGGCCATAATTGTCTATAGACCAGTTTGAAAGAGAAAGCGTTTGTCGCTTAGAATATAAGCCTTGACTAGCAGAAATAGACAGTCTCGTTTCGGAAATAGCTCGAACAAGCCATAGTCCTGGGTAGTTAGTATATTTTATCATCACATGCGGCATTACTTTGCGGACTATTAATTGAAGATACAGGAAGTGGTATTTATGACATCTTTTCATACTTTCTTTTCGGGCTAAAATATGCGTTTATAGGGTTCTGTTTCCTTACTGATATAAAAAAGCCTTGTTCAATGACAGGCAATATTGCTATTTTCACAAACAGTCTGATTTAACAGAGGAACGCTATATGAGCGTTGAAACATACACGTTTATGTTATCACTGCGTTAACAGTACTCAGCTAAAAAAGCAACAGTACTCACACAAATTGTCAGGCGTAACAACACAGGTTATTGAGGTTTACTTTTGTTTTCTATGGCAATATGTTAGCAATAGTTTCTTCAACTTACTGAGATTGAAAAGTCTCGAATGATCCCTAGCTATCGAATTTTATCAACAGTACTCACCTATAAACAAGAAGTAAATATTCCCTCTCTTGTTTATTTTAGTGCAAATATGCCGAGTACTGTGCTAAAGTCGACCAAAACGAGCATCATTGATATAGAAAACCTGATTAAACTATTATTCTAATAGGAGTGATACATTTGAACCACTTTTACTGGGATTCTTTCTATTCTAGAACGAGAAAAAGCGGAAAATGTTGCTGAGTACTGTTGCCGAGTACTGTTGGCGTTACTCATTAACCATGACGTATTATACGCGTGACTTAAATTCCAGTTCGAAGTGTCTGGTGACGAACTGCGATTTATTAGCATTCAACGGAAAGAAAATATTTTCAAATGCAGAGTGAATTGTGTCACTTGGGTAAAAAGGGCACCCTATAGCCTCATTGATTTGCTGTTGGGACGATAAAAATCCGTTTTCAAGCTTGCTCAGTCAATGCTATTACTTCGTAAAATAAGCCTTATATTTGTTGCAAGTACGTTCTCTCTCTTTTAACAGTAATTAGGGTATCGTTTTGGTGTGATAACTTCGTCTTTCAATGAGAAAAGTCACTCGAGTGTATTATATTTTACACAATCAGAACCGTTCCACCAACATTTTACTGGAATGACACTTACCCACCCCTCCCCCAACTATTCTTGTGTCACATGTGTCATTTGCAATGCAAAACGCCAGCAACCACAGTTTACCACTGAAACTGTACATAAGTCACAGAGTTTGGTTGGTTTGCAGTTACACTGGGCAATTTCATCATCGATCTCATTCAGACAACTATGGCCATAATTCTTGGGACACTTTGCTCAAATAGTGCGGTACGGTATGTAATTCCGTAGGATTTTCTTGCCGAAATTGATTTTTTTGCTGTTTTGGACTAATTTTAGGCCGAATAATAAGAATCCGATGGGGTTCAAATTTTCCGATTCCGTCTTCCCATGTTTCTGGCCACTAACGGATATAATTTATGCTAATTAGATGCTAATGAGATACAGGAATAAGTTTTGCGAATATCTTCGCTCCAATGAAAGATACACGTACCTCACGTTATAGAAAGCTTGCCTTTGATGGCTTACGTCGTTTGACCTTAATTGGTTACCATGGCAACAGTCGATGACGTCAGGATTAATTTTTTGCTATTTTGGTGGCGGCCATCTTGGATCCGCCATCTTGGATTATGGAAGTCTCATTTTCTTAAGCAACACAGATTATTTTAAACAAACTTTAACTAACGAATGATTTCCTTTACAAGTGATGTTCAGTAAATTGCAGAAATGTCGTTATTTTTCTTCCTTTGTTAAACGCGTGTACTGTTTCGATTCAGTTTTCTCTGTTAACGTAATTTTACTTAAATAAATTTCATTTTAGTTTATGCACTAAGGGCATCATCATCCTCTTCCTCGTCATCAGCTCGCGTGTCATCTTTGAATGGGTTTTTACAGTTTTTACCAAAACATTTACAAAGAGGAGTGCATGGTAATCCGTTCTTAAAACAGCTACATCGTCCCTTGCAGTCTGACTTGCAGCCGCATTTAGTAAGCTCAATAACAGCTTGTGGTGCAGGGTGAGAGAGGCACATAACGGGAACGTATCCTCCATGGCGTTCGTTCCAGCCATTCTCTTTAATGGGTGGGAGGTCTGGGCAGCTGGCGGTGTATGATTTGTCGCGCATGGCCATGAAGTTTGCGCGTGTGATGTGCGGAAGTAGGGAAGCACGTGTTGGAGGCAGCATCTCACCTAAAAACAACAACAACAACTTTAGTGTACTCTTGAACTTACATGAAAATATTAATACATAGAGAAGATTAAATAAAGTAAGAGTCACCTTCCAAGTTTCTGGATCGAAAGAGCTCCCATCGAAGTTCAGGAAGGGTGGTAGGTCCCGTTTTGCAATACACTTGGCAGACAAATTCTTCTAGATCTTTAACTTGCGTCGGCAGTTCTCCGTTGGCTAGCTGGTTTTGGATAAGACCCTCACCAAGTTCTCTGAAACAGTCGATCGCAGGGTGGTCGTCATCGAGTGCCATGTACGCTTTCACCCAGGTCTTCTTTGTGATACCAACGAACTTCCCTCCCCAGTCGGCTCCGGTAAAGTGGTGCAATCCAATCAGACCTTGACACTTTCTTATTCCCATGGCTTGGACTCGCTGAATAACATCAATCTCTCTGTAGTTTGCGCCCTTCCCTGTCAAAAACTTTAGACTATTCAGGTTTCCATGACGTCCCCTAGAAACCAAATCGAGCAGCAGGACTAGCACGTCAGTGTCCGGCGAGGATACACAAATCTCTTGCGACAAATTCTCATCTAATGAACGCAACACCTGGTTAGGGATCAGCGTGTCCGCCTCTTCGTGGGTGTGTTCTTCTTCACAGTCGAGACATTTGATTTTGTTATCGTAGACCACGACCAGCTTGATGGTTGTGTTGCTTGAGAAGCTCGCTAATAATCCATTGGCGAACAAATTGACAAGCATGCTTTTGGACTTTGACGATGACAGAAGGTCCTTGATGGACATGGTGAGCCTCATTTCCGGATGTATCTGGAACTCCACAGATGTTGTCGATCTTTTTTGGCGCGTCTTGCTCTTCAAGGAGCTTTCCAAGTAGCGATCAAAGACAACTCGGCCTTCATGGAAACCAGCCATCATTCGTTCGATTCGCTTTATAAAGGATACTTGAAGGTCTGAGAACTTGAGTGTAGCGGTTGTTTTTTTCAGGCCTGCATACAAACCATAAACACAAAATATTACATCATCATCATCATCATCATCATCATCATTATTATTATAGTTACCTTGAACAACAGCCATAGCATCAATAACAAGTATTCGATGTAGAGTTCCTGTTGCTGATGGTGCTTCTAGTTGTGGCTGTGGGTTGACTTCCTCTATCAAACGCATCAGACTGGCTTTGTCAGTTGGAATGTAAAGAGATCCATCGACCGTGCATAAGGAACGCGGCACCACTGCCATCTCGTACTCTCCAATGGTTTCCTCAAGTCTTAACACAAGCTCTGGCCTACTCCCTTGGATGATGAGAAACCTTCCGAGTAACTCCCGTTCTTCGCGTAGTTTGATGACTTTGTCCCCTACACGAACTTTAGTTTTTTCCATCCAGTTTGAAAAGGTCTTCAGCTTCAGCTTTTTCATAGCATCCCTCAAGGAGTGCTTAGAAGTTGGCAACAATCTGTCTCCGACGAATTCTTCAAACCGCTTCTGGCCTTTCTCTGCATAGCACAAGATATCTTCCTTTGCTTTTTGTGGCACAAGAGCTGACGACACCAGACTCTTCAAGGGAGACTCAACTGTGAATGGATTTCCTTCGCAGTGCAGCTCTATCGACTGGCGGAGCTTCATGGCGTTTTGTCGCGTTCTTACAGCAACATCCCCAGAAAGCTGATAGTGCTCGTTCCGCTCAGAAGACTCGGATACTCTTGGAAAGCTTTTGAGATACTGTTTCACCATACGGGCAAGATGAGGTGACGTGATAAGAAGTCGGTCTAGGGCGGCTTCGTCTTGACTTAACCCGACCATACCTCCGTGACGCTTCAATACTTTGATCTCTTGCTCAAGCGTCTGATCTGTGAACATCCTGGTGAACGGAATCTCTGACTTTGCAACTACAAAATCCCCAGACTTCAATGCTTCCCATGTGATAGGATCCTCATGCTCAAGTGCGTTCATCTGAGCGAGGTGTACTGGCATTAGACGCGCGTAATTAAGAAGATCGTGGGCAAAAAAATACCTTATGAGGTATTCCAGCGCTGCCAGGTACCCCTCCCAGTCCCCAGAGCGGCAAGCATGAATGAGCTCTAAAAGGTTGTCAACTTGCTTGAGGTACTCAATCATAAATCGCGAAAGATCCTTTAGTCCTTGATCTTCGCGCTCTTGCGGTTTGATCTTTTCAGAGTACCAGGAGTGGATGTCGTCATATATGCTTACCATCTCTGGACTGCGCTCGTGGAGGGCTTCTCTAAAGGACGCGCACTGTACACGCGGTATATCTTCATTTGCTGGAAGGGTTGTAAACAGATGGTCAAATCTCATCATCAAGAGTGCGAGGCTTGTTGTTATGTGGTACTCAACGCCACGTTTGTAGGCCTTGCCGCTATATATCCCACGAAGGGCTGCAGAAGTATAAATGCCACTCTCAATGGCACACATATCAATGCCGCTTCCGTCAAGGGTCTTTCCAAGCGCGTGTAATGCAGCAAAGGTGATGTGTAGAACGCCAGCTCGCAGGATCCAGTTACGGTTCCCCACTGACTGTTGAATCTGAAGTGCTCGGCTGTAGAGATCTAAGTCAAGAGTGATGACAGTCCTTCTCCCAGGGCCAACGACGAAAGCAGAAATCCCTTGTGTTAGGTTTAAGACTGTATAAAGAGTAGTATAATCAGTCGGCGAAGTCCTGAACAACGGAGCAATCACCTCGGAATGTGTCAGCTTGCCGACTTGATTTTCAGGGGAGTGTGATAACAGAAGCGACTTTGTACCGGCCCACGTTGTAAGGACTTCCTTCTTTGCCGTCATCTTTCTCGTTTGTGTTCGCTCTTTCACCACAAGAATTGGGTCATCAAAATCTTGGAAATTTTCCGATTCAACTTCACGTTGGTCTTGCTGTTCATCGATATCTTGCTGTTGTTGGTTTTCTGTCTGGGGAACATCCAAGGTCTTGTCACTAGCGTCTTCAGTAGCAAGATAGTTTGCGAGCGCCCATGTGTGTGTGTAATCATTCGATAATAACTTCGTTCGGTTTCCGAGCTGGAATGTTTCAAATCGAACTGGTTTTGGCTTGATAACTAGCTGCTCACAGTATTTCACTTCAAAGCCAACTTGTGCTGATGGGTCTAGGGCCTTTGGTGGGAAAACGAGTGGTTGATTGACTGCCTCGCCATCTTCCTCGCGCTGGTTCAGAACAATCACCGTCCCATGGAAAGTATTCTGTCCTGTTGGCGTGTCTTCTAAAAGGTCGATGTTGTCGACAGCAAACCAGATGTTAACATCCCGTTTAACAAAATCAGGAAGGCAAAAGCCTCCGGTTTCAACTATACGCTGAAGAACACTCTGCTCGACGCGCTTTTTGATGTCAAGGATGCATTTGTAGTCACTACCGATGTACACGTCCGATAGGGTTTTCACGAGATTCTTGTCGCGCACTCTTGAGTGAATAGCGAGGGGTAGAGCGACTGACAGGGGAGTTTTCACTGTGTGTTTGAAGCCCTCATTGGCCTTAGGTTGATGCTTGACTTGACGATCAGTTCTTGTGTTGTGGACAACGAACTGACATGCTACGTCAACTACTTTGTTGACCTCTTTATCGCGCATCCCCAAAACATCAAGTGCGTGCGAACCAAAGAGCAAATGTGTTAGAAAAAACTGGAGTAGGGGTGGATTCGAAAAATCTTCAAAGCTTCCAGTGAAGGACCAATTTCGATGCTGCATAATTTCTCGCCGTAACACCCTGGCCATGGTTTGTAATTGCTCAAACGTATCCTTACTATCCATTTGGGCTGACAGTACATTAACAGCCTTGCTGACCGCTTCCGGCAGTACAACTTTGTCAGGCCCATTTTTTCGCAGCGACTTAACAAACTGCAGATTTGGAAGCCGCTCACTTAAAAGTTGTTTTAAGTACTTTCGGTAGTTTCCTGACTCGGTTATCTCCATCGAATACCTCTTTAATATCGCCAAGTAGGTGTCATTTACTTCAGCCGTATTCAAGCTGGCACTGTCGTCTACTAACGTGTTCTGAACTGCCAGTACTAATTCAACATCACACGCCGAACGAACGACTTGTTTTACTGAAGCACTTTCACAATACGCACCGAAGGTGCGCTGAGCGTAACGCAGACAGTTCCTGTGGTAGTGTTTTTCAAGTGCTGAGGCGTCCCCCGCATCTACAAGCTCCGATACGCAAGTTCTAACCTGGTCATCTTGCGTATTGTTTTTTATTTCTAGTAACGTTGTTCCCACTTGATCTGAAAAAACGCGGTGTAAATCTTTTACTGTTTCACCGGGACAAAAACTACAAGAGTTGAACAGGCACACCTGTGACTTAGGAAGCGTTTTCGCCCTTTTAGGGCGCGAAGAGGTTAATGACGTAGAAGGACGACCAGGGCCTCGCCGGATAGCGGACGAGGAGTCGTCTGTCAAGGGCCGCTTTGCACCTCTCAGTCGCTCGATCATACTTTTGTTAACGATTGGCTTGCGGCACTCACTGTGGTAGTACACAGATTTACGTTCAACTTCACTCATGCTTGCTAAACGGTCTGTAAGTGACTTGATGTCAGTCTGTCCCAAGGACAGTCTTTCCTTGCAGCACTCGTAGAGATGCTCAATCATTTCGGGGTTACTAGTTAGATTGTTATTCAAGGCAGCACCCTCGTTGCAGATAATGCACACCAAATCAGACATGACTACTTCGCTACTACTTGACGGCTAGATAACATCAGATTCCTTTTTTCCTCTCCGATGCTAAACAACAACAAATCAAAATAAATATTTTTTGTTGTGTCTCTGCACGCTTAAATGTGCGTGCTGCTCGAGCTGACGAGTTTCTTTTTTGGCCTCGTAATTGCGAAAATACGCCTAGAATTTGAAGATTTACGGCTGTGTATTTTAGGGGCGAATGAGCGCTAAGAAATGACAGTTTTGATCTTGAACTTATTTACTGTGCACAGATTTAAATACCTCTAAATTTTCCCTGCTTGGCGCATTATAATAACATCAATGTTTATTCTCAAATCCGACAACTGCAAGTATTCTTACTCGTTTGTTTAAGCTCTATTGCTTCTTATCGTGAAACATACTCTAAAACATTCTGATAGAACTTAAAGTACGCTTACCTTGTAATTGCTTGTTCACTCTTCTCCGGTGTTCGTGTAAGAAAGGATAATCAAGGGCAATTGGAACGTGACAGCAGTGAGCTTTTCGACCGGAGAGACCGAACAGAAAGTGCTTTCAATTGGTTTTCTTCCCATGGTAAAAACCAATTTAAGTCGACGTACGTCATCAAGATCAAGCCCGTGCTAAGTTTGCTTAATTTAAATGAAGTCAGAGCAAAAATATAATCGCAAACGTTTTTACACGAACACTTTTAACTGAACTCTGCATTAGTATTACAAATAATAAAAAGAAGACGAATAGCTATTGCGTTGTTACTATGGGACTAATGGCAAAAGACATGTTATTTTAATTTTTATGAGAAAACTGTAAAAAGGAAAATAAAGAAAGTGCAGTACTTAACTGAACATCACTTGCAACGGAAATCATTCGTTAGCTAAAGTTTATTTAAAATAATTTCTTTTGCTTAAGAAAAATGAGAGTTCGAAAATCCAAGATGGCGGATCCAAGATGGCCGCCACCAAAATAGAAAGAAATTAATCCTGACGTCATCGACTGTTGCCATGGTAACCAATTAAGGTCGAACGACGTAAGTCATCAAAAGCAAGCTTTCTATAATGTTAGGTACGTATATCTTACACTAGAGCGAAGAAATTCGCAAAACTTATTCCTGCATCTCATTAGCATCTTATTAGCATAAATTATACCCGTTAGTGGCCAGTAACATGGGAAGACGGGTTCGGAAAATTTGAACCCCATCGGATTCTTATTATTCGGCCTAAAATTAGTCCAAAACAACAAAAAAATCAATTTCGGCAAGAAAATCCTACGGGAGCGATTTTTCGGACATACCGTACCGCACTAAAATGGCGTCCCGTTAGCGTCATTTGAAAAATACTCTTGCCTCGCCCCCCTCCCCCCTGTACAATGTTGAAGTTAGGTTTTGAAACTGGTGACTGATCTTCAACATTGTTTGGGGAGGTGGGGGGGGGGGGGCGGGCGATAGTCATAAAACTTGTAAAAGACTTCTAATTACAGTGGAGATTACATTTTCTTACTTCTCATTGAAATATTACCAAGTGTCCCAAGGTCTAATGGCCATAATTGTAGGTACTTGAAGTCGTTAATTACTGTATAATTTTAGTCTCTTAAGCGTATCATTTTAGTATAAACTTAGAGTTATAATTCTGTTTCGTGATTCAAGCAAACCTAGTTTATCTATTTGTGCTTTCGCTTTAAGTTCGCTAGGCAAATTCATTCAATCGTTTATCAGCATTTTTCATGTTGTTTTGATTCCCAGTGGGGTACTCGAAGTATACATGACGGGGGGGTCCGACGTATTTTTTTGGGTTGAAAATTTACACGCTCGGTACTTTTTTGGGTCAAGAGATCTGTCACGTATTTTTTAGGTCTTAAAAAAATACGCGTATTTTTTTTGGGTCTTATCTCCGAGCGAACTTTTCGTTTCGGGTTTTCGTTGCGATCAGTGGATCAGAAAAATATTCATTCGAACTTTTTTTCAGCGACGTGTGTTCCGTGTTCTTGTATTTTTTGGGGTTGGAAATTTTGATGCCAGGTATTTTTTTGGGTCTAAAATTTCAGGCTTGTGTATTTTTTTGGGTTTGCAATATGAAGCTCCGTCGGACCCCCCCGTCATGTATACTTCGAGTACCCCCCTGGGTTTTGATTGCTGTTATTCTACTTGTCGCTTTGTGTTTCGTAATTGGAGACGCGTGTTCGCTTCGAAACTGCTAGAAATTCTCTTTTGGTTTTGTTTACAGATTATTGCACAGTATTGCACGCATTTTGTCGCAAATTCAATCTGTTTATTGTGAATAACTTTGATTCTGTTTTACAACTGTCAATTCGAAAGCTATCTTCTTCTAATTCTGTTTGTTAAACGGATTCACTTCGTTCATTTTAAAATAAAAACGTCATGCTTCAGGTCAGAATTATTTGTTCGCAAATTAGTACTTTTCTACTAGACTTATAAGCTTGGTTTTGCTCTAACCTTACATCCTTGAATGTAGAATCCCGTTTTTCATCATGTTACGGCCGTTGGATATAGTTTTGCAGTAGAATTATCCATTGTTTTCACGAGTTATTTTATCGCTACGTGAGTCGCTTTTGCAACACGCGTCAAGAAATTTTATGATTGGTTCTCAAATTTAATTTGCAAATTTCCACAAGTGTACGTCACTTCCGGTCTATTTTTATCTTCAAAATACAGTTTTCAACTTCAATTTTCAAGCTATTCTGTCTCTAGTTTTTGTTATTTCTAACGGATTTTACTACTTAGATTATTACTTAGATTGTTAGTTAGGTTGTTACACATTTTTAAGAGCATTTTCTGTTTAGCAATTACATTGTTTTTCATGCACTCAGTTGATAATTTTTTGAGTTGGCATGCTTTGGGGGTACTTCTTTGTCAAAATATGCATATACACTTGTACACATTTTTCAGGCTCTAATGTAGTCATAATTTGTAGTTGCTTGGACTCAACTATAGATAGCTATGTTCTATTTCAATGTAATTTACTTTCTTTTCCTTGCATGCTTGTAGTCTGTAAGAATCTTATTAGTTTTGACTCAACTTGTTAAGTTAGGATTTTTAACTTTATTTCCGCTGTCTTGTAGTAATCAATAGTCTATTGCATGGTCACCTTTCAGTTTATTGCATGCAGAGCATTAAGCTTATTTTGTGCCTTTTGTCTTATCTACTAGGTATAATCTAGGGAAAAAATGTGACTTCAAAACAAGATGGCTGCCCTGCGATTAAGACAAATATCAGCTCGAAAGACGCCAGTGCGCAGCCGAGGAAAATATGAGGGAAAGAGACGTGGTTCTGAATACCACAAGCTGTTCTTAATTAAGGACGTTCGTGCGAAAAACTTCTACAACACAGATTTTTTTCATAGTTTGGCTACAGTCAGATAATGAGTTACCTATGTCAGAAATGCGTCTAATTTAATGGAAATGTGTTATTAAGAACAAAGTATCTGGTAAAAACTAGCCTGCAAGCAGGCTCACTTGTGTGTTATTTGTGAGAGTATCTTAGCGACAGAGCCACAATTAGAATGTGCAAGCCAACTAGTGAAGTGAGCTGGCGAGAAGAATTGGGGCCAGGAAAAGTGAGCCTGTACGAGAGCCATTAAATTTTGAATTTCACCCCTTGCAAGGTGACAAGTCTTCACTACCCAGGTATCAAATATCTAACCAATACAAGCAAAGCGAAATGTAAACAAACACGACAGCATATTTTCGCACTCAAGAGGAGTTCTTTGTGAATGCATGGGAATAGCGAAAAAGAAAATTATAAACACAGCGGACGATTGTTGCCACGTTTGAATATGTCCTTTTCGAAATCTGTATGGTACCAGAAAATCTGGTCGTATGTCCTCAAGAAACCAAATCGACATAAAGGCATCTGTGCTGGTAGCTCGGAATCGACGCGTGAGAACGCATAAGAATTAAAAATATTGAACTCCAGGGACATGTAACTCGCAATTACCAAGAGAACCAAGCCAATGGCAGAAACATAGCCATGACTGCAGCACACTTCACTCTTACTTTATGCATTGCAAACATCTGTAACCAGGAACAAGCAATACAATCTCGCCACAATAACAAATAACAGAACTCGGTGTAACAAAGGCGATAAAATGATAGAGATCCTATCATTACCAAGATCCCAAGAACAAAGGTTTAAAACAACCATGCACTAAAACCACGCTGCTAAAAACGAAACAACCATTGCTGATATGCCAAATTAAAAATGACATAAAACCGCAATCGCTTACCAGCCAAAGTCACATTTTGAAATTGAATTGAATCGGTTGAAAAACCAAGAAAGGCGAACAAAATTAATTTGCACATAAGTCTTAAGTGAAGCCAAATAATTGAAATTCAGGCAAACAATTCAAAAATCAGAATAAGGTTTAAAGGATATTTATGACCTACTTCAGTAGATTCCTAAATGAGGATGTGTTTTTTTATCGATTCATTACTTAGAATTTGGTCTGGATTTGCCGACTGGAAGATATTGTAAACAATGACTGGATTAAGCTTAATTCATTTCGCTTATTTATCACTCCCGAACACATCATTATGTTCCAGTTAACATCTTGACGATTCGCTTTGGTACTTGTTTTCGTCTTTTACCTCATTGCATGCTTTTAAAAGCTGTTTTTCTCCCTTGAGCTGGCTTCAGTTCAAGTTGGCTGGGTAAAAACAAAACACACTAGTATCCTTCAAAGCGTTGCCAGGAATTTGAGATAACCGAAACGGGTTATCGTCGCAGTAGTAAATAACTGAAATTATTAGGTTTATGACCAAAGCCGAGACAAATTTCTCTTTGTTCGAGGTGCTGCTAAATTCAATCCAGTTAACTATACCGTAATAATCCGTGAAATCGTTGAAAACTTCCGAGAAACTTGAGCAGCAATCAAATCTTCACGCATCGGGCCAAAGCAATCCAAATTTCTCCTCTCTAAGATATTCATATTCCACTTTATAGGCAGTCGAGTTTCTTTTAGCCTATCCTTCCATTTCTAACGTTGGAAAGGTACTGTACGTGTTGTCTTCCCCGGGCGGCCATATTTTTGTGATTGAAATATGATACCATCACGACAAATTTTCCATCTTTGTACCACCCCCTACAATTGTGATGTTTTTTTAAAGTGTTTTCCTTCTTTTTTTCCCTTTTTTAGGACAAAGGTGCGGTTACGATGTATTTTTTTCTTTTGTTAAACAGACTTTGCTAAAGCACGGAATTTGATTTTACCTGAACACCTTCTAACTTCATGCTGTTCTTGGCGTAAATTTCTTCTCCGTTCTCTCTGTCTATTACGATTTCTTTCCCTTTGTTCATCTGTAGAATAAAATACAAAAACAGATGTAGATTATTCGGTGGTACAAAATTATTTCCAATCATAAATAGATAAAAATCAAGAAAACTGTACCTGACATGCTTACAGTTCTCTGTCGGCGTCTCTCAGTTTCCCTCTGGCGTTGTTCTTCAGTACCGTTCCGTCTTATTTCTTGTTGCCTTTGTCGCTCTGCGTCAAGATATTCTTCAGTACTGTTCCTTCTCCTTTCTCGCTGCCTTTCGCGCTCTGCGTCACGATATTCTTCGGTACTGTTCCTTCTTCTTTCTCGCTGCCTTTCGCGCTCTGCGCCAAGATATTCTTCAGTACTGTTCCTTCGTCTTTCACGTTGTCGTTGCCGTTCTGCTTGACGCTGTTCTTCGGTAGCGTTTCTCCTCCTTTCCCGTTGTCGTTCTCTGTCTCTTTCTCTTTTCCTTCGTCTCTGCTCTTCTGTCGTCATATTTTTCTTCTGTCTCGGTATAATATTTGAATTAAACTTTTATAAAAGATAAATGGACTTAACATGAAAAGTCAAGCAAAAAAAAAATGCCAAGCAGTTTGCCACGTCAAAAGACTTGCGTGATTCCTCGCACGCCATTGGCTAGAAGCTGCGCGAAAATTGCTTCATGTAAGAATGTCATGAAATGCGACGTACGTACGTATGTATGTACGGCGCACGCGCCCGCGAGCCATTCCGCTTGCCATGACCATAAAAAATTACCAGCACGCCTTTAAGTATGACTATGGGGCTCCACTCCCGCGGCCTACGGCCGCGCAGGAGTTCCGCTATTATTACTTGTTTATATTAAATACAAGACAAATCTTTAATACTTCGTTAACAAGCACAAGCATTTTATTTCCATGCTTGTTGTTTTCCTTGTTTGCTCGAGATTCGAGACAGAAATTTAATTGCAAACTCTCAGGTTTCTCCCCCTTAGTTAAATGAAAAAGAACGAACATAAGGACAATAACGAATAATTAGTTTTAAATAAAGTAGTAAATAAAAACCAAAACGAACCAACAAACAAATCAATAGCCTGCGAACTCGGACGTACTTCCGGCTGTCGTTAATACGTCTGCGTTCCCAGGCTAACAAATCAAAGAATAAGTCTAATGGCTGAAAAAATGAAACATTTTTATTGGAAAACTAATGTTTACTCTAACACTCGTACGAAAAAAAAACCAAGCAGTTTTCTAATTCCATCTGTTGCAGAAAAGGGTAAAACTACTTTTTAAAACGGTCGCAGTTATATTACATCGTATTAACAAGTTAAAATTCATACTGATAAATTAAGAAAATGCATTAAGCTGAAATTTAACACACGCTTATTTATTTCACAACTGTCCCACCCATTGAATTTTTTACCTGTACCAGGCACTCACTTTGCAAGAAGGGGAGGAAAGGCTTTTCGTGAATTGGACGTTTTGCAGCCACCGCTTAAAGTCGTATGACTCCCTCTAAAACGTTTTGCAACTCTACATTTGTCTTCCACATCCAAGATGGCGACACGAACGCACTTCTGACGCTCACCAGCCGTCGAACAAAATAGGGAAGATAGCTGTTTGCTAACATTCTTCTTGTTACATCAAATCTGCCCAAAACGAATTAAAAACCAACCTATTATATATTTATAAGTAAGCTCCTCTAGGGATAACACCAAAAACAACTCTTTTAGGAGTAAACTCTTCTTCAAAAATGCTTGGTACTTCTTTCGTTCTACCTTCCCTTAAACAAATTGTACCATTCAACAAGAATGAGTGACCCCATTCAACATAACTGGTCACGAAATAGGTGAGAGAAGGGTGACTTTTTCGGAGCCGCTCCGCTAGTCGCCTAAACTGGGACTAAACTGCGGCATCACGTAAAAAGGGGAAATTACGGGCTGAAAGTTCAATTCGCTCGGTCAGATCATCATATACCTGACATTTATTATATGGCCGTGTCTCAAAAGGACTGGAAGCAACCAAATAGAAGAATTTGATTGGCTAAAATCGATATTGAACGCGGTCTAGATTTTCCCATCTAGACCGGCATCTCACTGAGACCGATTTTGTTCTAACATTTGCCCTCAAAAAGTTACAATCAAAAAAGTACAAACAAATTGGCTTGTTCCTGTTAATAATACTAAATGGAAGAACCAGTAGATAGCGAGGAAGCAAGTAAAGAGAATGAGCAAACGTTGGCAAATCTGAGTTCAGCCGAGGAAGCTACGAGCGAAGATGAAGTCGAAATTGAGAAACTTTTGCAAGCACAGAAATCCAGAAGCACTCAGTGCAGTACTAAGAGCGACTTAAACGCATGGACGAAATTTTGTGAGTCACCGAAAGAGTCTAGAGCAATTGTACACGTACCTGCCAAAGAGCTCGACCTTCTTTTGTCCAAATTTTTCATCTCCGATCGCAAAAACAAGATTGCACCGAGTACGAACCGTGTATCACTGAGTGATCGAGGCACAAACAGGCATTAAAACTCGTTGCACTTTTGATCACTTTCGATAAATTGTTGTTTGACCACAAGCTTTTTCATTGAGCCCATATGAAAAAGAACGGTTATTTTGTCTTCGTTCATTGACGAAGTTTGTACAAAGCTGGACTTTTGTCCCGTTTGGACTGGAGACTAGTGACAGAAGTAAGCCAGCTAAATGCATGAGCCCGCGCAGGGAAACAATTTTTTTTTGTCCTTTTGATTTCTTGTTTGGCCATATAATAAACATCTTATTAACCGAGCTAGGTCGGCCTGTATTGGAGAATCTTGACCTCGGTCGCTGGTACAGACCTCACTGCGTTCGGTCTGTACTGGCGACCTCGGTCAAGATTCTCCCATACAGACCTCCCGCTCGGTTAATAAGAACTAAATATTAACATTTGATAAATAAGAGAGACGGACAGACCGAGTACACCGGATATGTAACCAATTCACCATGCTTTTACGTTCGAGTGAAAACGATAGGTAAACTCTTTTTGGTGCAAAAGAGAAGACGATAACTGTACGAAGTGGCTCTGGATCTGTCTTTCGAATCCAAGATGGCGGAATAAACGCATTTTTGACGCTTACCAGCAGTCGCAAAATATACATCCGTATATATCACACAAGTGATCTCGACCTCTGATAACTTTTCGATCTGTTTTGCCAGTATACGTTATCTTGGACTACAAAATAGGGTGTAGCGTAGGGCAACACAAAGTTCATAAAGATCGTGGCTGTGTTAGTTTAATTCCTGCTAACGTTTGCTAGGAAAATAAACGGTTAAGGCTACATTACCACAAAGCCAACAAAACCAGTGTGTGGCCTTTTCTGTTTTTATATGTTAGGGGCATGTGAGAAAATTGAAAAGGATTGCACCATCCTAAAACATTATGGGAAATGTTTAAAACCTTTCAGCTCCAATTAAACTTAAGCTATAGAAGTCGTTACGTCATGCAATGCTAATGCAGCTTCAAACACCGCAGAATCTGATAACAGCGTAAAAGATTTACCACACTTAAGAGCCACTAAGAAGACACGACACTACGACCGAGATAACCGAAGCATCTGCTAAGATTTGTCATACTTTATGACCATAAGACATACGAGACACAACTAATACTAATACTGACTAATAATACTATTATTTATTTCTAGAGTGCTTTATACCAAGGCTCTAAGGCATTTTTAAAACAAGAAATGTAAAGTATAAAATGATTAAAAACGAATAAAAAACTTTTCTAGAAATCGATAACTCTTATTATGACAACAGGTAAAAAGCTAAATCAGAAAATAATAACGATTAACAAAGTGCAATGTCAAAGTCCACAGAAGGTTAAAAATATGCTTTACGAAACACATGAGTTTTCAGTTGATATTTAAATTGGTTTAAGTTTTCAGCAGGTGTGATGCCATAAGGAAAAATTCAGGCGTAGCAGCGCTGAAGGCACGGTCTCCAACGACCGACGCAACTAAAGCAATCGCCAAGATTAAGCGTCGTTTAGAGACGTGACCCGACGCCCGTTTCTCCGAACGCTTGTTGATTTACAGGACCTAATAAGCGATTTCTTTTATCGTTCTAGGGTAATTAAGAGTGCATACTTACCAATGTGTTCCAAAAAGTATATGAAAAACACGAGGAAAACAGGGATAAAATGTCACCGATTTCGTTTGCAGTCGATAAATTCAAAACAAGGCAGGAGAATTGGGTGCTAAGTAGAGTGTAGAGTGTAACGTGCCGTAAAAGAACACTCAACTCGTTCAGATTCAAGACAATTTTATTACAGCAATTCACTTTCATTTATAGAAGGTTTCTTACGCAATTTCGCTTACGTACAACTAGTACAACAAATATGGCGTTTTACTTTACGCAACACAGCTCGATATTTTAGTGTTCTATTTATAAATAAATAATTACTAATTAAATACATTACCAATGTCATTACATTGTCCCTCCCCCCCCCCCCCCGTTTAGGTTTTCGACCCCGGAAACATAACAAAAATGCATTGCTAAGTTACAAAGCTCAAAAATGAATTTAAAAACAACTAATGAAATTACGTTAATCGTGAAAAATTACAGAATATAATCTTGGTGCCAAGCCGGAGCGCGGACATTGGGGCGCAGTCTTGCAGGCCTAACCCGACTTACCCGAGGGACCGGGGGGGAGCAGGAGGAGGGACAAGGGGACCAACAGGGTGAACAACTGGGGCTACTTGGTCGTTGTCAACAACAGCGAAATCTCCATGCTCCCGTGCGGGGCAGAAAATATTGCGTGGACCGGTCGGGGCATAATGCAATTTGAGCTGGTCAAGGTGGGCGACAAGAGTCCTACCAGACGAGGACTGGATTTTGTAATTGACATCCACGCGATTCAAAATTACAAATGGTCCTGTCCACCTTTTTCCCAGTTTACATGTTTTTGTCTGCGTTAAACCACACTGAGTGGCCAGGCTTAAAAGGCTTCCAAACTCTAACTGGGTTTCTATTTTCTCGACTACGCCGCTGCTTAGCCCTGGCTTGAGTAAGATTCTCCTTAGCTAGCTGTCTAATATCTTGTAATGCATTTCTCACTGACTGAACCTACTAACTAAAAGTTGACGGGTTCGACAAAGGTAAGCCCAATTCTAACTCGAGGGACATCCGATCCGCGGTAAGCGACCGAAAAGAACTACGTAAGGTGAGACACCGGTAGATTCTTAGCGGCTTGAGTTGTACGCGTACGTAACTGGATCTAACCACAAATCCCAGTCTTCGGTATGTTTCGAAACGAAAGCTGATAGCATCCCCTGTAAAGTACGGTTTTGTCGCTCGACTTGTCCATCGCCACTAGGGTGGTAAGCAGTGGTTCTTGTTTTGGTAATGCCCATAACATCACAAATGTGGTGCATAAGATTGCTTTCAAAATTAGCGCCCTGATCGAAGTGAAGAACGGCGGGAGGACCGAAACGAGAAAATATCCTTTTAACAAAGGATTGGAGCTACTGTGTTAGCTTTCTGATCCTTGGAAGGTATGGCTTCACACCATTTTGTGAAATGATCCATTACAACTAGAATATGACGATTTTAGAACCGTTTCGGGAAAAGAACCCATAAAATCCATGGCCCAAAATGAAAAAGGTTCACCTACTTCGATGCTACGCAGGGGCGCTTTATTTGTACTTAGCGCATCTTTGCCTTGCGCGCACGCAGAGCACTCTCGTATATGCGACTCAACGGACTCGTGCATGCCTGGCCAATAAAAGCTTTCACGAATCCTATCTAATATTCTTATGACCCCTAAATGACCTGCAAACGGACTATCGGGAATACCTCTGAGAACCTCTTGAACAAGAGATTCCGGTACAACAACTGCGTATCAAGGAATAGGGCTATCCTTCCTACCAGATCGCACTAAAATGTTGTCGCGCAAAAACAACCTGTCGTTCTGATATCAAAAGCGGCGTAACGTGGGATCTCCTGCCCACTCGTTAAATTCTGGTCTGCTGCGATTTTCAGATTTAAAGAGGATCAGCTTACTGAAACTGGGTCCTGTTTCTGGGTCTCCTTGAGATCCATTCGTGGATTGAGGGTAACAGCAGACGAGTCATTCGGAACAGAAGGTTGTGGTACACAAGCCGATCAAGCAAACGAGGCAAAGATTGTCTCGTTTATTACCAACTAAATACCAATACCAACTTAACACCAGCTTAATACCAACTTAATGCCAACTTAATACCAACTCAATACCAATATTCCGTTGTTGCTGCTTTTGGTGTTATTTATTATTATTTTTTGCTGACCACACCAGCTGCTAATCCTCAATACGAGGGGTTGCTGTAATGGTAAATAATGATAATAATGCTGTTGTTTGAAACTTTTGAGCTTTTGACAAGAATGCGCTGCCACCTGCTTTAACTAAATTTTACACAAAAAGGATTACTGTCAGCGTGGCGTAGTAAAGTGACAAATTTAGTGTTGTTAGAACCCTAGGTGCTTTTTGAACGGCGCTGACTGCATTGAAATCGAGGCGGCGCTTACTTTCGGGCTTTGTTGTCTGTGTTGATGCTGCGTGTGTAGTCGCAGTGTGTGAAGCGGTAGCCACTAATCGGGATAAAGCATCTGCATTGGCGTGTCGTCTCCCTGGTCTGTGTTCGATGCTGAATTGAAACTCTTGGAGCTCCATGACCCATCTTGCCAGGCAACCTTTCGGCTCCATGCTGTGTAGCCACGTGAATGCTTTGTGATCTGTGACTAGTTTGAACTGCCGACCGAGTAAATGAAATTGGAAGTGCCGTAATGCATAAACAATGGCAATAGCTCCTTTCTCAGTCCTTGAATAATTACGTCCTTTAGCGCTGAGGGACTGACAAGCGAAGGCTACTGGCTTTTCCACCCCATCGTCATCTAATTGTGAAAGTACCGCGCCAACTCCCCCATCTGAGGCATCTGTCTGGACTATAAATTCTCTGTCAAACCTAGGGTACTTCAGAACGGGTGCCGAGCTGATAAGCGTTTTCAACGTCTGGAACGCCTGCTCGCATTCTGTGGTCCAGTCAAACCGTCTGTCTTGTTTGGTTAAATCAGTTAGCGGAGCTGCTACGGTCGCAAAACCTCGAACGAATCTCCTGTAATATCCCGCTAGACCGAG
Organism: Siderastrea siderea; assembly: GCA_964030785.1. Taxonomy (NCBI): domain Eukaryota; kingdom Metazoa; phylum Cnidaria; class Anthozoa; order Scleractinia; family Rhizangiidae; genus Siderastrea; species Siderastrea siderea. Next base: position 5,483,126 of record OZ034974.1, read on the forward strand.
AAAACTCCTAACGTCCTTGACCGATTTGGGCGACGACAAGTTCTGAAGTGCCTCTACTTTCGTTGGATCTGGGGAAATACCTTCCGCAGAGATCACGTGACCCAGGTAGGAAACTTTTGGCGCCGCAAAAGTGTATTTGGAAATTTTGACGCTCAAATTGTGCTGTCGAAATCGAGATAAAACTTCTGCCAAGCGCTCACAATGTTGGTTTAAATCCTTAGAGTGTATAATGACGTCATCAAGGTAACAGAGACAGGTGATCAGATTTAAACCTGACAAAACTATTTCAACCATACGTGGAAACGTAGAAGGAGCTGAATTTAATCCAAACGGCATTCTTGTGAACTGAAATGGGCCAGCCCGAGTAGCGAAAGCAGTCTTGGGTTTGTCTTTAGGATCCATGGGAACTTGCCAGTAACCGCTGCGGAGATCCAAGGTTGTGAACATCTTTGCGCCATTCAAGGAATCCAAGATGTCATCCATTCTCGGAATGGGGTGCGCCTCACAGTGTGTGATCGATTTTAATTTCCGGTAGTCAATACATAGACGGAACGTCCCATCTTTTTTTACGAACCACCACCACACGGGACCGCCAGGGACTGGAACTAGGCTCGATAACCCCCTGCGCTAACATGATTTTCACCTTTTTGTCTACTTCCTCTCTGTGCGCGTAGGGTAGGCGTCGCGGCCGCTGCTTAATTGGAGGGCTATCTCCAGACTTAAAACACTAGTTCGTCCTAAAGTGTCCTCAAATATATCTGAATATTGAAGTAATACTTAACGTAATTTAGCCTTATCTTCGTGGTTAAGAGAGGGATCGAGAGCTGCTTCTATCTCGTCTAACAGGTTACTAGTGTCTACACTGGAACAGCAAAGAGGACCGGGGTTGGTATTAGCAGTGCTACGGTTATTACAAATAGGGGATTCAGATGGGACATTGACCTCAGCTATTTTTCTCCCCGAAACAATTTCGACTTCGTCCTCCGACGTGTTAGCTATTCGGACAGGTACCGTTCTTGAGGTTGCTTGTGCAACTATATAGGCAACATGTATCCCCAAGTTATCCCTTTGTTGACCGGAGTAGTAATGTAAGCCCGTATGGCACACTGTGCCTCGTTTTGATGTAATGATGACGTCATGACCGGAACCGGAAGTGACGTGTTTTTAGAATGGGAAACCGCTGACCAGTGGGAAAAGGGATCGCGGGCTCATGCAACCGGAAGTGACGTGTTTTGGAATGGGAAACCGCTGAGCAGTCGGAAAAATGGATCGTGGGCTCAAGGGGAAGTAAAACCGCTGAGAAAACGCGGGCTCAAAGTCCAAAGTCCAATTTTTCCAATGGGGGTGGTCTTTCAGTCAAAGAAAAGGCATTTGTAAGTTGGAAACAAAATATTTTAATGTGGAACAAGACATATAATCCATGGCTTGCAGATGATGAGAGTTCCATGTCACAAGGGGAAGCAGAAGCGTGGCGCCCCATGGTTGGAGAGAAACAACATCAATCAGTCCCATCGCAGGAGGAGGAGGAGTAAATGGAGGCAACCACCACCAGTGGCCTCGGCCGCCAAGAGATCATAATATGAGTGTTCCATTTCACGTAATGGTTTGATGAGTATTCCTTAAAGTTCCTTTTGATAAGATGAGTGTTCCTATTTAATGAGGAGTATTCCTTTAGTGCCTTTTCTGTTCCTATTGAATGATGAGTATTCCTTTAAGTTCCTTTTGATATGAGTGTTCCTTGTGATAATATGAGTTCCTATTTAATGAGTTCCTTTTGATAATATGAGTGTTCCTTTTGATGAGTATTCCTACCCCACCGAGGACCATCATCGCCAGTACGTACAACATGTGTCCGTCATCAACGACGAGATGGTAGAAGTGCATTACACCTAGCAACGAAGTATGCAAACCACAGCCACAGATGATGATGATGATACCGATGAACGTCAAGGTGACTTCATGGGCTCTCAGCAAGAGGAGGAGGAGGAGGAACCAGGCCCAAGTGGTCTCGAGAAGAGGCAAGGAATAGCAATGACTTGGTATACTCTTAGTCAAGTGTCTCACTGGTACCCGTAGGGGTAGGTCTGGAAGGAAGAGGGATCCACGACTCTCTTATCGTAGACCAGCTGGTAACGTTTGTACTCGGGGAAGGTGAATAGTTGATAGTGTTTGGGATCGCGCACGATCTGGTAGGTCTTGACGACTTGGGTCTGGCGTGGTCGTAGAAGTGGCTTCTGGATTTCGTCCAGGACATTCTGACGCATGATGTGGTAGTTGAGTTGGGTTTTTCCCTCACTGTTAAGGCGGAAACCCCTCACCTTGCACTCAACGTGACCATTCTGGGTTTGGTACCCATAGTTCTTGGGACCCCCTGAGACAAATTCCACAATGTAATCCTCCTTGTCCAATTCACTCGTAAAGTCGCCGAGGTAATTCCCCAAGGTAGGGTTACTTTGTCCTTGGTCTGTGTAGTAGATGACGGAGTCGGTGTCGTAGTAGAGGACTCTTTCCCCCAGCTTCTCTAAGGCAGCATAGAGTCGGAGTCGGGCCCAACAGGTAGTTAAACAGGCTACAAAGATGTTGAGGTTAGGTGAGACAGGGATGTCTTCGTCTTGGTACTGGTAATGAACCTCCACCACGTGTTCATTGACCACGGACACATGTTTTATTTCCATAGTACTTGTGTTTAGGAAACGGTGGAAGGCTTGAGGGTCATCAAACGTTTGGACTTGGGTTTTATTGAGACGTTGTCCAAACTTGCCCCACATGGAATTGAGCATCATTTTAGCCAGGGTACGCAGCCCCGGGTTGTATTCGATTTTGTCATACTCCAATTGAATGCCTTCATGCTGGTAGTACTCTTCTATGTACCTTTGTTTGGCTTCCTCTGTTTCTACCCCGGCGGGCCACCCACTGGCTTCTTGCTTGATTTTCAACCACGTGTTGACGTAGTCTTTGAACAGTCCTTCACACGTCTCGTCAAAATGCCAGACCTCATAGATGTACTGGATTTCGTACCCCAAGTCCACCGCTTTAGATAATTCCGGGCTACACCATGTTCCAGTCAGGGCTCGCTGTTCGTCGGTGTGCACACATTCTGCGCATCTATCTAATGGTCGTTTGGGCATCTCTTGTTCCACACAGGCAGCACAGAAAGGAAAAAGGAGTTTGGAGTCATGACGGTAAGGGAGGACAGGATGGTAGAGGTGACGTGGCGGCAGGACTTTGCATTGGACGTGGCCAAAGTACTTGGTGATGTCCGTGTGACCCGGATTGAAGATGAAACGAGGATGTCCTTTGGGGTAGACACAGGTCTTGTTCACCCATGGGTACAAGGAGGTGACATCAATGTAATGTATTTGTTGACTGGGCGTCACGCGATAGTACAGTTTGACGGCATTGGTACGACCCCCGCAGAAAGCGTCACGGGGATTCAGAGGTTCTGTCAAGTCAAGGGTCCCCAGGTACGTTCGGATGTCCAAGGAGGTGTCTTTGAGACGGGACCAATCACATTCCCACATTTCCACGACTGTGAACCCTCGCTCTCTAAATTGTTGGGTCCTTTGCTGGGTGGTCTCGTAGACATCTTGCATGGTTCGATCATAGTGACGTAGATGGCTTTCGTGACGAATGGGGAAACAGCGAGGACATCCATGCCAGAAACACCCGTGAAATTCGTAGATAGTGTTGGTACTGCCATCGAAACCGTCGACATGGAAGTTAGTGCCAGGGATGCGATACTCGCCGGCATTACGGGCATGTTGAATGGTCTGTTGTTGTTGTTGGGCACACCAGGTTAACCATTCTAGGGCCACCTTGGAGTAGTTGATATTGTTCTTCCACCCACGAACGGGTTCACTGGCAATACTGTTGGGGATCATGCGATTCATCCGTAGATCTCGGTTACAGGCAGAAGCAATGGTGATGTGGTCGAAGGGGTTGAAGCCCGTTAGGGTTTCAAACAACCGTTTGAATGTCAAGCATCCTTCTTTCAAGAGGCGTACATCCGATTTGCAGTAGGCCACCAGTTCTTTCTTGAAGTCAAAGACCTTGTCGCGTTGCTCTTGATGCCAGGTTTCCAAGGCTTGTTTGCCTTCGGGGGACATGGTTTCGGGCATGTAATAATCGAGGGCCGGGATGGGTCCTACGTAGTTTTGATGATCTGGATGATTGAACTTGTGGGGGAAGTACCCTTTGCGGAGTTCTGTCAATCCAAAGGTTTTGGGAAACGCTGATAGAGGCATCTGGAAGAACCTCAATGAGTCGATGAAGCGGATACGATCGTGTTGGACTTGCAAGAGTTTACATCCGTTCCGGAGTTGTTGAACGATCCGTTGTCACCATAGTATTGATGGATGATAAAGTAGCCATCGTACCCTTGGAAGTTATGGGCCAACACATTGACTTGGCGGGTATCGTTGAGTGTCAAGGTATCCAGCCATTCCAGGAAATCTCGGACGCAATGGTTGCCAGGGAAACACACGGGTTTGTCGTCGTCTTCGGTTTCGGCCACGACGAGATTAGCGATGTGTCGTTCCTGGGGTTGCATGGCTTCAATATCAAAGAAGACATGAAGGGGTGGGAGGTCGTCGTCTTCCTCCTCCTCCTCCTCCTCTGGTGTGGCATCCACACCCACCCTACGTTTGGCGCGGGGACCTCGTTGCCGTTTCCTCTTTCTTTTCTTCTTGTCTTGAGTGGCTATTTGAATAAAGCAACGATGGGTGTCACCGTCCACGTACTCATGACAGGAGGGGCAATCAATATACCCACATAGATGTTTTTCAATCTTGTCTAATCCTACTTCCTGCTTGCCACATTTAGGACAGCGATGGCGCTGAAAGCAGACGGAGGAGTCTAGGTTGGTCACGGGTTTGCCGGCGTGGTCTTTGACGAGATGCATTTGGAAACAGGTGTCTCCAAAAAAGTCCCGATGACATTGTTGACAACGTTGAGTGGCTTTCTGACCTCGAGGGTAAGCCTCTAGGAAATCGGGACACTCTTTTTGGCAACAGGCCCTGCAATGACCTTTTTGTTTGGTGCATCGATGACGTCCCTCATTTTCATAGGGTTTCCAACAATGGGCACAAACATAACTGGACCCGAAAAACCCTGGCAACTTGGTAATGACATCATAATGGCCTTTCTCGTGCAACAGGATCAATTGTTTGTCTTGAAGGGGACCAAAGGTCGTGATGTGATAAGAACGGTCGGCATCCACCAACAGGATCTGGTAACCGGTCAGGGAAGGAGTGGTACTGAATTGGGTCAAGGCATCATAGCCACAAGGGCCGAAGGGTACGTTGGCCTCGTGATGAAGCAGCAACGCGAGTTCTTTTTGAATTTTCCGTCCTTGTCGAATGGTGTTGTATTTCGGGTGATTGTCCAAGCGAGCTTTGGCGGTGACGAGGGCTCTGGCACAACAGAGATCGTCATCATTGCGTATCTGGATAATGGAACGTTTCTGGCCTATTAAATTTCGGAGAGGCTGATGTCCCGGTTTGTTCTGGCGGGGTTTACCGGTTCCTTGAGGGGCATGATGAACTTGAGTAATGGATACTTGAAAGGAGTCGTCCATTTCAAATTGTTCGTTGCTATTCAAGGCTTGTGCTAAACGTTGGAACAAAGCCTCGACACGGTCGCCGCCTTGACGCCATTCTCCTGCACGTAATCCCCAGCCCTGAAAATTGTTATGGAGTCTGTTGGAGGCGATGGTAAAGTAGAGGCGATCTTGATCGTGGAGGGCAGGTGTGGTGGTGGTGGTCAACACTTGATTCACCGCGCGACGTAACCCCTCTTGGAGAGCTTGCGTGATGTTTTGACCTGGAATCAAGTTACCTCTTTGGCGTAACTGGGTCTTGAAATGACGTTCACGCACTCCCAGACGGTTGCTCAAACGATCGACATAGGGTTCGAGTTCAAACTCGAAGACACCCTCCGTATTGGCATCCAAACCTCCCCCAGTTTGTTGAAGGAGATGGGTTTGAAAGGCACGTTGCCGTTCGAAGCGATCCAACGCCTCTTCACAAATCTCATCACTGTCCGCCATGTCTTCGGGGCATAACAAAGGTTCATGAGAGGAATTTGCTGTCGTCTCTTCTTCTTCTGGCTCTGAATCGGACATCTCTAGTCCAAGCAATGACATGATCTCGCGTGTAGCGAGGCCACTAGGCCCCGCTTCGTCCTCTTGGCGAGAGGACATGATCAGATGAAGCTGGGGGTGATCGGTGACCGTTTTTTATAGAGATCCACGCGAAGCATGCTGGGCCAACTAGGGGAGGACCGATCTAGGGGATGACCAATCCGCGCGAAGCATGCCGAGAAGCATGCTGGGCCAACTAGGGGAGGATGACCAAACAGAGCACGGGATGCCTAGGGGACCAATCACCTTACCAGGGCACAGGGGTGCCCTAGGGAGGGGTGGGACGGGGTGGGGGGACCCCCCTCCCCCCTCTCTAGTTAGGGGCCATGGTGCATCACGGGAACGAATGAGAGACTATAAAACAGATCGCCCCTCGAGGTCAACCATCTCAAGATGGACTCTAGTCTAGACAACCTGTTGAAAGATTTCGAGAAGTTTGAAGTACAACAAATTTTAGATGAGGTTAAGGAGTGGGTGCTCGACGACGGAGACATCCGGGAGTTTGGGGAAGCGCTGCTTGAGGAGAGAAGGAAAAGGAGGCAGCTCGCCCAAGCAGCCCAAGCAGCACGGCACACGTACATTGAACAGAACTGGAACCCTGGCTGCTACCCGCAACTCACCACCGAGTGGTACATCCGGGGCCTCGACTTTTGCTGGACCAACTGGCACCACAAATTCAAGAGGCCCCAGAAACCCCCACCAGCACCGCCCCCGCCCTCGCCCGAGGTCTCCCGAAAGGTGCAGCCAATGCGGTCACCAAGCCCCGACGAGCTCCCTACAAAGCGACGACGATGATGATTCGGAATTGACCAAGCTCTTGGCCTTTCGTGCGCGACGACGGGCCACTCAAGCCAGGTACCGGGCCAGGCATCCTGAGCGAGTAGCCGAGCAGAAACGTCGGTACCGGGACAAATATCCTGATCGAGTAGCCGAGCAGAGACGACGGTACGCTGCCCAAAACAGCACCCGAAAAGTCGAGGAGAGACGACGGTATCACCAGAGGTATGACGCCCGACGTCGTGAGGCCGTGAGAAAGTACTATGCCGCCCATGCAGAACGACTCCGGGAGCACAAAAGGCAATTTTACCGATCGGAAGCAGGTCAACGGTGGCAGAAACAATACCTGGCGAGAAAGCGTGAGAGCTCGGCCCTCTTACGTCAACAAAGAGGACCCGCGACCCAAAAGAGAACGTTGGATAAAATCCAGGCGTTAGGGCCACTAAAACTAACGGTCACTTTGGAGGATTTTATGACGGACTTTTGTAACACCCTGTCACCCACCCCTGAGGATTCTCTAGATCAACCTGGTACCCTCATGGACATGGATTCAGGGGTCTTTCATCCTCTGGATCATTCCGTATGCGACGAAGCGTCCCTTTCTTCTGGTGACATGTGGGACGATGAAAAAGGATTTGTGGCCAATTTACTCGATGACTTGCCGTCATCATCGGACGACTCTTTGTTGGACAATGTACTCGAGGAGCTCGATGACTTGTCGTCATCGGACGACTGTTGGTTTGACTTTTTAACTGACATGATGCAGGAGGATTCTTCGTTTGATTTGGACGACTTTGTTATTTAAAATGAGACAGTGCTTTGACATTTTCATTTTTTATTACTCAACATGTTATTAAATTTTACAATTTTAAACGTTTCTTGGCTTGCATAATTTTCTTGACCACCCGTTCCGTCTTGTTTTTCTTGCCGGGTAATCGATCAATGGCTTGGATCATCTTGGTATCGGCTTTCCATTTATCTTGCAAATTCTTGGCACGACTGTAATCAATGTCGTGTTGCTTAGCAATTTGGTCCAAGCGATTGATCCCGGGATCCCCACGTTTCAGACGTTTGGCCAAATGGGTGCCAGGGCCCATGTACTGATAACCGGGCCAATGAAATTCTTTGCCGGTTTTCGCAATCCATTTTTGGACATCCAAGGCCCCTCCTCGTTGGGGGCGTTTCCGTCCCCTTCTCCTCCTCTTGGTGGGCATGTTTATTCACTGTCGTACTGCAAACGTCTCCGTCGGGGCTGTTTGGTTTTGGTCCAATCTTCCCAACCGGGTAAGGGTTTCAATCGTTGCACTTCCCGGGAGACGCCTTTGCCTTTGCCTTTGCCTTTGCCTTTACCACTCTCAGCTAACTTTTTTTCCAAGGCCTTGCGCTGTTCTCGAATGACTTGTAAACGCGTCCGGGTATCCCCTCGACTGGTAGAAGGTCTCTCTTCTCCTCGACTGGTAGAAGGCCTCTGTTCTCTCGTGCCTTCCCTGGTAGCAGGGGTAATGGTGGGTTTGGGAGCCGACGGACCTCCTTTTATCATGCGCTTCAACCATTGTTCCACGGGTCCCGTCACCAAATCCCCGGCTTCTTCCTCGCCTTCGTCTTCGCCTGGTGGACCACCCGGGGCACCAGCCCCCACCCCGCCGGGAAATTGACGAATGCGTTTGGTTAACTTGATTAATTCTTGACTCAACGGTTTGGTTTGAGCATTGACCAGGCCGGGAGGTAATTGAGGGTTGGCTAATAACACATGTTTTTGGGCGGCGAGCGTCGCGGCTTTGTTCAACAAGGCATTTTCGGTGAGTTCTCCTTTGTAATATTGAATGAGTTGTTCCAAGTCCTTTTGGGGAATCATGTAGACCTCGTCCATGGTCTTCCAATGCACGACAGCTGTCACAACAGGTGATATTTATGCTTCCATGTCTTGGCACGTTAACGAACACATTGACATAACACCTCGTGAAGTCCTTGAAACAACCCTTGTCCTTTTTGTCGGACTAACCACTGACGACGTTTTTTGACGGAATGTCGACGACGTCCCAAATCACGTAGTACCTTTTTATAGGGTTGAAGTTTAGCCAGCATGGGTGGGGTCACAGGAATCTTGTTTTTCAAGAAGTTCAAGACCAGTTCACTCACAGCATTGATTTGATCGGCATTGGCATGTTGTAACAACTCTTGACGTTTGGAACCATTGGCTTCTTGTAACATGGACCGTAAAAACGGTAATTGACGTCGAAGACGTTGCATCCTTTATCGGTGACGACGACGATACCGTTGATTGGCTTTTTGGATCGTGCGTTTTATACGTTTATCCGTTTCCAAGGCCACGGCTTTCCCCAATCCTGCCATGGCGGGGACCAATAGATTTAAAAAACCGCCTCGTTGACGACGACGACGTCGTCTTCTCCTCCTCACCATGGCCGGTTCGTCAACAGACGTTGCAGGGCTTTGTTTTGTTTGATCACGTCTCGCGTCTCTTTCTAGCCTTGACGGGTATTGCGTTTGAAATCTTGCCACCAACCCCCACCTCGTTGTCGTCGGTAATGTTGTACATTATCGGTAATGCCTTTCAAGGCTTGTCCGCCTAATTTGCCTAAATCCAGTCCAAACCCAGGCGCTGGGCCTGATAGAAACATACTCATGCCATGGGCAATTTTATCCACCAAACGGGGTTTGCGACGCATTAAAGCCCCTCCTCTTTGTTTCCTTTTTCTGCGTCGTCGTCGTCGTTGGACGGCCATGGTTCTAAGAGTGTGGGACTGGGAGGGAGCGGCTTTTTATCTATCCAATAGTTTTTGGGTCTCAAGGGACGAGGGCATCCGTCTACATAGCATAGGGCTTCCAAGGATTGGTACACAAAAAGACCATGGTACTCTTGGAGACATCGTTTGGGTAATGGAGGGGTGAAATCCACAATGGTATCATCCAAGGTTTGCATCTTGATTAAAAATCGTTCCAGATCCTCCAAGGGAACACCCCGCACATGGGTTTTCAATTCGGTCAAGGCTTTGGCATAGGTGGTAAACGCAAACCGACTCATGGTCACTTTAAATCGGTATTGTTTAAAATCATTCCATCCTTTGACCACGGTCCCCACGGCCGCCAAACACGCTACCAATGTACTGTTTTCCAATAACGGCCCGGCAATCATGCCTGCAGCCATCAGGAGTAATGCCATGCCATTGAACAAGGCATTGATCCACTTGTAATGATTCAACATTTTTCGATAACACCACCATTGTTGATGATAAAAAGCATACAAGGAATCCATGCGTTGTAATAATTCCGGGGGGAAGGGAAGACCATGCTGTTTCGATCCATTCAATAACGACACGACGGTTTTCATCCTCATGGCGAAACACGGGACGACGAGGTTTGTACGCTCGGTGCTCCTCCCTGTTTATAACTGGTTACAATGCTATTGGTCATGGTGACATTAGCAATTTCACGTCCTTGGGCCAACTGTTCTTGATCTTGTAACAGCATGCGTAAACGTCGTTGTAAATCCGCTTGACGCAAGGTACGAGGGGGTGGAGTCTGAGATCCTCGAGGAGTGGATGGAGTGGAGGAAGGTGTCCTAGGTGAACCGGGGAAAAGTCGTCGTCGTCGTCCGCGTCGGCCACCACGACGGCCACCACCACCACCACCGCCTCCTCCACCTCCTCCACCACCACCTCCACCTCCTCCTCCACCACCAGCACCCCCAGCACCCCCAGCACCACCACCAGCACCCCCAGCACCTCCACTACCACCAGCACCCCCAGCACCTCCTCCACCACCACGCCCACCACCAGCACCACCACGTCCACCACCTCTAGTCCTAGGACCACGACGTCCCCCACGTCCATTACCATTACCCCCTGCACCCGCTGCTGTTCGAGCACCCGCTACCGTTCTTCTTCGTGGATCGGGTGACACCCGTGCGCTTCCCCAAGTAGGTGGGCTGTCCAGGGAAGACGGTGGAGTGGTATGTATGCTACGGTAGGATTGACTTCCTGAGCTTCCTACCCCGGCTGGGGAAGAAGCCTGTGCAGCGGGCGCACCATCCAAATCGGGCCAGCTCGCGATGACGTCGGCAGGGGGGATGGATTGCATAAACTCATAGAGGGGATCGGGGTGCATTTCCTCCATGGCCACGTCGAGAAGTCCTTGGTCTCCCGAGATATACAAATCTTGCCAGGCCCTTGGGGACATTTGATTACCGCTGGCTGCCCCCACACCCGCAGGGGCCGTGGTATCGTACGATTGCGGAGGTTGACGGTCATCATCATCGGCCATGGTCGCTTTCTCTTTTTTTTTTCCTGTTCAAAGGGTGCCTTTATAGTCGTTTTTGATAGGTGCGAGTCCATCCTTCGTCTTTTAACAGGTGACTCAACACACGTTGTTGATCGGAGGAGGCGGGATGTAAATCCAAGACCAAATACCCATACGGTCGTGTGGTGGCTTGATGAAACGTCTCCAACGTGTCTTTCCAAGTGGTCGGAAACGATTGCAGCATGACATTGCGTACCCCTAATTGATCTCGGGGGTTCTTGAACGCCACAATGTAATGGGCATTGCGGGATATACTTTTAGCATAGCGACCCACGGGAAACATGTCTTGGCACAAGTATAGGACGGTCACCCCTTGATGATGTGAATGTTTGGTGAATAAATCCAACACGCGTTTATCGTGACTGCCTTCGTCCATTAAATCATCCAAGACCACGACCCCATGTCCTTGAGGAAACCATTGCACTAAGGCCTCATGATAGGGAATCCCTTCGTGAAACACCACCCCATGATCTTGCATGCCTTGAAATCGATCTTGCCAGGCCCCATAACAATAATGCACTTGGGTCGGTGGGGTTTCAAACAAATCCGGGTTGTCTACCAAGAGTTTTCCGGTAAAGACGGTTTTGCCACATCCCGAAGGACCCACCACCAAGATAGAGGAGGGGGTGTGAAAACGAAACGGTTTCCCCGTTTGCATGATGACGAACTACCCTTAGAAAAAAAAAAGGCACCTTTTTATTGGAATCGGTGGGACTCGAACCCACGCACGATCTCCTCATGTATTCGGGGGGATCCAAAGGCTCTACCCACTGAGCTACGACTCCGACACCGTTTTCCAACGAACTTTTTTATTTAACTATTACATTGATGATACGGATGACAACAAAGTTGATACCATCTGGCTTCTTGACCTACAATCAATTGTTGAAGGCGTTGACCGGCTTGATGGTCATTGCTTACATAATCATGATCCGAAAACTCATTTAAAAAATCTTGCAAGGTTCGTCCACGGGCTTTGGCTTTCAAATACAACAAGGCGTAATCACCACAACTCTTGCTTGAAATGGCTTGGAGGGACTTGCCATTGGTCACCACATACTTCCAATGGTTGACAATCCAATCTTGTAACGGGGTAGCTTGCACGTACGTGTCGATGGGCAAAGCATAACTGTCCAGGACTTCACACACCTTTCCATCTGTCCACACCGCTAACCAATGTTGTCCCGGTTGATCGTGTGGGTCCGTATTCACAATGTACCCTTGCGGGGCAGTCTTGACAGGACTCTTGGGTAAACGATCACAGGCCACTGTCCCGTAAAAGACAGGGTTCAACTGGGGGTCGTCGCGGGCTAAATAATCCAATTGCACATTATTCAAGGCCACATGTTCCATCTTCAGTGTTGGTAAATGTTATACAACACGGCTCCGTTCCTGTCAATCTCCAGCAAGTTCTCAAATTCTCCATAGACGAGCACGGTTATATTGGTATTGGGGGCGGCTCCAAATTCCAAGACCAATTGTAAATCTCCACTTTGCTTGGGGTTGAGGTTTTGACTGTCAGCACATCCATTGGCCACATTGTCAAACATGTACAAGGTACAATTTTTAGCTTGGCCCCAATCCAGTAGTTCTACCATATTGCCTTTCTTTTTACACCAAGCACCACTGGCTTGCAGAAAACGGAAGTAGCCTAGATTATCTCGGGTGCCATTGTTGTGCACTAACTGTAGGGTTTCATAAGGGTATTCTTCTCCTTTGACAATCTGTCGAATGGAGGTCAGACCAAATTTCTGGAAACAGAAAGGATCTCGGGTCACATCTCCATTGAAGGCTCGGCTGTCCAACAACCCTACAATCAATCGGTCAGGTATTCTGTTTTGAAACAGGTTGGGGATATCAAAGAAGACCAGGTTGCCTTGCATGCTGAAAGTCCGGATTTCACTGCGGACGGTCGGGTAAGCAGCCACTTGGCCTTCATTGTGTCTTTTTTCAGATAAACTCCTGTAGATGGTGTCATTCAAACGCAGTTGACAGAGATGAAACCGTAGTTTCACATCCCCTTCCAGTAAGCGGCCAGCTAGAGCCACTCCATTAAAAAACAGGCTAGGGCCATTGAAATGAAATTTCATCTTGATTTCTATGCCAGGCACCAACAGTTTGCCAGTGTGAAAGACTTCCAAGTGGGGGGTAAACACTAGACTGTGGGTGGCACCTCCAGCATACTTGGTCACTTCAGCTACCATGGCGGCCAAGGCTCCTTTGTGATTGGACTGAGAGCGGTATAGGCAGCATCAGGTCCGGCAGAGTCTGTGTTGGTGGCGGTCCATTGGGGTGGGAAATCCACTTGATTGAACCAGCCTTGGGGTCCTAACACGGTCTTGCCATCTTCTCGGTCATAATTCAACAAGGTTTCCAGGTAAGCTTTGTAATGATAAGTGTCGGATTGAGGACTGATCAACGTGCCATTCAACTGCAAGTCAATTTGTTTGATGATGGAATGGGCCAAATTATTAACGGGCCACAATTTCTGATTGGCCACCAAGTTCCCGGCATCTTGCTTTTTCAAACTCAATTCCATGGTAAAGTAACTGCGTCCCAAATCCACAAAATCGTCCAACCCTGGAATGATGAATTCCATGGGATTGATACCCGTGGTGGTGGGTTGAATGGTGACCATGCGATAGGCATTGATGCTAATGTCGGTGGGTGGCACCTTGAAAATCCGTAACGCTGAGTTGACGGTCCCTTCGGAACGCGGATGCGCTGGGGCAGCCCCTTCAGAGTAGGTAGGGGCTGTCGCGCTTGACATCACATTCGGCATGGTTAACGTCGTCGTCGTCGAGTACTGGTACCCCGTCGTCGTCGTGAGGGGTTTTTATAGCGTCGTGCTAAACGTTGTCTCAAATTAAACCCGGGGACTCGCATCACCTCGGCACTCAACCAGCCACCACGTTGTCCTCTCCTGAGTTTCCAAAACGGATACAGTCCTCCCCATTGAGACAACCCTCGATTACTACGAATCCGTCGAGGTCGTGAATGCACGGGATCCATGTTCACACTCCCAAAATATCACGCGCACGTTTGACTTGTTTGAGAAACAAAGCACTAGCCACACGCACGGCGTCTTTCACGTTCTTCTGATTCAAGGCTTTCTTGGCTTGTTTGGTGATTTCCTTTTTAAGGACTTGTTCGGCTTTGCGTTTAACACCGCGTGTTAACCCTGCATTCAATCCTCTCTTGATATTACTAGGCAGTTTTAAAGGATTTCGCGTGCTTTTAAGGCCTTGGAACCCACCACGCATGACCTCCCTCATCAACCCACTGCCATGTTGATCATACCACTCGTCGGTTCGAAGTCGTGTCAAACTTCCCCCTCGCATGGTTGTCTTCTTTGCTCTTTCACCAAGGTCTATGCTTCACGTCACCCCCTTTGTCTTTTTATACCCCCTCTCATCGGCCTTTCTTTTTCTTCCGAGTGGTCGCTGCTTCGATGGCTTTTTTACCACCGTAACCCGCTGCACCACCCACTGCTCCCAACGCGGCGGCTTTCCCCACAGCCATCAAGGCTGGCACGAGAGCCGCCAGAGGCAAGAGACCGCCTCGTTGCCTTCTTCTTCTTCGACGTGCTCTTGTCTTGGTCATCTTTGATTGACCATCCCCCTTTTTCCCTTTTTATGCCTTTTTGAAGTGCAAGGTGACCAGGGTGTTGCCTTGGCCAAACCTGACCAACTTATCCTCGGTGCCAGACGTTTCGGTGACTTGCATTTGAATGATTTCCACCACTTCATTACGAAGCGGTAGGTAATGAATGTGCAACGGTTCAAAGTACATGGTACCTCTGCCTTCCCGCTTGTAATGGATTTCACGCAACAAATCGGTCACGCGATTGCCGACCATCATACTGCCTGCCTCGTCCGAGTACACGTGCAACGATCGCGAGGGATCTCCCACCACTGAACGAAACGCTACATTCAAGTTGGTGAAACGCCACCCACAACTCATACTCAATCGTAAATGATCCGGTGAAAACGCACGCACCGTCCAAAAGACCGGGTTGTGTTGATCGTCGTCCACATCGTTCCAATCGTTGTCAACGGGTTTTGTCATGTTGGGGATTTGATCCCCCATGAAGTCTTGTTGTAAGTTGGGTCCCAAAATCAACCCACTGCTAATTTTACGTAACCATCCCATCTTGACAGCCAACTTGGTGTAGATGTACAGGGCTGGCGTGTCGGTTTTGCAATGACAGACATTGGTGTTGTCGATGATGAGATCGTCGCCTTCCCAACGAAACTTGACGTATCTGTGTTTGCCTTGATCATTGGTAAACCGACCTCCTTGAATCGCCGTTTCCTTGCGTCGTTGTTCCAAGTGAGCAATGGCAGCTTTCATGAAACTCACCCCATCCACCACCCAATCCAAATGTTGAATGTCATTGATGAGGGTTTGCGCGCTATCTCTTCGCCCGACCGTTTCCCCGTCTTTTCCACCCGGTTTGGGATAGGTTTGGTCCCAGGTCGTCGACAGGATGTACCCATCTTTTTGCACCAACTCGTACAAATTGACGTGCGTATCCGGTAAGGAAATGGCACTCAACCCCACTTGCCATCCACCTCCTTGTAACCGTAACGGTTGAGGTAAACGAATCTTGAAGGAATTGGCTTGGTTGTTGGGAAATTCACGTCGGTTGGCATGACTCGGTAACGTCACGTAGAACGACATTTTCTCTTCTTCTTCACACTACCACTTCCCTTTTAAAGTGAAGGGTTAGGAGGGCATGGCCTTCACCAAATTTCACCAGATCCCCATTGGTTTCGGCCATCTGGGTTTCCACGATTTCCACCACTTCGTTGCGTACTGGGACATATTGAATATGTCGAGGTTCAAAGTGCGTGGTGTTTTGAGGTTGGTACTTGATTTCTCGTAAGAGATCGGTGATACGACCCCCTACCATGCTGCTGGTGCCTACATCACAATACACGTGCAAAGGACGCGCCGAGGGAAATTCCAACGAGGGACGAAAGGTCTGGTTCAAATTCACAAACCGCCAAGGGCACGATAGACTCAATTTCAGATAATCCCCCTCCACTTTCCAAAAGATGGGCTTGTTGGCGGCATCGCGGATATCCGTCGGGGTGGGAATGATGGAAATGCCTTGAAATTCTTGCAAGAGATTCGGACCCAATCGATACTGACCGGGGGACACTTGTTCAATCCATCCCATTCTCAGGGCCAAGGATCTGCCCCATGACACGTGCGCTACTTGTCGTTTGTAATCCACATTGGTCGTATTCAATAACAAATCCCCTTCGGAGGTCCATTCAAACGTCGGGTATAATTTGACGCCATTGTCCTCGGTCCATTTGTTTTTGGGTTCGGTTTGTTTGGCACGGCTTTGCTCGTAACGGTACACCAGTTGATGAAAAAAGTGCGATCCCGTCGACGAGGCCAATTCCTTTCTCATATCTCGACCGTAGACAGTGAGTTCGCGACGTTGATGCCACCATCGATCGTTGCCTTGATCGTCTTGGGCATACACCCGTTCGTGCCATCGTACGTACAACAGAGGATGGGAATCACCCACGCCTCCTTCTTCCGCGATCACTGGAATGGTAGGTAAGGATAAACTCACCATACCCACCATCCATCCTCGTCCCATAAATCGGATGGGTTTAGGCAATCGGTTTCTGAAATGATGACTCTTGTTCCCAGGAAACTCTTTGGTACTCGCATGACTCATCAACGTCACGTAAAACGAAGAGTTGGGCACCAATGTCATTGTTTTAGCGGCGTCGTCGTCGTTTGCGGGGTCGAAGGGATGTCACGTCTCCACGAGCAATCCAACTATTGTACTTGTCGGGCCACCCTTTCCACTTGACCAACCAACGACCTTTTTGTCGCTTAAGTACCTTCTCGATCCGAAACACATCGGACACATGGACTTTTTGTAAATCCTCTTCATAAAACGTACCTTGGACGGGGGTCTCATCCCATTCGCGAATCTTATACGTGGGGACAGGTCCCGGCACCACACGATGCACCACAAACACTTCTTCGGTCCAACCGGGTAAATACCCTTTTTCAAAGGTACGATGAATCGTATTGAGACGGACATGATCCCCCACCTTCAATTGGGGTTTTTTGTAGCCTTTCAATCGTTTGCTGTACAATCGTTTCCACACGGCTTCTTCGTTGTCCCACGTCACGTTTTCGGGGGGCATACCAATACTTCGATGACGGGTGGCATTATACCCCTGCACCAACTCAGGTAGGACATCGTCAAATTTCAACGTGTTGGCCGCGGTCAAATAACGGTACAACCGTTCTTTCAAGGTGCGGTTAAATCGTTCCACCACACTGGCTTTGGCATCCCCTTCGGTCGAAAAATGTTGAATGTCTTGCTCGTCGACCCATCGTTGAAAGGTCCGATTATAAAATTCTTTCCCTCGATCCGTTTGCAATCGATTCGGGTGACGTCCTCCTTGTCTCACAATCTTCTCAAAGGCTTTCACGAGGGCCACGCCGGTTTTGGTTTTCAACGGTTCGACCCACGCGTACTTGGACAACACATCCACGACGGTCAACAAGTAGCGTATACCCCGATTATGTTTGGCCAAACGTTGCACTTCCACTAAATCTGCGGCCCATTGATCATCCAACCCCCCTACGATCACGGGTAAGGTAGCAAAACGACGACGTCGGGGTTTATGCAAGGTGTAACCCACATCCTGTTCCAACACCCGTTGGGCTTTTTTCAAAGGGAGACCCTGGGCTTTAGCAAATCGTTGCACCCCACCTAAACTCCCCGGGGCACGAGGATCATGGTAACGGTTTAACCATGGTTGCGAGACATTGGCCTTCTTCTTCTTCGTTGACGAAACAGGGCGTTTGGTTTTCTTCAACCATGATGACGACGAACTCCAGCGTTGGGTTCTCTTTCGAGGGGCCATACTTTTTGGCATTCACCCCATAAGGTCGATATGGTGGGGACCGTGTGGGGATGCGCCTTTTGAATGATTCGATACCATCGCCATGCCTCTGGGTGAGCTTTTAACCATAAGACAAACACGACCCATCGATACAGGTTGCGGTCTACATGGGTTTCTTCAAAGAGGTGGAGAGGATGCGTGTCCTCGGGACAAGGGGGTATGGGGATTTGGGTGCCGGGTTGATGATCATATAAGACTTGACAAAGGGTTTGATGACATTGCCATTGCCCCAGGGACAAGATAGACTCCCACGCATCACATACAGACTCCATGGTGACATTGATAAAAAAATTTATTCCTACTCCTTTTTAATACATTAAAAGAGACCTAGACGGCCGCAGCTGATGGTCTCTAAACCTTTCTGCCAGTTGTCAACACTGTCACTGTACTTAGGGGGTGGTGGAGCTGGGGCTACCATCATTTCTTGACGGTTCTTGAGATCTCGAATTTCTCGTAACAATTGTTTCTCATACCGATCCTCTTTGCTTTGGACTCGAGGCGGTGGACCAGGGATGTCATAGCCCTTCTTGGGATATCCTTGAGCATCACGGGTGGGCGATTCAGCTTGTTGGTCGGCTTTTTTGGGAGGGTTGTCATGAAACCAACTCCAGTACTTGGGACCCAAGGGTTGATCGGCCCACCGGAAGAAGCCACACGTTTTCTTGGAACAAGTCAGAAACAACCGATCGGGGTTCTGAATCGAATGACTCTGTTGAAGCGTGGCGGGTTCACGGCAAAAGCATTGCAAACCACCCCACATGTCCAACACTTCTACATCAGGTTGACTATACACGGCTTTCATATACTCCAAGGCTTGATCTTGTCCACAAAACAGCAAACACGGTTGCATGGGACATTTCACATACTTCCATCCTTTTTGAGATTCTCGGGCCTCCAAACGCACATTATGGCAAGGGCATACTATATAGTCCACTGAACTGGGAGGATCTTCGGCATACGTCCCCATGTATTCAGATGGGGATGTCTGGGGGGACACCATATCATTCAATTCTTTCATCATATCTTCCACGGCAGCTCGGGTGTCTTCCACGACCTCGCAGACCACAGGATCACAGTCCACGGGCGTCATATGTTGAATGCTCTTCTTCTTCTTCTTCCCCGCAGGGTGTAGGCTTGGCTTTCTCTTCCGATCGACAGACATCGTACTCAAGGTTGATTTCACCCCCACTGCCCATGCCTTTTTATACGTTGGGCCCTTGCCTGTCATTGGTCAGCTTATCCTACCCATATAAGGACGTCTCATCGTCCCATTGGTCAGCTTATTCAATCCATATAAGGACCTCTTGTCTTCCCATTGGTCAGCTTTTGCCTCTCCAAATAAGGGCCTCTTGTCTTCCCATTGGTCCATTGTCCCTATTTAAGGAGCTCCCTTGGTCTCTAGATCTTCATTCTCAAAGCCATGCCCCCAGACATTGACATGATCGGAGAACAAGATCTCGGTGCCTTGGAACTGCAAGTGGGTCATGGCCATGTGGTCTACACAGGGGGAGCCAAAGGTACGGATGCCCTCGTGGAAGAACATGCCAAACACTTTGGGATGCAACTAGAAGTCCTGGTCCCCCCGAACCATCCTCGAGCCACTTTCACCACCCCATCGACCGTGGAAGTCCTGATGCTGGCCAACCCCCATCTTCACCAGGCGGCTGAGAAACTAGGCAAACAAATGCCCAGTCATTTTTACACCCTGCAATTGCTGCAACGCAATTATCAAATTGCCAAAAAAGCCCATACGATCTATGCCTTTGGCATTTTGGAACCGGATCATAAACGCGTGAAAGGAGGCACTGGTTGGACTGTGCAATTGGCTATGGATCAAGGCAAACCCGTCTATCTCTTTGACATCCCCAGTCAATCATGGTACCGCTCGGACCATTACTACCAAGTCAACGAGAATGCCGCCACCCTGGTGACTGGCAGTCAATTTGTTCCTTGGGGACCTAAAAAGCCCACCCTTCATCAAAGCAGTGCTATTGTGGGATCCCGGGATGTGGACGACAAAACCCGAGCCGAAATTCAAGCCTTGTTCAACCGTACGTTCTGTCTACCCGAGAACATTGATCAATTACGTATGGAACTGGAAGACTTTCATTTGTAATTTTTTTGTTTTTATTTTTTCCAATTGTACATATCCATTTTTTACTTTTTATTTTTTCAAATTGTAGATAGCTTTTCCAATTTGTAAATAGGAGCGCCCCACCCAGCGTGGCAAAGAACACAGACCACCATTTGTAAAAAACATCAACTCTTTTTTAATTAAAAAATATTAAAAAACTGACAACACTGAGTTTGCACGTGGATCATAAATAAATGTCTCTTGACGCACAGTAGCCTTGACTCACAATAAAATGTTCAAGGAAACAAAACACGTCGCACGTGGTCGCGCATCCGCTCTCTCCTCTCCCGCTCCTCCTCCCGCCGCTGCTCCCGCTCCCTCTCCATGTCTGCGAAATAAACCCGAATCCTTTGCCATGGGCGGCCCGCATGCACACGTGGCAAATAAAGTTCAAGGTCGTTATCGACCTCTTTAAAATGTTCGAGTGACATGGGCCAGTGCCGTTCAAATCGGGAGCGGTGTCGCATCCGGTCCACCCATGGGATGATCTTGTCGACCAGGGCTCTCAGTAGGGCTTCCACGATCTCCGGATGTGGCCGGCCCTCCCGTTCTCCATTTTCCGTCCACACCATGCACTGTAAAAATAATTCAAAAAAAGCAGCCACGCGCTGACGGGTGAGGGGGCGCCAGGTTTCTTGTCGTCTCTCCCTCATACGTCTTGTCTGCCGCTCCACTCCTGTTCTCTCTGCTGGTACCCTCCTTCGCAACACCTCTTCACCTCCCACGTTCACAACACTGGCTAAAGAGCCCAAGGGATTTCTTGTTTCCGACATTTTTTGGAACCACCAACTGACATAAGTCACCAAGGACCGGCTCAAAGCTAAGAGTGACGTCCTGTGGCCTCCCTTGACTTATATACCCTGATTCGCGCAATGCCTCATGGGCTATCTAAGGAGGGGGGAGGGGGGTCCCCCCACCTCTTCCCCTCTCAAAGCATGATGGGTCTTTCTCTCATTGGCCCCTTCCCTCCCACGTGACCCTTTTGTTTCTCTATAAAAAAACCCCTGTCCCATTCCATCTTTCACACTCAATGGATGATCCAGTCCTCAGTCCAGAAGCCCAAGAAGTGATTGATCGTCTACGAGCCTTGTTGTCTCGACTCGAAAAAGACTTGGAAGAGATCCGCTTCAAAGCTTCTTATTTTGAACTGCTTCGACTTCACAGTCAAAAACATCTCAGTCGGAACGAATTGTGTTTATTAACCTTGAAACACTTCTACCAGTGGTGAATGGGTGACAAAGCCGACAAGATCAGTCCTGACAAGATCAGTCCTGAAGCCGTGCAAATCCTACAACTTTTGGGAAAGATCCGAAAACAAATCCTCGACCTCGTCCAACCTTTACGTTACCAACTTCCTTTTCACGAACTGTGCCGACTCCGAAAAGAAGGGATCATCAGCCCCACCGAGTTTCAACTCTTGATCAATCCACTCTTTGATCCTTTCGCCTGATGGCTCGAACCAACCCATGTGTGATCTGTTCGACACCTCTCGCCAATTATACCACGTTGAGGTGTTGTGGTCTTCCTTGTCATGTCGCCTGTGCCAACCAACAGAACCGTCAGACCCACCTATGCTCTACCTGCCACGTTCCTCTTGTCGTCGTTGAAGTCCTCCATGAAGACTGGAAAGAAGACCCGGAGTTTGTCCAGCATGTCATGGACGATTGGAAAAACAATCCTATATGGTATGGTATTTGTTATGACAATGACCACGCCCTGGAAGGATTCTGGGGAGAACTCCAAGATCCCTATGAGCCTAACCGCAAAACCCTCTACTTTCTGGGTCAGACCAAAAGCCTAGCCATTGGACGCATGAAAACCTGTATCAGCTTCTCGTAAAAAAGGACACCCCCCATGTTTGGATTTTTTCTACTTGTTGTCAATACCAAGGATCAATAAAAGATGTTGCATGACACTTTGTTGTGATCTTTATTCATTCTCTACATAAATCGTTGACTTTTTCTGGACAGTTCAAGGGTAATGATAGTTCTCCCTTGTTTGAAAGGAGCCGGTTGTCCATCAGCTGTTTGAATATCCATGGCAATGCTGTCAAAGATGGTTTTGCCAAGAGGAAAATACATCCGTTGCGTGGTATCAAATTGATGATCGGTATTGCCGGCATCCAAGGTACGTAAAAATCCTTTCTCTTGATTTCCCACAATGCTCTGGGACACCAGATCCGTGTAAATCATCAATTGTTGTTGTCCTTGTTGCGGTTTGACCGTTTGCGTACTGGGAAATACTTGTCGACTGAGATTCGGACCCAAGAACAAATAATAATTGAAATCGGGGTGGGTAAAGCTGACGGATACAATGCCATGCGGTGGATATTTGTTGACAGGACCGACAGTTGTTTCCCATTTATGGCGATCGTCGTAATCCACGATATTTTTCACCAAATAATTTTTTTCTTGGACCACGCGTTCACTTGGTGTGCCATCTTTCACCAGTCCCATCAGTCCAGCGAATTTCCATTCCATTTCAAATTGCATGTTGGATGGTATGAGTACATACAACGAATCTAATTCGGGGGCGATGCTTGTATTGGTGATTTTCACATAGGGTTGAGCCAGATTGAGAGCCGCGAGTTGTTGTCGTTTCGCTTGATCGTCCACATCCATTTTGGTTATATCCATCATGACGTCCATGTGTTGTTTTTCGATTTCGTACGCAATGCCAATCCATGCTTCTTTCAAATTGTGGTAATACCCTGGGGGTAAATGGATTTGTTTCGTCACTTGAATCGGAGCCGTTCCATCCGCACGTTTTGGCATGTATTTCACATCGGTTTTCATCCAATGTTTTTGACTATCTTCTTGCGTCCAATTCTGTTTGGTTTGATCTCCCCATTGTTGATTAAACCCCGGGTGGGAAATATGAACCAACGCCGCTTCCCAATCATCTTCCACCAAATAATACGAACGAGGAAGTCGAGCCGTAAATTTTTGCCCCGTGCCTTGTGCTTGATCACTAATAAGGGTGATATAAAAACTCATCGTGATTACTCCCTAACCCTGGGTTTACCCTTTTATACCTACCCCCATTGGAAAAATTGGACTTTGGACTTTGAGCCCGCGTTTTCTCAGCGGTTTTACTTCCCCTTGAGCCCACGATCCATTTTTCCGACTGCTCAGCGGTTTCCCATTCCAAAACACGTCACTTCCGGTTGCATGAGCCCGCGATCCCTTTTTCCCACTGGTCAGCGGTTTCCCATCCTAAAAACACGTGACTTCCGGTTCCGGTCATGACGTCATCATTACATCAAAACGAGGCACAGTGTGCCATACGGGCTTACATTACTACTGACCGGTTAATGGGGACACCATACCCAGCTCAGAATCTACTGAATGGGTTATTCTTCCTTCTTCTATGACTTCCGAGTTGGGAGGTACTATGGTCGTTTCTGCTAGATTAACCGGAGCCCCTCCCCTGACCTTAGATTGCAAGAGTACATTGGAGGCCCCACATGGCTGTGTGACATCGCCAGAGCCCCAGACTACCCCTGAAAAGTTCGATCCCGTACCCGGGGGTTGCGAGAAAATGGGAGAAATCCCATGGCGACGATGGACAAAATACGAATGGCGGCCAATGTCAGCCCGTTGTTGGCAATGAAATCCCAGCCTAGTACCCACTCGTGACGGATATTGCTTGACACAAGAAAATCACCCTGATAAAACATTTTGCGCTTGGGAAACTTAACGTTACAACTTATTTTAAATTTACATTTAATGTTAAGTGGATCCCCAGTAATTGAAATATAACGCCCAGGATCGACCAGCTTCTTCCTAACATTATTAAAATCCAAAGCAGCGTGAATATTTTCACAGGCAGCCCAGACGCTTTGTATGTGGGGTTCATTTAAAAATAGAAAAGGGTGAAAATATATGTAATAGCACGAAATAAATCTTTACTTCACGAAATAAATCTTGTTGACTTCTGCTTATTGTGTCCTGTTTAATTAATTTCCGGTTAACGGCTTGCACCGCTCTCTTAAATTACGCAATCGCTTGTTAGCGTCGCTGCTTATATAAGCCGTTAAGCCTAAGGTTTGCAGAGATTTATTACAGACTAACTGGTGACAAATGAATCGAGATATCTTGAAATAAGGCCTGTTTACCTTCAGCTCAATGCTCCTCTGTTCGTCCTGGCTGGTTTAAATGACAGTTTGTGGCTTTTTTCAATCGGAGGTAGCTTCCACTAAACTAGAAGAATTAAAGGCTGGTGACCCGGCCAACGAACCATCTTCACACGAAGCGCAATAAATTCCCGAATAATGGACGGACCCGCTCCAAATTGCGATCAGCTGAACCATGGATTAGGTGGTTTTCTGTATATTGAGCGCTGGCTCTCAAAATCCATCGCAACTGCCCGAGAATCCCACATTTATCTACCTAAACTTGACCTTTTCGCTCCGCCATGAACCGTAACACCAACGGGTGGGCTACGGGATTTGAATACTTTAGCTTAGCGACCGCGTTCGCTCAATAAAATAGCACTGCCTACGGGAGGGACATTCCCAAAGCACATTCGATTCCAGTGGTAATAGTACCGTCCCTCCCGTAGCCAGTGCTATTTTGTTGAGCGAACGCGGTCGCCAAGCTAAAGTATTCAAATCCCGTAGCCTACCCGTTGGTGTTACGGTCCATGGCGGAGCGAAAAGGTCAAGTTTAGGTAGATAAATGTGGGATTCTCGGGCAGTTGCGCTGAATTTTGAGAGCCAGCGCTCAATATACAGAAAACCACCTAATCCATGGTTCAGCTGATCGCAATTTGGAACGGGTCCGTCCATTATTCGGGAATTTATTGCACTTCGTGTGAAGATGGTTCGTTGGCTGGGTCACCAGCCTTTAATTCTTCTTTAATGGAAGCTTCCTCCGATTGAAAAAAGCCACAAACTGTCATTTAAACCAGCCTCGACGAACAGGGGAGCATTGAGCTGTAGGTAGACAGGCCTTATTTCAAGATATCTCAATTCTTTTATCGCCGGTTAGTCTGTAATAAATCTCTGCAAACCTTAGGCTTAACGGCTTATATAAGCAGCGGCGCTAACAAGCGATTGCGTAATTTAAGAGAGCGGTGCAAGCCGTTAACCGGAAATTAATTAAACAGGACACAATAAGCAGAAGTAAACAAGATTTATTTCGTGAAGTAAAGATTTATTTCGTGCTATTACATATATTTTCACCCTTTTCTATTTTTAAATGAACCCCACATACAAAGCGTCTGGGCTGCCTGTGATATTTTCATTAATAAAAGATTTGACTGAACCCGTATCAAGTAACGCTACTTCATTAACCCCTTATATACAAATTTCTACTAATGGATGGGTCGGAAGAAAACTAAAATTATTATCGCTAAAACACGCAGTCTTACTAGGGTGACCTATTGACCATGCATAGGTACCCTCCGGCCGTTTAAAGGCCTAAAACAATTACTCGCCACGTGGCCAAGGCGATGACAATTGCTAAAACGAACTCTATTAAAATTACTAAAATGACTAGGATTATTTGCGGTAGCTCGAGAAGTGTTCTGTACTGTACTGTCTGTACTCGTTCGTCACATTCATAGCAGGTAACTCCTCTGGTGGTGGACAGTGGTCTTGCTTGTTGTCACTGTTGTGCGATCTCGCTGCGAAGGGACTGCTGTTCCACTTGTAAGGCATTGACAGCTGCCACGAGTGTGGACATGTCCGGTATCTCCGGTGGGTCGTTTTTCCAGTACTCAAGTGAGCGGTACTGTTCGCCGAAAAGTGTTCAGTGTCCAGTGCTCTAAATCGTTGAGCAAAGGAAACCATAGTGTCTAACGATGGTGTTGCGTCTTGCTCCTGGAGTTTGAGGCGGGTCCTGGTTGGTAGTCCACGCATAAATTGCCGCTCCAAAAGGGCCGTTTTGCCGTTCTTGGTGAGCGAAGGATTCGCTTTCGTGAGAAGTTGCATGGGCTCCCAAAGGAAAACTGCGGGAACCTCGCCGGGTCGAAGCAGTCTGTTTTCAAATTCGGCGTAGAATTTTTCATGATCAACCTTTGGACAGAGAGCCTCGGTAAAGTTTTAAGCAGAAGTTCGTACGAAGCTCTCTGTTCATCGCGCAAAGCGTAGAAATAGGTGGCCGCTCTACCACGCAAGAAGGCTGGAGCTAGTCGTTTGGTCAGTTTATCCTGCGCTTGCCAGCCGTTCGCTGTTGCGCAAGTTTCGAACTGGCGAAGCCATAGAACGATGTCACCATTTTCGAATTTTTCAGGTAAAATGGTGCTTGAATGCGAGGTGATCGTAGAGGTTGTTGCGCCGAAGGATTACTAGTAGATTGGCTGCTTTCTCCTGTCATAATTGTTTCGTTCGCTGGTTTGTTTACCGCTGCCGCCAAAATGTGAACGTGCCATAAAAGAACACTCAGCTCGTTCAGATTCAAGACAATTTTATTACAGCAATTCACTTCATTTATACAAGGTTTCTTACGCTATTTCGCTTACATATAACTAGTACTACAAATATGGCGTTGTACTTCACGCAATACAGCTCGATATCTTAGTGCTCTATTTATAAAGAGTACATTATTTATACAGAGTACATTACTGCAACTCGCTTTAGCTGGAATGAGCGGCTAATACTGAATTGAACTAATGTACTGGGGTGGTTCTTGAACCTTTTTTGAATAGCTGGATATAAATGAATTACCGATGAGACTCAGATATATAAACGTTCAGTTTCAAATAAACACCCGTACATCGAGTAAACGCCGTGGTGTGAGGGTATTTTAAGTTTGATTGCGTATACCCGGCACCCAATTATTCGAGGCCCGGCGTTTAATCGAGAAAATGTGCTATTAGCTGCTGCAACAGACATTAGTGAGATGTTCTAAGTTGTTAATGCACGTGTAGCTGCAGCAAATTCGCTGAATGGGACGGGAACCCAATACAAAATCAAGAGTTGGTAGGGAGTGTACCCAAGATCCCAAGATGGCGGGAAGCGGGAGAAATAAGACAAAAGTGAAACAACACCACGAAATATTCCGCACTCGAAAAAGGGCAAAGAGGTACGAAATAACAAAAGTGGCGGTAAGCGGGATTACAAGGTACGGGAAGCGGAATCTTGAATCCCCCAGTCATTACTTTCGGGGAGGGTGGGGGGGGGGGGTGATGAGGGTCGCTCCTTTGGAAGCGTTATTGAGGAGACTACCGTCATATTTGATCGCTGCCTGTGGATGTTCATGACAGTCAGTGGTTTGCTACTTGTGGGATTTACTAACAGCCGTCAAAATTTGCGCCGCGCCGATTCGGGACAAAAATAGAAATAACACAGACAACAAACCTTTAACCTGACGATCTAGTTCAAGGAATTCTGCAGCTTGTTTTTGGTTGGTTGAATTGCGTGCAGCCTCCTGTTTGTGTCTGTCATTTTTCGACCCTCTGTTAAAAGAAGAGTAGGTACTGATACTTAGTGGCGCCCTTTCACAATCCCCATATTAAATGTGGCAACTGGCTCTGGTTTCATCAAATTTACATGGAAAATGCTGCAACTTGCACGTACTACGTAGCTGGTCTCAATGTGTTCTAATACCTTACCGCTGTTGTTATCGTTGTTGTTATTGATTTTGTTGTTGTTTTGCAGCCTTAGTTGTTGTGGTCTGACGACAAACAAATTTTAAGACCGAAGGTTCTCCGGTCCCAGTTAGAGCCCCTGGATCGTTCGGCCACATGGCAGAAATTGTACTTGATGGAAAAACTGCGAACTACATGCAGACATGTATGTAGTAAGTAAATATGACCTCGATCACCAAAGTCTCCCAGTAGCTAACGTTGTAAGGTCATGGATCCGATCCCTTGAAGGCCTCAGCTTTTTTCATTGCCCCACGCTTGTGACAACTGAATATTCCGTCTTTCTTTGAGTAGTCTCTCTTTCTGCACATGCATTAACGAGCAAAAAGAACACGCGAGCTCGTGCCACAATTGCCTGTCGCGTGGAAACGTGTCCCCCATATATGTAATGAGCCGGAACTACATTAGCGGCTTATTACGCGCGTGTCGCTTTTCCACTCGACTACCCTGAGCGTAATTTACCCTCGGACGTACAAGCAAAGTCCCCCCCCCCCCACTCCAGGGGGGTTGATGGAACCCCTCCCCTGGCTTTTTGCTGTGTTTTAATATTTCCGAAAGATTTCGCCTTTGACAGAAAGCCTTTGATGTGCTCTACAAGATGTTGTATATATTATGGGTTGCAGTACTGCTGGGGGCCTGTGACGTCATCAAAGATAGCGGTCACATCGGTGAACGTCATATCTCGTAACCACAGCAACCGCTTCTCACCAAACTTACTTCAAAATGTAGCTAAGGGATATGCGGACAGCCACTAAAAAAGGCAGGCGCTGAATGAAAAATCGTCTCGGAAGAATTGGAGAAAAAACCTTAATGGATGGGTTGTGTCCTTCCCCCCCCCCTTCTTCTTGTCCGTCCGAAGGTTGAGAAGTCACGTGTTTTTCTTTTTTTTTCATTTTTCCTTTGATAAATGGATCCCTTAAAAAGAGTAGTAATCCTTATGCTGATAAGGTGCTATACTTGATACTGACGTCTAGATACATATTAAACAACGTTACATGACAAGCTTTGAGGTGCGAAAAAATGTTATGCAAATTAGCGGGCTGCACATTCAATGTGCAGCAAGCTAATTTGCATAAGTAATTCAAAGCCAAGGTTTGACACCTCTCCGTCTCTTGAGGTTTTAGCTGAACACACGAGGAAATCAGGCAAACGCCCACAGAAAAGTAATTCAAGCTCTCCTAAACTGAAATGAAAGTAACCGCAATTTCCGGATTAATGAAGATACAACTGTAATTAGTGAGCGCTTTGTCCATTTTACTAAGGAAAAAACGATCACACATTTTAACAATGGTTCTTTTTTGAAAATTGTTCCTCAGCAGAACAAAAATAAAATACAAGTAATATACGGTAGTCAAAAAGCGGCATAAACATTAATTTACCAGCCTTTTTCAATTTCAGTCAGTCAAATAATATAAAATGTTGGTAAACTCAAGAATACAATTGTGTAACCGGTAACATTGAATTGAATAAATTCTCCGCCCCGCTACATGTAAGACCGGGAAAAAAATTTTCAAAAAATATGATGATTTTAGAGTTGTAATACAACTTAACATTCAATGTACATTGATTGTAAATAAAAACCTGGCAATCGGTTAATCTCTTGTTTTGTTTTGCTTCTTTTTTATTGCACAAATAACAGAATCTTCCAGGTATATGGATGCTACCTAAGGAAGACAGAATAAGTTATAAAGCGATGTTAGACATTCCACTTCCAGGTATATGCTACCCAAGGAAGACAGAATAAGCTAAAGCGCGATGTTAGAAATTCCGCTTCCAGGTATACGCTAAGCAAGAAAGACAGAAATAAGCTATAAAGCGATGTTAGACATTCCTCTTCCAGGTATATGCTACCCAAGGAAGACAGAATAAGCTAAAGAGTGTTGTAGAAATTCCGCTTCCAGGTATACGGTACCTAAGGAAGACAGAATAAACTTTAAAGCGATGATAGACATTCCGCTTGCAGGTATATGCTACCCAAGGAAGATAGAATAAACTAAAGCGCGATGTTAAAAGTAATGCTTCCAGGTATATCATACCCAAGGAAAACAAAGCGTAACGATAGCGATCAAGTTTCCAGGCACTGCATATTATGTGCGAAAATCAGAATAAAGCTAGAGCGCGAAGCTAATATTTCGCCTTAAGGTATACACGTAAATAAAATCGTAATTCTTATTGCCACTTGCCAAAGCTCTCTCGTCTCTTTTTGTCTCGATTCCGTAGCTTCGTGGACCGGTCGTCGTTAAGACGCGCGCGATCATGAGAACCCTCAGGCCTTAGAAACGGAAAGTTCGGTCATCTGAAATGACCGAACTTTGATCCCTACCCGCTAGAAGACAATAGGAGCCGTTGACAGAGCACACAGTCGGATTCTCCTGTGGCCTCTAGTAAACGAATGTTAATCGTTAGTCACACGTCAACACTTGACGAGGCACACAGTTGGACTCTCGTGTGTTCTCTGGTAAAACGAATGTTAACCATCAGTCACACGTCAACTTTTCACGGTGCTTGCGAAATATCGAAACATCCGAGCGCAAGAACCGCTTCGCTTTGTTCTTTTTACTTGCGGTTCAGCTTTGCGATAGTTCGCCTCCGCTTCTTCAGACATGCCGTAATGAGCCGAATAATTAATAGTCAGGCGAGGCGAGTAAATGTGACAGACAATACGACACGCAGTCAGTCCACTTTTTTCAGTGCGAGATTCGGGAGGGGGAGGCTAGGTGGAAGGGTGTTATAATTTGAAATTGTTGTACATGCAAACATTAGATGACCTGGACTTGATGTTTTCGGTCATTTACTGCAATATTCTAGTAATGAATGGGTGAATTGGAAAATATATATATTCTCATGCCTATTATAATTATGCTTCATTCAGTTTTCTTTATCATTAGAAATTAGTAAGGGTAGGGTGAGTTGACATTTTTTATTGTCAGGAAGTAAGATATGTTCTTCACTTCCGTTTACAATTCCGCTCAGTGAGTCTATGATTAGTACTGTTTGTGTTACATTGAACTGTATGAGGCGCAACACCCGCCAGTTCAAATGGATAAAAATATTAAGTGCGATCTTAATTCTGTGATTAGTACCGTTTATGTTACATCGAACTGTATGAGGCGCAACACCCGCCAGTTCAGATGGGTAAAATTATTAAGTGCGATCTTAAATTTTGTGATCAGTACTGTTCATGTTACATCGAACTGTATGAGGCGAAACACCCGCCAGTTCAGATGGACAAAAATATTAGGTGAGATCTTAATTCTGTGATCAGTACTGTTTATCTCGCATCGAACTGTATGAGGCGCAACACCCGCCAGTTCAGATGGATAAAAATATTAAGTTGTGTGATCAGTACTGTTTATGTTACATCGAACTGTATGAGGCGCAACACCCGCCAGTTCAGATGGATAAAAATATTAAGTTGTGTGATCAGTACTGTTTATGTTACATCGAACTGTATGAGGCGCAACACCCGCCAGTTCAGATGGATAAAAATATTAAGTTGTGTGATCATTACTGTTTATGTTACATCGAACTGTATGAGCGCAACACCCGCCAGTTCAGATGGACAAAAATATTACGTGCGATCTTAATTCTGTGATTATTACTGTTTATGTTACATCGAACTGTATGAGGCGCAGCACCCGCCAGTTCAGATGGACAAAAATATTACGTGCAATCTTAATTCTGTGATTAGTACTGTTTATGTTACATCGAACTGTATGAGGCGCAACACCCGCCAGTTCAGATGGACAAAAATATTACGTGCGATCTTAATTCTGTGATTATTACTGTTTATGTTACATCGAACTGTATGAGGCGCAGCACCCGCCAGTTCAGATGGACAAAAATATTACGTGCGATCTTAATTCTGTGATTAGTATTGTTCATGTTACATCGAACTGTATGAGACGCAACACCCGCCAGTTCAGATATGGATAAGTGCGATTTTAAATTTTGCGATCAGTACTGTTTATGTTTCATCGAACTGTATGAGGCGCAACACCCGCCAGTTCAGATGGACAAAAATATTACGTGCGATCTTAATTCTGTGATTATTACTGTTTATGTTACATCGAACTGTATGAGGCGCAGCACCCGCCAGTTCAGATGGACAAAAATATTACGTGCGATCTTAATTCTGTGATTAGTATTGTTCATGTTACATCGAACTGTATGAGACGCAACACCCGCCAGTTCAGATATGGATAAGTGCGATTTTAAATTTTGCGATCAGTACTGTTTATGTTACATCGAACTGTATGAGGCGCAACACCCGCCAGTTCAGATGGATAAAAATATTAAGTGCGATCTTAAATACTGTGATTGGCACTGTTTATAAAATTAAGTCATACCTTGGTTCTGTCCAGCGTTCTTCTCTTATTCTGTTCGACTAATCCCTTCCATTTGGCATAGTAAACACGAGCCAGTTATTTAGCACGCGAATACGTGTCTCTTTCTTTCTGTTTTCGAATTTTCTTGACCTTTCTTTCCATAATCCGAGACAATCGTTTTCTTTTGTTTCTTTCATTTCTTATCCTGCGTTTCTCGTCGATTGACTTTTCACGAGAGCGTCGTGACATGATCGTTCTTTCGAAAGCGCGCGCTTTCCCTTAAATTCCCGCTTCCAAGGCTTGTAACGCGATCGCTGGCTAAGTTGCCTCTGGCTTGCGTGTGTGCCCGCTATTCCATAATCCGATATACCAAATTCGAATGGGCAGCGGCTTATCGCAAAACAATAGCGAAAATTGCTTATTTACAGGGAAAGTACTACAAAGGAATTTTGAGCAAATTGATCTCTGTGGTGCAAATTACCGAAATATATCACAATGATAACGTTAGGGATGACACATTAAAAAAAGCACTCGTGATTATTATATATCATCATCGCGTCTGCACTCGACAAAAATCGGAGTGTCTTAACACAGGTAACGTGACTTCTGAAAGATCCTACAAAAGTTCGAAAAGCAACTCAAGAAGGTTGAATGTTTCCCCATTTTCAGGTTTCCATCGCGGCGAAAAAGCTAGGGTTACAAATTCGACGGGTGAAACGCGCCGGATGTATGTTTTCGGCCGCAAATCAAACTCCAACTGCGAGCGTTGAAAACGGCAGTCAAGATCAAATTCCCTTACACTCTATGATTGGCATAAACGATGGATTCACTTAATTAGATTTTCGAGCATTTAATTAGATCAATGTTAGCGTCCATAGCAACTAAGGCTTCCAACAGCGAGCCAAAAAATCCTCTATGAGGGTTCTCATGTTCAAAACCTTACATTTCCCGCCACCATTGTGTATCACGCAAAACACAAATTCAATATAATGTTTTGAAGAAAGCCTGACATTACCCAAGCAGTCGCTAGGTATTTAGGTTGGAAACCTTCTATACTTGGAATAAAGTAAGTAAAATATCAAATGGAAACGCAATGACTCGCGGCTGGGAAATGTTTAATACATGATACTAGTGTAGCTCGAATAAATTATAATCGAGTCGTGAAAGCGCCACCACGTCCCGTGGGTCCTCTAACATACATTTCTTCACATAAAAGTCAGTAGCCTAAAAATGTGATCCATGTCAGGTTCTTGTTCGACCTACATGCAAATCAGCAACGCAGCTTAGTAAAAACAACTGTGAACTTTCAGTTTTCTAAGAAGCATCGAGGAGAATTTGCAGGTTTACGTAATGTTGAAATAAATTTCTGCCAGATAATTCTCACACAAAATTAAAATTCTCCTTTTACATCCTGACCAGGAAAATCTACTAAAATCGCAATTGCATGCATCAGCCGGTTTTAACTGTCACAAAGGACTGTACTGGCGGTCTAGCAAAGAAAATATACCATAAAACTGAAACGACGAACACATGTCGCACCACATCATTAGAAACGGCGTAACAAGACTGAATACTTCTCTGGTCCTGTTCTAGATTTCGTTTCCTGGCGTATGGTGACAAGTCGTGCGACCTAAACCCTTTGTGTTGCTGGAATTCGACAGAGCCAAAAGGAGGTTTCCCGAAAAACAGACAAACTTAACTGAAAACCACGCACTTGCGCTGACTGCGCTCGTTCTTTCCTGTAATAATTTTTACTTCACAGCGTGATCGCCTTTCTCATAATCTTAATGTATGTCATGCTGTTAAGTAACCGCAAAGACACATACCGATCGCACGCGTTGATATAATTCTCTACGTCGCTGACAGAAATGACTCGCGTAAAATAACGCGTTTAATGAATGCATGCTGCGAACTTTTTTTCATGGCCAAAGTCCCTCATGGAGTCTTACAAATAAAATACTAAGTAACGACACTTTAAAAGTAAAGGACTTAGATCCCAAATGACGAGTAAAGTAAAGCAGTTGACTATAGCTAGTGTTGATAGAGTTTGTGGAGGCCTTAGTAGAGCCCTTGAAACAGCTGGCAGCCGTTTTGATTTGCTTCGGACAAAGATACATTTCACCTTCTTCGACGGTTGCGATCGCTGTAAGAAGCTCAGCAATCGTTGGGATCATGTGGACGCCACTCTTAGCGATCGTAGCGATCACAGCAATCATATGGAAACCAGCCCATATGGAAACTGCTCAGCGATCAAAGTCGCAACGACCGCTCAACGTTTTTGGTAGTGAGCGTAGTGATCGTAGCGATCAAGTGGAAACCAGCCTTAACGTTTAACGGAGCACCCGGAGCAATACCAAAAGACCTTCGTTTGACTTGCGAAAATTAGGTTTATTTTTTATGCGTCGTTGTTACAATAGTAATCCACTGAGACTCATATGCTTAAAGAAGCATGCTTTCTGAAGGAGAAAGCTTGCAAGGGTATTTAGCAAAATCATTCTTCTCAGCGATACAGATAAAAACGTCTAGAAGCCTAATTTCGACCACAAAGTAAACAAACGGTGTAGGGGGATCACATACGCTAAGCTGAAAAGGTATATTTCGTTACCACAATTTGCTCGACCATGCATACAATTCACAGATGTAGCAGCACTACAATTTTTCTACGAAATGTTCAACTGCAGTTTGCAAAGCTCTATAAAAAATAATAATAATGAAATGAAAAATAGCACAAATTAACCACCAAATGTTCTAACCCTAACTCGGAGTAACTGGATATTAATATACAACATCCTGTTAAGTTTAGAGTGAATATTCCAACCTCTCTTTTAAACGGATAAAAGGTATCTGTCCAAACAACACGAAGAAGGCTAAGTTAAGAGTGACAAGGGGACTTTTGGGAGACACTTCTACTTAATTAAAATATCTTCCTATTTTTAGTCAGCACTAGTAATTTAGTGTAGCAGTGTATTTGCGCAACTAATAAGGCATCACTCTGGACTTTCCCGTTAGGTCTCTAGATAATCATAGTTATCTTAACAACAACTAATAAATTTAATTTTCAAAACGGAGTATACAAGCGAAGGCCAAATCAGTTTTGTCCATGTTGAAAGAAAAACAAAAAAAAAAAACAAAAAACAAAGAACACAGCTGTAGAAGTGCTAGATCATTCGATAGAAAGGTTGTTTGTTTGTTTTTTTTCTTTTGCTTTAGGGCATTTGAAGGGACATAGTGTAATATTCTGCCCAATGTATTGTTATTAATGAGGTGCGGGAAGCAACTCCGGCCGGGGACAAAACGAGAGATCAGGTTTACGCAAGAAATCACACGTGGCACGGACGAGGCGTGAGGGTGCGCTCGTCAAATCCCTTATATACCTACAAAATGCTCATTAATAAATTCCCACAGGGCCACATTACCAGTTCAAATTAAATTTCAATATACCAGCCTGTCTTACTTCTGACGACCTTCAGCATTGAAACAACAAATTCCTAACCTTACAAAAACAACACAATGCTACAAAATGAAAGGTTAACACTTAGGTCTGCACGTAAGCTTTCTAAAAGAACGTTCTGTGAAAACTGATTTGATTTTCGCGTGCGTACTTCCTTACAGTCGTTCCTACAACACTTAGAAAAAAACCTATAAAAGATAAAAAAATATATATTAAGCGGTTAATGTATTAAATAATGCAGAGAATCGAGTCCGTGCATTAATTTCCGCAAGTAAAAGGGTCTTCAACATAAAAAAGAGGTCAAATTGTTTTCAGTTTAGTGACGCACGTGCATTTTTTGTTTCTTTGATAAATAGCTCAAACTGCAGTGTAAATATCCTTTTGTCGGTAAGGAGTTTACAAGGGTGCTAAGAAAATAAAGGCACATTTAACGCCAGAATGCTTAGATTCCAAATGATTGGCCAAATAAAGCGAAAGTTTTATTTTCCTGTCTGCCGTGGTGTAATGAAAAAAAAAAGAAATGTTGGAGAAGTTGGAAGCTGGATAGAAACATGCCTTACAATCAGAAACTGGCCAGGACTAGGCTTGCTGGAGCTTGTTTTATTGTCTTAAGCCTTAAAAGAGGTCTTCAAAGAGACTGATGGGAGTACATTACAACAATAAATTAATATTTATAGCGTAGTTTCCTCGTCAAAGTGTATTATTCTATGCCCGACTAGTAGCCGGGGAGACGTTGGTTCAATTCGCACTCGGGGCAACAAAACTTTTGTTAGGACCTTGTATTTATTAACATCAACATCCGACTGATGCGATTAACTTATGGTTAAGACGTATACGTATCTTTTAATGCTCCCCGCGAACCCCCCTTAAATGACACAAATAAGCTTTGTAGGAGGAAAAGTACACGTCCTCTTATTAAAGAACGTCCCGCGAGGTTAAACTTTCTAGATCTGTTACTGGGCAGCAGGGATGAGCAGTACGGAACTTCATGAGTCAAAATGCGATAATAAAGAGATGTTTTGAAAGAAATTCAACCCTATAAAGTATTCTGCCCTTTGAAATGGCCTTATTTTCATCAGAGGACAAACATTTATTTTCTCATAACCCAATACTTTTACAACTGTATTTTATCAAAGCAGATTTGAATGTCACCGTGATGTGGGATGTAAATTACACAATAGACGCACTCCATTTGATACGAACTGATGGTTGCCCTACTTAACCCGTCAGCCGATAAATCAATAAGTTTAATGACACGAAACAATAGAAAAAAAACGTAACAAAACAAAAAAGCGAAAGGGTAACAATTAAACGTGCACGTAAGCTTTTAGCCTTTCAGGAGTAAGGGGAAAGAGAGGGGTGGGGCTGGTGGCATGGCGTTGGGGATGTTGCACCCTCTTCGTTTTTATTGTGTTACGATATTTTCCCTTTAATGG
The DNA here is from genome assembly GCA_964030785.1 of Siderastrea siderea. Lineage (NCBI taxonomy): Eukaryota > Metazoa > Cnidaria > Anthozoa > Scleractinia > Rhizangiidae > Siderastrea > Siderastrea siderea. The sequence continues at coordinate 5,520,248 of OZ034974.1, forward strand.
ATAGCCTGTTCTACTAGTTTGCTACTATTTTTGAAAAAGACGAGCGAACTGGTTGTTAAATTAATAATATTTCTTATTATCTTGTGGTAGTTTAAGTAACAAAACAACTGTTTTATTCGATCTCGTCATACATCAACGTTATTACAACTCGGTGCTAATTTCCTCTCCCTGGCTATCAGTTCATATTCTCTATGACGAGCGATCAATATCATGGTTCGAGGATGTTTATGTCACTGTGGAATCCTTTCGACGAAATTTAACATTACCATACAATTTTCTTCTTGTGTGTCATTGCTTTTATTTTACACAACATCTTTGCTTCTTATTTTTACATACTGAGCATCAGGAATATGATTTACTGAAGTCAAAACTTTGTAGCCCTCAATTGTTTTCTTAGATTCTTCCTGAATAAACGTTTTACTTAGTTGACAGGGATACAATACATCCCATCTACTAATGAGATAGCTTGTGTGGTATCTTTTTGTCTATAAGTCGAAGGTAACCAAACATTAGTGTGAGAGGTAGAAGAACATACAGTTAGTGGAAGCGGCACTTCAAACGTTCCTGCAAAAATATCTCAGCTCAGCACGTCAATAGAAAGAGGAGGTGGGGGAGGGTGGGGAGGCGTCACCCCGTCCCCTATGGATCTCTTAGGCCTGAACTATATGAAAGAAATGAGACAAAAAGGCTGCAAAATACTGACCTAAGGCATTTACTTAACCCCATCATTCAACATTTCTATTTTAGGGAAGCTTTGGACCAGCTTGCGTGTTGCATTCCCAAGAAGATAAAGCTGTTTATCACGTACAGGTTCTGCACGTAAAGCCATTAGCACAAAGGGGTTCGCTCAGTTGAAGCAAGATGTCCGACGAGCGCCACGTCCCGTTGTCCCTGTGCCTCATTCTTTTCACAGTTGTGCTGCTTTCTCACAAAAGTGAAGGTGCGACAGAATATAGATGTTGTTAATAATTTCAGTTTGAACCGAACATTTAATTTCATTACTGTAGAATACTTGGTCTTTTGCAGGAACTCCTTAAGAACAACATACCTTTGGGTGTGGGGCACGCATGTCTGGAATAGATCTCCAAACCACTTTTTAAACTGTAGATTTTGTAGTTTTGATCACCTGTTTTTGTGGCTTTTTGGTCTTTTTTTAAGACGTAGAAATATACTGAATGCTTTAGGGTGAAGAGCACAATGACAGAGAAAATTTTGATTACACACTTTCATCGAATATTGGTGTAAAAACAAATGGTGATAAATTTACATCTAATTTTCTTTGTTTGTATTAATTTTTTACAGCAGCTAGTTTCAAGGCTGGAAAAGTCAATGTGACTACAGCTAGTCCAGGACTCTTTGGTTGCGAGCAGGTTTCGTTTGCAGAACCGTTTCATGGTGGAAAGGAAATTAAAGTTTTCGCATCGTTTGGCCATTCAGTTCAGAACCCCAGTCGTGGTAACGGTGCTGCCGTTTGGGTGGAAGCAGAGGACAAAACTCGTTTCAAAACTTGCATTTCTGAGTACAGCTTTGGATCTAACAAAACTGGGGAGGTAAACTGGATTGCAGTGCAGTCGGTACCTTCTGGAACACAAATAGGAACTACCTCTTTGAACTCTTGGACAACTGGAACAGAGTGCAAAAGGATCGACTTCCCACAGGTGAGCTCAATTCACTTCTAAACATTATTTATTGCTTTTTGTATGAAAATAGCTGCAGTGAACAATTGAATAACTAGCAACCTAAAAAAGCTCCCAAAGAGACAATGTGTTTAGATTGGAGATTTCTTTGACTTCATTTCGAATGTTTTAAATAATCTAGCGGAGAACAGCTAAGAAAAAATACCGTCATGTAGGCTTCGTATACAGCGATGGCTGTCTTTATTTTATTTCCTTCATTTTTTTTCTCAAAGACCAAAGCCAGACCTAATCCAGTTTCGAGATGGAAAAAAAAAATTCGATGAATCTGGATGTTTGCATCAACTGTAGCCTGTCGTATTACAAAATTGAAAGCTCAAACAAATGACAACAGGAAGTTGACTGAAACAATAACCACTTAAACGTTGTGGCTGCTATTTTCCAAATACCATTCTTAATCAAACACCTCTTGAAAGGCCAAGAGATAAGTATGTTTACTTAAATTCTTACAATTAAGCACTCAAATTGGCTGTACCGGCTTACGTTACAGATGCTGCTAAAAATATTAACAATGATCATGAAAAGTCAAGAATTGTTATCTCAGAATAAACGGGATAAAAGGAAAATATTGCTAAATCGAAGCTAAGCTGCTCCAAAAAATGCTTCTCTGCATGTCATCGGGAAATTTTAAGTTTGCGTTTAACCCCAGAAGAGTAAATTCGAATAGCTAAAACAACACATAAGTCACGCAACATAAGGCATTTTAGAATAGTGTATCATTATCAAAATTACGCAAGTGCTTTGCTCATAACGATTTGTTCTCAAATCCTAGTTTGCTATTTTTCTCAAGCTGAGGGCCCTTAGCTTTAATTAGAGTTCTGAAAAGCGTTAGGCACAGAAGAAATACAATGAGTTTATCACACAGATGGACGCTCACACGCATTGCCTTTCACATAAAGGATCCTTGCTCTCGTGCACCACTCAGCCACACGCAATAACCTATCCACGCACCCACGCAACCACGCACCCGCGCAATCATGCATCCAAGCACCCACGCGCCCACCCACCCACGCACCCACCCATCCACGCATCCACGCATCCAAGCACCCACTCACTTATGATCCCCTTTCACGTGTAACCTGATGACCACCCATCCACACATGTATATGCATAAATCAGGAGCCCATGACATACATCAATTGACCACGCGCCCACCCACCCACGCACCCATGCATCAACGCATCCAAGCATCCACTCACTCATGATCCTCTTTCACGTGTAACCTGATGACCACTCATCCACACATGTATATGTATACATCTGGAGCCCATGGCATACATCAATTGACCACGCACCCACGCACCCACGCACCCACGCATCCACGCATCCACTCACTCATGATCCTCTTACACGTGTAACCTGGTGACCACCCATCCACACATGTATATGCATACACCAGGAGCCCATGACAAACATCAATTGACCACGTGCACTCACACGTTAACGCAAACACGGCACACTCACTCACTTATCCAATATTACACCAATGACCCCACACTTTACGCACCTACACACCTTGCACACCTGTGCAAACATGCATGCCCTCATGTGTGGAACCACTCACAAAATCATCCATATCTGTACATCCTTTCACCCTAAATTAAAATCTACCCATCCCATAGCCCTCTTTCCCTCCTTCATCGATCTCATCGATCTATCTATCCATCCAACCACCCACTAAACCATTCTCCCTATTCTATTCTAAATCGACTGCACGATCCGCTTACCCATCCATGCATTCATACATGCATCCATCAACCCATCCATCTTTCCATCCATCCATGCATTTATTAACTCATGTATCCTACTACCTTGCGTTTTTGAAATTTAATTTCCTTTTCTCATGTGTAATGTCGTTGTTTCATCGATGTTGATATTTTACATTTATTTGTCAGTTTTGCCATCCTTCTTTCCTCTTTCCTGGTAAATCTTTGTCATACATATATTTGATTTTTCAGCGTTTTCTGTCTCCTCCAACTATAATCGTAACACCTTGCCACCAAGTTGCAGAAAGACCTCAGGATTCCATCGCCTATTGGCTGGAGGAAGAAAGTGAGAGCAGTTTCAAAATCTGTTTCCGTGAAAAGGAGATTTTTGCTGGACTACACCAAAACATAAAAATGGTGAGTGGATTACGAATATGTCCTATCATCGCTATAAATTTACAACCTTCTTTTGAGACAGGTCAGGATTGTAATGGGACTGGTGGCTTTATTTTGGCGAATGCAAGAATCAAACGGTCATAATAAGATAAAAATGGAACCCAAAATTTCACGACTGGAATTATGTTGAATCAGGTAATAGCGAGTGTCAGTCGATCAGAAAGATTGAATTTCCGCCAGGCCAGAACCGCCTGCAAGGTTTTGAGGCAACTGAAAGAAATAAGGAGTGACTTCTTGGGAAAGGAGATCGAAACAGGAAAGAAAAACGAAAACCAACAGGAACGGTTGCCAACTGGTTGCCGTATCGAGCTTCAGACGCATGACCACATACAGATCGATGCTTGTTCCACTTTAACAGAGAACAGAATTATTATGAGAAGGAGCAGTGATAACTTTGTAATTCTACCCTTTTATTTTCTTCCAGAATTGGTTGGCATTTACCAGTCTGAGTATTGAGAACTTTACTTTGGCCGACAGTTTGGTGTTTGTGAGCAACTACTCTCCATCTCAACAAGATAATTTCCCTTCCTGTCAGGTAAAGATCTAATAATCGATAACAGAAAATTATAGTTGTCAGCCTGGCTTTGTAAATTTTGCTGGAAAAAATTATTCTCAACACTTTTTTTCCAAGTTCCTGCTAGGAGGAAAAGTAGGAGAGCAGGCATTGAGCAGTGAGCTTGACAATCTTTGGTATTCTGGATAACGTACGCTGGCAAGTCAGCAAACAATCCCTTGATGTATGTTAGGACAAAATGGACGACTTTTCATTCACCACGCATTTTTCCCGTAAACCTTCTCAAATCGTTCCCTTTTGTAGACAACAGAGTAAAATTCCAAATCCTCACTTACAGTAATGCGACCACCAAACAATTTTTATTATCCTTTTTATGTTATAGAAAATCAACTTCACAGATCCTTTCTTTGCTCCTCCCGTGGTAGTGGTGACTCCAAAACGCAGTTATAACAAGAACAACTCGCGTTTGTCTGGATCAGCTGGATGTAACGCAGTTTCCACTTGGGTCGAGGTAAAAAGTACTAATACTTGTTTTTTTTCTTGTTCTTCTTCTTGTCTTGTTTGTTGTTGTTGTCCTTCCTCCTCTTCTTCTTGTTCTTCTTGTTCTCCTTCTTCATTTTATTGTTGTTGTTGTTGTTGTTGTTGTTGTTGTTGTTCTTCTTCTTCTTCTTCTTCTTTAATTGTTCTTCTTCTTCTTTTTTGCTTTCAGTACACTTCCACAACAGAGACGGAGATTTGTGTAAGAACCTACAACAGTGACGCCAACGATAAGGATACCACTGAAGTCGACTATTTGGTTATTGGGGGTAGGTAAAATATTACGTCATAAGTTAAAAATAAACTGTTCATGGTCAAAGCTGGTTAAACTTACATGTTGGGTGACGCTAAACATGATTAAATGTCTAAACGTCTTTAATGTTAACTCAACGTTTCTCTGCCGGAAATCTTATAAAAAGCCCAGGGAATAAGATTATGTTTTCGGGGAAAAATTAAATATTTGGGTTCAGACAGAAAAACAGTTTTTAACAGTCTGAGAAGTCAGGCTAAGTATGTAAGAATAGTATTTGGTTCTTGTGCGCGTATAAGTGCCATTAAATAACTATAAGACATGTTAGCTGTCTTCAGAATACCCTGACGCTGATTTTAAAGACTGATATAATTCCCTTCTGTTTAACACAATGCTAGACTTGGATCCCTGCCTGGATGTGACATGTGATTATCATGGTCTATGTAAGGCTTTTGGTCCTTATGATGCTCGTTGTGTATGCGTCGACAGTTGTCCATCCTACCAAGAACCAATTTGTTCTTCAAACGGCACGACTTATGATAACAAGTGTTTGTTTGAACAAGAAATGTGTCTGCTGCAGCTTAATTTTACCGTACAGCATCCTGGCAGCTGTGAAGGTGTGCAGAAATTGTTTTAATTTATATATTAAAGGCCGCCTTAACCAATAAATGCCCGTGACGGTGCAAACAGGCCGTGAGGGGCCACCGTCCTTGTTGGGTTTGTGACTTCATCCCTTTTCGTGAAAACATTTTTTTTTTGGACAACCACCTGATGAACCAGCCAACATTCTAACAAAATGTGCCCAAGATAAAGCGATCAGGCAGATTTGACCAGAGTTACACATATCCCCTCCTCCTTTCCTCGACGTTTAGTTGAAAAAGAAAAAGAATAGAATATCAATCGGCCGACAAACCTTCTCAAAAACTTCGAAGTGAGCGCATTTCAGAAGTCAAATCCACAAGGAGTGCTTTAGAAGTAGAAAGGAATTGTAGTTTTCATGCAGTAACGATTAATATTTTAGATGTTTGGACTGGATACTGGGCCTTTTGGGTACTGTATTAAACGTACGGAGGGCTAAAAAATGTCTGTATATTCAAACCAGTGACCATAAAAAGTTCAGCGTCATATTCCCCAAATTCACACTGAAAAAGTTGAAATTGGCAATTTAACTTGAGGTGTTAATTGCCCAATTCATGTTTTCAAAGGACAAACCTTCACAACCTTCAATTTTGAAAGCATTTTTTCCGTAAAACAATATTGTTGATAGCCTGCGCGCAGACGTCTCCTATTTCCCCATCAAGTACTCAAAAATTAGTGGGTTATGAACACCAGATATATCATTTCCAGTCACTACTGTTACGATTTACTATTTCATTTTTGTAGGGTTTCCATTTCAACGCGGTCGTCGCCACATGCCACACGATCCATCCCTGGGGTACTCTCATTGTGAAGTAATTCGTTTGCAGCCGTATATTTTTTATCCTGACAAACCCATTGAAGTGCAGATTACTGTCAACCACATCGATACCAGTGACAGCTCGTATGTCCATGATGCTGCCGTGTCGTGGGTTGAGGATGTCAGTTATGATCGATTTACTGCGTGTGTGATGGCTGCAGGTTTCAACGAGCGCAAGTCGACTGCTAACGTGACAGTGGATTGGATTGGTTACCAGGGAGCCCCGGTGGGTGGTGTTACAGGGGAGGTCCGCGTATCGCAGTGGTGGACTGGAACGACTTGTGAGAGCGTGAATTTTCCTTCGGTTAGTGATTTAAATTTGTTCTTTGGATATCCTGTGACTAAGGTGAAATTAAGTATAACTTGTCCAAAAAAATACCACAAACAAAGTACTCAGGTATGTCAAGGACTGGGTCTGCAAGTATCTGATCCAGAAAGTATTGGGTGTGGTCTACCTTCGAAAGGAAACGTGATAAGTATGAGACTTGGACATGGCCTTTATCCTGTTGATATAGTATTTTTGACATTGACATTTCCATGGCAACAAATTGTGTGTCCAATTAAGGTTTTACTTCCTGTTTTGTTCTTTAGGGCTTCTGCACACTGGGAAAAAATACGTTTACCTAGCATTTCCAGTGATTGCGTTTCTACCTTTATGAGGTACTTTCCAAATGTAACTGGAAAGGTGGTCTCCCTACCCTAGATGACGGTCTTATGGCTATTGCGTGACAGCAAAATCATGACATTTCAATGACCACGTGACCTGGACAGCCTTCCAGTTAATTTCGTGTAGAACTCAATGCAAGGAAAACTATTAAGACGTCCTTATGTAAGTTAGGTTTGCATAAGTTCTCCTGCATCTCGCCTAAAGAATAATATCGAAATTCAACACCTTAATTAGTCATGTGATCCCTATTGTGACAGCTGTTTGTCAAAATGAGGCTTCGTAACAAGTTTCATCTTTTTGCTTAATTTCGTGTCAATAGGTTGCATACTTACTGAGACAGACCACCCCCCTTCATTTTTGAATGTACCTCAAATGACCCAGTCCTTGATATAAAAATATATAAAAATATATAAAAAATTTCTCACTTAATGAGTTAAGAGTGCCTAAAAATCGTATAAAATTCCATACGTTTCGGGCTCAGCCCTTCTTCAGTGGAAAGTCAAGATTTCAGTTAAAAAACGCTGTCTTGCGCCATATAAAACAAATTTGAGTTCAAAAGGCGCGCGCGCGAAAAGAGCGCGCGACAACCTAAAGATATCGAAAATCTGAGTTTAAGCCATGTGGCTGACTGGTGCCCAGCTTGAAGATTAGGCGCATTTCCTGGCGTTTGCGTAGTTTATTTCCGCCGCAGAGCATGACCCCACGGACTTGTGCGTCTTGCAGGGTATGTCCGTTGGCATTAAAATGCTCTGCGACAGGAAATCCTGGCAGGTTTTTCTCGATACTGCGAAGATGCTCGCCGAAGCGTTCTCTCAGTGTCCGGCCTGTTTCACCGATGTAGACGGCGGAGCAACGGCGGTAAGAGATGGCATATACCAAGCCAGATGATTTACAGGTGAATGCATCCTTGATGTTGAAAGAGCATTGGGGACCTTGTAGGGTGCTGTCACGAGAAATGTAATCGCATGTGCGACAGCGGTTGTGGGTGCAAGGAGAGGTTCCCACGTGAGGACCAGGTTGGTTTCGGTCAGCGGTGTGCACTAAGGTGTCTCGTACGTTGCAATCGCGACGATACGCTACCAGCGGTGGCTGGGGAAAGATTTCTTTGGTCTGTGGATCGCCAGATAAGATGTTAAAGTTGCTGACGAGGATTCGCTTAATTCTCTCACTTAAGGGGTGGAATGTGAGAACCAAGGGAATTCTACTGCGGTCTCTACTTTCGGAGTCTTGCTGTTTAATTACGTTATTACGGTTGACCCGTTGAATTGCGTCCAAGTCACGCTGTAGAGAGGAGGCACAGTACCCACGTTGAACGAAAAAAGAAATCATTTCCTTGCCTTTCTCCAGAAAATCGGAGTCGTCAGAGCACAGACGCCGAAGTCTAAGGAGTTGTCTACGGGGGCGACCATCCTTGCAGTGCCGGGGATGCGAAGATTGTTTGTGAAGATAGCTGTGCGTGTCTGTGACCTTGTAGTGAATAGACGTGCTGATGCGATCATTTGTAATGCGAAGATTAATGTCCAGGAAGGAAATGTCAGAAGCAGAAATTGTGTGCGTAAACTGAAGGGCAGGGTGGAAATTGGACACAAAGTTGATGTAGTTGTCAAGCTCTAAACGGCTACAACAGGCCACCCCAAGTACATCGTCGATGTACCGCTTGTGGAGTTGGGGTACAAAGCCGGTGTACTGTCGTGCGATTTGTTCCTCGATATAGCCCACAAATAAACATGCATAGTTAGGGCCCATCTTGCTGCCCATGGCGACTCCTCCTGTTTGTTTGTAAAATTCGCCATTAAAGGTGAAAGCATTTAGGGTCAGCACAAGTTCGGCAAGACGGGTTAAGGTAGATGTAGGTGGTTCAAGAACTGTACGCTTGTCGAGGAAATGGGCTAAAGCTTCGAGGCCGCTGTTGTTGGGGATAACGGTATACAAAGATTTTATGTCCATGGTGTATAAAAAGCGTTCGCCAGTCATGGTGTCATCGAAACGGAAATCATTGATGATGTTGAGGGCGTGATTGGTGTCCTTTACGTAGGTTTCAAGGTCACGGAAGAGGGGGCTCATGATGCCGTCTAAGTACGAGGCAATGTTCTCAGTTGGACAGTTGCACGCTGAGACGATTGGTCTTCCGGGATTGCCTGCTTTGTGGATCTTGGGAAGCAGATAAAACCTCGAGGTTTTCGGCGTAGGCACGATTAATTTTTAGCCGTTGATGGAAGCTCATTAGCATTAATCATAGCGTTGATCGTTGACTTTACTGTGCGCTGGTTCTCTTTAATGGGATCGTGATCAATGCGTTCGTAAAATCTACCATCAGCCAGTTGGCGGTTGGCCTCGGCGATGTATAGAGGGCGTGACCATACCACAACAGCACCACCTTTATCAGCTGGTTTAATGATAATGTCATTACGTCGGGAAAGTTGAAGTAAGGCTGCCTTCTCAGCTGGTGAAAGGTTGCTCTGCTGTGATTTAGTCTTAAAATTAACAGCATTCACAGCACGGCGGCAACGGTCAACATAGTGATCAATAGCAGAAAATTCGCCGTCCGGAGGAGTCCAAGTAGATTCCTTAGAGTTAAATTTTGCGAAAGGGTCTGCGAGGTCTGTGTTAGGCTGGGAGTCACTATCCTCGTCGTCTTGGTGAAAATGGGCCTTCAAACGAATGCGGCGATAAAAGCTTTCACAGTCGGCTTTGGTCTGATATTCGTCGATGCCTTTCTTAACAGGGACAAAACTAAGTCCTTTACTAAGAACCGATCTCTCATCATCAGTTAGTGGCATGTCAGGTGGTATTGAAAAGACAAGTTTGCCCGAATGATTGCTGGTATCGGAAGGATTGTTTTCACGATTGCCAGTGTCAGAGGTATTACTATTGTCACGTTCGTTGTGATGCTTCTCGTCTCGCAAAGAAGCTAGTTTCTTATCTTTGATAGATTTAAACTAGCTTCTTTGCGAGACAAGAAGCATCACAACGAACGTGACAATAGTAATACCTCTGACACTGGCAATCGTGAAAACAATCCTTCCGATACCAGCAATCATTCGGGCAAACTTGTCTTTTCAATACCACCTGACATGCCACTAACTGATGATGAGAGATCGGTTCTTAGTAAAGGACTTAGTTTTGTCCCTGTTAAGAAAGGCATCGACGAATATCAGACCAAAGCCGACTGTGAAAGCTTTTATCGCCGCATTCGTTTGAAGGCCCATTTTCACCAAGACGACGAGGATAGTGACTCCCAGCCTAACACAGACCTCGCAGACCCTTTCGCAAAATTTAACCCTAAGGAATCTACTTGGACTCCTCCGGACGGCGAATTTTCTGCTATTGATCACTATGTTGACCGTTGCCGCCGCGCTGTGAATGCTGTTAATTTTAAGACTAAATCACAGCAGAGCAACCTTTCACCAGCTGAGAAGGCAGCCTTACTTCAACTTTCCCGACGCAATGACATTATCATTAAACCAGCTGATAAAGGTGGTGCTGTTGTGGTATGGTCACGCCCTCTGTACATCGCCGAGGCCAACCGCCAACTGGCTGATGGTAGATTTTACGAACGCATTGATCACGATCCCATTAAAGAGAACCAGCGCACAGTAAAGTCAACGATCAACGCTATGATTAATGCTAATGAGCTTCCATCAACGGCTAAAAATTTAATCGTGCCTACGCCGAGAACCTCGAGGTTTTATCTGCTTCCCAAGATCCACAAAGCAGGCAATCCCGGAAGACCAATCGTCTCAGCGTGCAACTGTCCAACTGAGAACATTGCCTCGTACTTAGACGGCATCATGAGCCCCCTCGTCCGTGACCTTGAAACCTACGTAAAGGACACCAATCACGCCCTCAACATCATCAATGATTTCCGTTTCGATGACACCATGACTGGCGAACGCTTTTTATACACCATGGACATAAAATCTTTGTATACCGTTATCCCCAACAACAGCGGCCTCGAAGCTTTAGCCCATTTCCTCGACAAGCGTACAGTTCTTGAACCACCTACATCTACCTTAACCCGTCTTGCCGAACTTGTGCTGACCCTAAATGCTTTCACCTTTAATGGCGAATTTTACAAACAAACAGGAGGAGTCGCCATGGGCAGCAAGATGGGCCATAACTATGCATGTTTATTTGTGGGCTATATCGAGGAACAAATCGCACGACAGTACACCGGCTTTGTACCCCAACTCCACAAGCGATACATCGACGATGTACTTGGGGTGGCCTGTTGTAGCCGTTTAGAGCTTGACAACTACATCAACTTTGTGTCCAATTTCCACCCTGCCCTTCAGTTTACGCACACAATTTCTGCTTCTGACATTTCCTTCCTGGACATTAATCTTCGCATTACAAATGATCGCATCAGCACGTCTATTCACTACAAGGTCACAGACACGCACAGCTATCTTCACAAACAATCTTCGCATCCCCGGCACTGCAAGGATGGTCGCCCCCGTAGTCAACTCCTTAGACTTCGGCGTCTGTGCTCTGACGACTCCGATTTTCTGGAGAAAGGCAAGGAAATGATTTCTTTTTTCGTTCAACGTGGGTACTGTGCCTCCTCTCTACAACGTGACTTGGACGCAATTCAACGGGTTAACCGTAATAACGTAATTAAACAGCAAGACTCCGAAAGTAGAGACCGCAGTAGAATTCCCTTGGTTCTCACATTCCACCCCTTAAGTGAGAGAATTAAGCGAATCCTCGTCAGCAACTTTAACATCTTATCTGGCGATCCACAGACCAAAGAAATCTTTCCCCAGCCACCGCTGGTAGCGTATCGTCGCGATTGCAACGTACGAGACACCTTAGTGCACACCGCTGACCGAAACCAACCTGGTCCTCACGTGGGAACCTCTCCTTGCACCCACAACCGCTGTCGCACATGCGATTACATTTCTCGTGACAGCACCCTACAAGGTCCCCAATGCTCTTTCAACATCAAGGATGCATTCACCTGTAAATCATCTGGCTTGGTATATGCCATCTCTTACCGCCGTTGCTCCGCCGTCTACATCGGTGAAACAGGCCGGACACTGAGAGAACGCTTCGGCGAGCATCTTCGCAGTATCGAGAAAAACCTGCCAGGATTTCCTGTCGCAGAGCATTTTAATGCCAACGGACATACCCTGCAAGACGCACAAGTCCGTGGGGTCATGCTCTGCGGCGGAAATAAACTACGCAAACGCCAGGAAATGCGCCTAATCTTCAAGCTGGGCACCAGTCAGCCACATGGTTTAAACTCAGATTTTCGATATCTTTAGGTTGTCGCGCGCTCTTTTCGCGCGCGCGCCTTTTGAACTCAAATTTGTTTTATATGGCGCAAGACAGCGTTTTTAACTGAAATCTTGACTTTCCACTGAAGAAGGGCTGAGCCCGAAACGTATGGAATTTTATACGATTTTTAGGCACTCTTAACTCATTAAGTGAGAAATTTTTTATATTTTTTTATATATTTTTGTACTTTTTACAAGTGGCACGCAGCACAAGGAAATTTTTTTTCCACTTATCCTTCAGTCCTTGATATACCTGAGTAACAAACAAAACTGGAAACAAAAAACAAAGGCAGCGAAAAGCCGAGACGCGCGAGAAAAAGGAAATGGAAACGACTGCTACGCAGGCTACATGATCAACTATGATTATAGCTCGTAATTAGGGATCTGTTATGAGCCTATTTCCAAAAACAACCCAGTGGGGCGTTAAGCACTGTTTATTCTGCCTCTCTCTTCTTTTTAAAGGGGAAGTATTCAGAGAAACCATCAGTCTTTATTACTGCAGCCCATCACCACGCTGGTCTAAAGAGGGACGCTGCTAGTATCTGGATAGAGGACATCACGCAGTCTTCTTTCAAAATATGTTTGAGAGAACTGCAAAATTACGCTGGCTCTCACGAGGACATTTATGTTGTAAGTGCTTTAATTTTTTTATTGTTTGTATATTTTACCTTAAACCACACGACCTCATTGGCATTTGGGAATTCTTTGCATTTTTTGTTCGATCAAACGCTCGACGATCACCCTGTGAGAAAATATATATAGAAGACAAGTGAAAACGATTTAAAAAGCGACTCTAGCTTCCCTTAACTCTATTCAGACCGGGCTTTATTGAACTTCTGGGCCCGGGGGGGGGGCTAACTCGGCCCCCACCCCTTAACTCCGAGAATATTAAGGCTATGAGAACGTAATTTGAAGGACAGATAGTGGAACAAAAAATGTTTCCTCTGAAGTCCGCAACATAAGCTGAAGACGTCATAAGACGTAACAACTACGTCAGGTTCTAAAAGGGTGGCCATCTTGGATCTGCCATCTTGGATTTCATGATTTTTAAGAGCCTTGAAGAATTGCCAAAACTGACCCAAAAGTAACCAAAATCGATAAAAGAACACGAAAATGATGTCAAAATGTAAAACGTACTTCAAAAAAGTTATAGTTTTCCATGAAAAGGCAACAATTTAAAATTCTATAAAAGCAGCCTGTCAAACAGTGAAAGCCATGGTAACGTGAAAGTTGAAGGACAAGCACATGCTATGTCAAATTGTTGCCAGATAAATTTTACGAAAAGTCACCAAGTTTGGTGGTTTGGCTTGCTTATGAAAAAAGTTATAAAAGTACAAAGTCAGTGCGGGCACAATCGGCCCCATCCGTCTGAATAGGGTTAAATCAATGGCCTCAAACGAACAGTAAAAAAATCACCTGTTTGTATATTAGTTTTATACCCATTGTTCCTTTTTCCTCTGTTGTAGAACTGGTTGGCGTTTGTGTCTCTACACAAGCCTCTCTTCTCGGAGCACAATTCAGTTTATTTTGCAAACTCCCAGCATCCTCCGGCTGGTTACAATAACGCCTTCTGCAAGGTAAGTATCATTAGGCTCCGTTTTGTCATAATCCTCGGATGCTCCCCCCTCCCCATGGTGGCCATCTTTGTTGACGTCACAGGGGAGAGGTTCCATCAACTCTTACCCCGTTTGAATCACGGTGAGGGTATGACTTTCCTTGTCTGTCCAAGGTTCCTTTCGTCAAAAGACTGAAGAAAATGGTGGCCAAAGAATGTAAAGTGAAGTGAATGTAGGTTAGGTTAAATTAGGTTAAACTACTGAGTTGTGTGTTTTCACTGAGATAAAAAATCCTTTGTTTTGTTTTCTTATTTTAAAGGATATCCACTTCACTAAGGTGTATAAAAATGCGCCAAGTATTTTAGTGTCAGCCAACCATTCCTCGAGTGGTGGAAATCAAGATCCCATGCACAATTCGATTACTACTTGGGTAGAGGTAAGATGACAGAAACTCTATTTACTACATTCGCAGAAACTAAATTAAACTATTAGGAGATATTGGACTATTATCATAGCTTTATTAATCTTGCAACAACATAACTGAAGAAGAAGAAGAAGAAGAAGAAGAAGAAGAAGAAGAAGAAGAAGAAGGAGAAGAAGAAGAAGAAGAAGAGCTGATTCAGCTACCAATAGTATACTGGAGTCCAGTCATAGGCCAACTACCAAAAGCTAACGGAGCTACAATTATTGCAGCTTAAGCCTAAACCCTGGAAGCAGTTGTTCGAATTCGTGCGTCAGTTATCTCTAAATCGGCGGGGTTAAAAGCTATAACTATGATCTCTAATGCTCTCCTTGAAAAGGTTTTTTTTTCTACTAATCTGTCAAGCTGTAGGTTTAAAAATGTTCATGGAAACCCTCATGATTGAGCTTTAAGTATAGTTTTAAGCAGATGCTTACTCCTGGCTTAGACAATCCCTGAACAATCAGGCTCTGCAATCAAAATCAGGATTTGAAGTGATTTTTGTTTTTCTTTCTTTTGTAGTACATCAACACGACAGGGGCCCGAGTTTGTCTAAAGGAACTGTACGAGTCAAAGTATGACCCACTTTCCATATCATACACTGTTTTAACAGGTACGAGTCAAAATTGATATTAGATAAATATTGGTACCAAATGAACATCTTTTATCTCCATGTTTGGCATTATGCAATTTAATTTTGGAAATCAAAATTGTCATCAAAATAAATTGAAATTGACAATATGACTAATTAAACCATGAAGTCAGGAGAGTTGCAACAAACCATCTTATATTAAAAACTATATAGAGATGTCTTTGAAAAGGTTATGACTATGGGGAAAAAGTAGATCTTAGCAAGGGTTATTGGAATCCAAAAAGACAAATGTGGGTAACCACGCATTTTTGCGAGATAATTAAGCAACCATAGTTCTGGAAAAGCGTTAAAATACAAAGAATTTATGGCAATTTCCTTCTAAATTTAAGTTCAAATAACTCTGAAAAATGCGTTGTTACCCCCTATATTCTTTTTGGATTCTGATAGCCCTTGCTAAGATCTGCTTTTTCCACATAGTCATAAACTGTACATAAATGTTGTTGTATTAGGAGGCAAATTCCTTAAGTAACCCGAGTATCCCGAGATACGTAGATCGTATATGCAGTTACAAAAGGAGGCCCTGTCCTTAAACCTGTATTGTGATTAATAAGAGAATTTAGACAGGTACCACTGAAAAGAGTTGTCACAACGTGGTACGCATTTCCTGTTTGAAAATAGCGTAATTTTTAGCATTCCAAACAAGAAGAGAACGTACGTCACAACCTGAAAATTTAAAATGTATGACTGACTTTCAAACGATCGTGTTATTTCGCAGACATATGCCAGCCAGAATGGGGCTACTTTGGCGGTTATTGCTACTTCACAAGTTCCACTTGCGCTTCATGGCTGACCGCTGAATCAAACTGCTCTTCAATAAGCTCAAGTTTGGTGACTGTTCACAATCAAGAAGAAAACGTATACATCCAACACCGGCACAATGGTGAGCGGTGCTGGATTGGTCTTAACGACAGGAGTGTTGAAGGATCATTCGTTTGGACCAATAAAGAAGTAAGCAATTTTAGATTCTGGGCTTCACGGCAGCCAAATAACTGGAGAAACGAGGACTGCGTGCACACTCTTGGTGCCAAACATGGTTACACTTGGAATGATGTATCGTGTGATAACTGCTACAACTTCACTTGTTTTACAGGTAACATTTCTTCTTTGCGTTTCAACGAAATTAATGCTCTAATAATTGTTTGTTGTTGTTGTTGTTGTTAATTTGTTTATTTCTCCGTACAAATCGTTCCCCTCCTCTGACAAAAAAAAGAAAAGAAAAAGGAAACAAAACAACAAAAACAAAAAAAAAAAACAAAAAAAAAGAACAAAAACGAAACGAGAACAAAACAAAAAGGATCGAGCCATCGACTTTCACCAGGTTCATTATTTAACACAACACAACTAAATCAAGGTAAGCCATAGAAAATAAATTTGTCTCAGTGATCGCATCAGCGAAAATTAAGCTTAAAAATGCTCCATAAATTCTGGTAATCTCGTTCTTTTGTTTATCAAATATTTTGTGTAAACTTTCGCCGTTCTTATTTTTGTTTTTAGACTTGGACGAGTGTGCTACCAACGCCGATGACTGCCATGTCAATGCCGCTTGTCAAAATACTGTGGGCTCTTACATCTGTACTTGTAATGCTGGTTATACAGGAGACGGCAAAACCTGTAATGGTAAGAAGTTTATTACCAATAATTCTGACTTGATTTTGCAACGATGATGATGACAGTTTTTTACAACACAATTTCCACAGCTATATCGCAGGAATACGTTATACTTTATTGCTGTTTCTAGTCCGTGAACAGCTCTCTGTGGGGAAATAACTCGAGAAAAAGAATTGGCGACCAAAGATCCTGAATACGAACTCTAAAACAGCGACGACAACAAAAACAGACACACACGCCAAAGCAAACAAAACAAGCAAGAAACAAAACTGATAGCTTCTGAATTCTGAGGATTTTTGAGGATTTGAGGATCTTGCATAGATAGGATATTATGCGAATACCTCTCTATATTTCCATTTAGATGTAGACGAATGTTCTACCAACTCTCACAGCTGCGATGTCAATGCTGTGTGTAGCAATACACCAGGATCCTACAACTGTGCATGCAACGCTGGATATTCAGGAGACGGCCAATCTTGCAGCGGTAAGTTGTTACGTTTTACTGTTCACGTTAGTTAAACAACATACTAATTCCCTGCCTTACTCAGCTGAAAAAATGATGGTCACGGTCACTGCATGCACCATAATCGGAGAACATTACCATAGATGGTGGAAATGAATGAGTTGTGGAGGTCTATGAATAAATGAATTAACGAATGAATGAACGAAAGAACGAACGAACGAAGGAACGAACGAAGGAACGAACTAGACCTAAAAAGCGGAACGTTTCTCCTTTCAGATTATATTCAATTATAAAATGTAAACAAGAATAAAGGTTGTTGGTAATTCACTTGCTTAAGAGGCAAGCAGGCTATATATGTTGAGGGCATTTAGGAGGGGTGTAACCCACATTAATTTTGGAAGAAGACATGACTGAGAGTCCGGTAATGGAGCAGTTCTTGTAAATGAGAGAAATATCTTGATCATTTTCTCTCTGCGATCCAGTAGACTGACAATACCGTATTCTCATTAATAGTGTTCTATATGTTTCTTTAGATTTCCAAAAACAATCAATAGCATCTAGACAAAAAGAATTTATTTCGGTTGACTATATAGTTAGAATCGCGTTATATTAAGGTTGTACCGTGTGCTAGTTTGCATGAGCCATCATGCCAACCTACACATATTACCGTTACACACAACAGACATTAAACCTTTTTTCTTCACAGATATTGATGAGTGCGCCACTGGTTTGCACAGCTGCCACAGTTCACGTGCTTCATGCACAAACACAGTAGGTTCTTACAGCTGCTCTTGTGATCATCCTTGCACAGGAGATGGAAGAACTTGCAATCTTGTGGCAGGTAACTATTGAAGCAAGGTTGCATTTTTTTTTATTTCACTAAACCAAGCATAAATCTCAACTCTGTCCAGACCGACTCCCAGAGCACAAGAGGAGGTTGAAAGTGAAGATTTGTGAGAAGTGCAAACAATGCCGACCCTCCTCCCTAGGTAATTTCTTGGACAAGATAGAGGATCAGCCACCCCACCTTTGCCCCTTCCTCTATATCAACTACTCGGATGGGATTGGAATGTGTTTTAATTTTCACTAATTATTTTTGTGTGATATATCGCGATACGATAACACAAAGATCAATGTTAACAACAAAGATCAATGTTAACAGCAACAACTACAAGCTCGCAAGGCAGAAATTGTTTAGAGCTTTCTGCAAAATAAAAACAGTTACTGGAATTTTAAAACTTGCTTCAATCTACATCGCGTTTTTTTGGTGTTTTGGTGTATATCAATGCTCTATGTTTAAGGTCACGTTTTTACTTTTTGTTTGCTTGTTTCTTTTGTGTGTGTTTTCGGCTTTTTTTTGTGTACATTTTAAGCACATAAGGACACATTTTTCATCGAAATCCTTCCTTTTTGGAATTAGTCTGCTTTCCAGTGCTACACACAGCAGCTAGTCTGTCAGTTTTTTGAAGGCGTACTCATTCGTACTTATTAACAGAGAACGAAATATGTGAACAACGTTGGCATAAATATAAACATAAGAAGAAAGAACGAGGTAAATAATGAAATAACTTGAAATAAATCCGTAGTGACTTTCGTAAGCTAATCAATCCACTGCCCTTATCGACCTTGATAACGGCTCAGTGTTGATTCATGACACGAACAATATATATGTTTTATTTGTTAGCTTCTAATTCACTTCGTTCAAACGAAAGTAAACTAGTATTTTTCGCCTTAAACCCCTTGCAAAGGCAGACATCAAGCAACAACACCATAGTTCATCTCAATTCAGCTCTATTCAGCTATTCATTCTTCAGCTCTATTCAGTGAGCGTAAGAGAATAATACCACGATCAATTAATTGCACTGCATGTCAAATGAATTGGTGACTTGCAATCTATTAGCAATGGTCCTTTTTGCACATACTGATAAGTGACAACATCGGTGTTCCAACGATTGTCTATTTTTAACATGCTACCAGAAAATGAGTTATTGCTGTCATTACTACAAGGGTGATACTTTCTGGCCACTATGGAAACCAGAAGTATTGGGATTGTGCCCTGAATCCTTTAGGAAAGCTTGCATATTTCTCCGCACCTTAAGTAAAACACCTTGCCTTAGCAGCATAGCCTCGATTCGATTTGATGAGTAAGATATACAACCAAAAAGGTAAACTACAATTTAAATCAGCATAATTTACTTGTTAACTTAATATCTATTTATCCAACGGAGTTTCCTTCTCATTACGGTTTCGCGCCCCATGAACTGTGTCGCTCGAAAAATGTGGGGTATCCATGATGCTGTGCGCGTTCACAAAGCACGCCGCCATTTTCGGTTCTCTTTGACTTCAATACCAAATATTCCCAAAGGGGATTTATACAGCTGTCCTTCCCGTCCGTGAAAAGACAATAGGAGTAAATTGCTATTGCGGAAATGTGCGAAAAATGCTCCCACTTTTGATTAATGCTGGCTGTAGAGGAAATGAAAATTGCTCAACCAGAAAGCTAATTTGCATGTTCGATCGACGTGTTTCATGGGGCGCAAAACCGTAATGTGTCTCAACTAGACATCACAGTTACTTTAAGTGAAGTAAAGATTGAAAGATAGTAATTGTGGATGTCGAATTTTACAAATTCGCTACGATAGTAAACACCTGCAAGACCTAAAGCGTGTACCTATACTGGCAGCAATTCTGAAATATTTCGAATTATATTCTGGTCTAGAGTATTTGTCCAAAACTTTGTTGAGTATTCGGCGGAAACAGGGCATTTTGTTAGTACTGGTTTCGAATTATCCCTTTTCTTAGAGTCAACCATATTATAACCACCCCCCCCCCCCCAAAACAAAAAACAAAAATTCGACCATCAAAATCCTGAAAAACGTGTTCAACCATTTTAAAACTAAAATTTCCTCAGTGCAGCCATTCTGATTATCTTAATTTTTTCGGACCAAATGGGAGACAAGAATGCAAAGGTCAGTACCTCTGTGATACCGTGAAAACAGCCAGGAAAAAACTACCAGCCGAACATCGAAATTCGCCGCCGAAAGGAAATCACAAGACGAGAAAGGGCCAGAGAGGTTAGGTAAATAAAACCAAACGTGGGCTGACTAGCAAAAGTAAGGCAATGTGAATAAATCCACAACGTACAAAAGTGAAAGAAAAAAACCTAGTGAGACTGGCAGGAATTTGAATATACGGCCAATTGACTGAACACACACGAGCGACTAGAAATGCGGGGGTGGTATTAACAATCACAATGTTGAACACTATTTACAAACTGGAACTCTGTTAAATGCGTTACCTACAGTACGGACTACTATCAACAAATCACTTTGGAAAGCTGGTTTACTAACTTAGATCAAACATTACTGAACCATTGCCAACAACCACTTCACCTTACAAACGACTTGCAAGAGACAGACAAACAAACAGTAGACAAACCGACTGTAATTTTTACTGACAACTGACCTGCAGACATCTGACTGACAGAAGACGGATCGAGAAGCACCAATCACGTTTTACAGTCTTCACAGCCAGTAACATCACGGCTTAACTGACAGACCACCAACAACAACGTGGGTTCGAATCAATCAGGAGAACGACCAGAAATTAAAACATCTACTGACGATTCCAGTTCACTTCTCTCTGATGATGACTTCCGCTCCGGTTATCATAGTGTCAGAGTCAGTCAATGTCATCACGAACAGTCCTTCTCAGGATTACACTCACCCGGACGATCATACTTCACCGAATTATGAAATGACTCCAGGGTTCAAGCCATTTCGAAATCAAGAATTAAGGACGGTGAGTCCTAATACAGAAGTGTTTTTGCAAAGTTTAGGACTGTGGGGGAAAAACAGAACTTTGCAACACCTATTGGAATCTATAAAAAAAAACTATTAGTAAAGTAGCTGGACAGGTGCAGTTTTTTTTTAAACTAAACCATATAGCTAAGCGTATTCTACGTTAAATAAAGTGTTGTTGTTGTTGTTGTGGTTAAGAAACAACAATTCTAAAAACTAGCCTTAAAATATAAAGAATGTATGGCGTTTTCTTTCCAAATTTCAGCTCAATTATCTCTGAAAAATGCGCGGTTACCCCTAGTTTTCTTTCTGGATTCACATTCTTCTTGCTAAGATCTGCTGTTTCCGCATAGTCATGAACCGCGCAAACAAATAACATTGTATTAGTAGCCACCGAAAAAAGGTGTCTTTTTTTAAATTGAGATTTTTACATGCTAAGATAAATTTCTTGGATGGCGTTCTTTCAAACAAAAGTTTAGAAGAAAATACTGGATCAGTGGAGAGTTATTAGGAGTAAAAGATTTTTCCTTGCTAAATATGGTAATTGACCGCTGAGAAGTTTTGTCACGGCACCTGATCAACTGGGTCACGTGAAATCTAAAGTGCGTGCCGGTTGCACTCTTCCGAAGTGGTTATTAGCACTGTTTTTACGAAGCAGTGAAAGTTTTATTTCACCTAAATGCATCCTGAAAAGAAACGGTTGTGTTTGTTTTCGTCTTCTAAACCAAGGCTGAAGGAAAAGAAAACCTTGACAAAGAATAGGCAGTGAATTGGCAAAGAGCAATCAGGATTAATTCTATCGTCGGCAGGAGAAGGTCAATGTGTCGATGATTTCTCTGGATTTTGCCGTGATTTTCAGCATCTTTATCAACCTGGTCAGCATTTCAGGAAATATGCATAACAAATTTTAGTTGTTACATGAAATACGGATTAAAATAATAAAAATATTTCGTAAATAAAACGAAAATGACGAATTTCTTCTCACGTCCAAGAATCAAATAAATTATTTTGCTGCCACTTGCCGCGTAAGATTGTTCCTGTTCCATGTCACCTGTCAAAGGTCTAATGTTTTAGAAAGCTGATCCCTATCTGGTATTTGCATTGCCGAATTCCTAATTCGAGAGACGTAAATGGCCAATTTACTGAGCAGTTCTACGGCATGACTACACGCGGACCGGGCTGCCCTGCAACGGACTCCAACCGTCAAGTGGCAAATTCAAACCAAAGTGGGGCAGGCGCAGTGAAATTTTATCAATCCACAAACGGCAGTAAGTGAATTGGGCATAGTAAGATTTGTCGCTTCTTAAATTGCGGCTCCAGGAGTTGTGTCGAGGTAATTTAAACCCCAACATCTCGAGTGTTAACGAGACTGTAGTTTGTGGACAATTTTTTTCGGTTTTAGAAGTGTAAGTAAGATTTCCCATACAAACTCTTATAATCGTCGACAAGAGAGTTGGATTACTGTTTGAAAGTAGTGAGCTTGGGCTACCTGTGGTTGTACGTACGTTTTTAACTCCAAGACGACAGCCAGCTCGACCAATTTGGCTGAAATTTGGCCAGAGTGTTGCCAGATAATTTTTCTACAAAACTGTGTTTGCGAATTTTTATATCCTTCTTTTCGTTTTAAAGCTAGTCCCTTTTTCCACGCGAAGTGCTATTTTTTCGTCTTCTCCGACTTCATCTGCTAATAAAAGAAGAACAAACGCACTTGCCAAAAATTCAAGACACGATTTTTTAGCCAGAGGTGTCAAGAAGGGAATGCGGTGTTAATCATTTTGTTTTCTTTGTTTCTCAATTGAGGGAGTGGAACCTTATATATGAAGACATGTACGTGTGAAAAAACTTTCCCATTTTCCGAACATGTTAAAATTTTAAAAACGGGTCTGTAACCGGTAACCAGGTGGATTCCTAATAACAAGTATTCCTAAAACGTTATTCTGGTTAAAACTTTTTGAGTTCGAAAATGTAAACTATAAGAAGTTAAAAATCCCAACGTTTCGGCAAAAACGTAACAAAAAAATAACATTCAGTTATCTCTTGCGGGGTCAGCTTGGGAACTTAAGTATTCATAACTTTTTTTTATTCAAAATGTTACCATGTTTTTAGTATTTTTTGGTAACTTTATTTTTGAACTTATTGCTTGAAATTTCAGCGGGAATCGTCTAAATATCTGCAAGAATCCACTCATTCGGGACGACGGCATTCATTTGTCGCATGAGTATTTGAATTTAGTTCTAAAGGACAAGACCTAATTACTGGTCAAATTTGCATTTTTCCTTTATATAGAAGCGCCAATTGTAAATTTTCCTATCATTCCCCCTGATGAAGGCTGACATTTTATCCGAAACGTTGGGATTTTTTACTTTATATAGTTTACATTCTCAACAGAAAATTTTTTAACCAGAGCAACGTTTTACAAATACTTGTTATTATGTTAAAATTTTGCCTTCTTTTTGAATAAAAAGTTACTTTCTCGAATTATTAAGCCGCCAAAAAATGTAGACTATAAATGGTTTTTCATAAAAACAACAAAACCGAGAGCGATCCGCGCGCAAACGGTCCTGAGACACCTTGAGAAACCCGAATGTCTCGGACCAGCAGCAAGATGATATGCGCAGAAGGTATGCGTAGTAACAAAAGGACGCACCATCCTTTATGATAGCTAGATAAACAAGTATTGGTTATGGCTATTAAAATAGCAATAACCGCATTCACTGCAAATGAAAACAATTAGAGCTAGAATATTACCGGTAAAAAATAAGCCTAACAAAGAACTCAGATTTCTTCCATGTTCCAGGAACTCCTGGTAAGAATTGGATAAAAATGTATGTTTTTCACCATTTTAGCCCAAATTGCTCACCAAAAAGCAGCAAAGTGCAAAGTGCTCAAATTTTACGTGTCTAGCATAAAAAAAATTCAATTTCTGCCGTTTTTTGATAATTTCTAATTTTAGGTAAAATCCATGATGGTGTCCGACGATGTCACAGGCCCCCAGCAGCGCTGCAACCCATTATATATATACCTCATCTTGTAGAGCACATCATAGGCTTCCTGTCAAAGGAAAAAAACTTTCCGAAATATCGATGGTTAATACGGTATCCGTTGTCTCCATAATCTGCTCAATTTAAACATCAACAATAACATACACCGGAATTCAATTTAAACTAAAAATGATCACGGACAACCAGAAAAGTACTGTAAAAAGAAATCGGGATTACTACCAAAAGAGACTTCTTTGTGGCGCTGATTTTCTCTTTCACTTACATATATGTAATAACACTATGAGAGGGATTAAAAAATCGCTTTTTGGTGAACTTTTGAGAACAAAATATATGACATAATACTGATAACCTTTAAACCCCGGCCTTCAATTACTGCAACTTCAATATTGTTCATAGACATACACATATCTCTGAAAAAAAAGATACACTTATTAGTTTGTTGGCTCCATTTAATCTCTGGATTGTCTTCAATTTCGTTCCCTCAGAATTTCAAAACTACTACGTTTTTAACAGTTTAAATTAGAAGTAAGTCAAACATCTGAAACAGAAATCTACAATCTGTTCACTGGTGATGTTTAATACCCGTTCAAGCGTACTTTCGATTTGATGAGTCAGTCAGTGGTGTAAGAACAACTACGTTGTCCGTTTAACATCTTGCGAAGCAGTCACTTCCTTCTCGAATTTATAACGCTTAGAACGCCATAGGAAAAACAAACAAACAAACAAATAAACAAACAAGAAAAAGACAAGAACAAACAAACATGCAATCAACCAAAAAATAAAGCGGATTTGAGGAAGGGGTTAAAGGGGGAAGCAATGATACGATTTCGTGTTACAATAAAGTTTATGATGATGATGAAGGGAATTTTGCCTTCGCCCACGCTATGGCACCTCTTTGACATGTTGGAACGGAATGACTTGTTCCATTTATTTCTTCCATCTTTTACCCAAAATTTCACTCCGAGTGTTCATGTGTGTGGTATACTAGTACCTCAGTCACGTTTTCATGGCCCGATCGCGTGACTGGATACGGCCACAGGCGTAATCAACTTAACAGAGAAAGAAAACAGAGCTAATAACACTTACTTTGAATTAAGTTCAAACGATTTTTATTGAAATTCTTGGGTACGTAATATCTAAGTTCTAGATGTAGTGTTTTAAAATACAAATTTGATTTTTAATTTATTAGTCTTGAAAAAAAAAAACATTAACTCTGACCTGCACGGGCGATGTTACAAAGCTTAAGGAAAAGTTAATAGGGGAAATGATAAATATGAACTTAAATGGAAACTTGTTTCATTTTGATTGCGAAATTTCCATATTTTTAATACTTGTTTCCCACATAAATACTGTCAGTGGCTTTATTTTGTCCTTTGTTTTTCAGAATGCCGAAACTATGCATCCCTAAACAGTGCTAACAGAAAGATAACCTACACCGGATTTTTCCGTTATTGTGACCAAGGAATAAGTCCTGGATGGTATAGATTTGAAGGAGCTGCGGGGACTAGATTAGCCACTTCCTGTACCCCTGGGAGTAGGTGTGGCACTCATGGAACCAGCTGGCTAACCGCAGGGCATCCATCAGTGGCCGATGGCATTGTCACCAGGGGAGTCTGCTTTAGCTACTCTGGAAATTGTTGCTGGACTTCAACAAATATCCAAGTGCGAAATTGTGGCTCTTTCTATATCTACAATCTTGTTAGCACAGGTGGTTGTTATCACCGTTACTGTGGCACAGACTAAACCAGAATGAGGGGTACATGTGTTCAGTACACCTCTAAAAACTGTTGATGGTTTGAACCCAGGCGTGATAGCATTGGTCGGTAAATTATGATCGTCCGGGTGAGTGTAGTCCTGAGAAGGACGGTTTGGGATGACATTGACTGACGTTTCGACAACCTGAGCGGAAGTCATCATCAGAGTCAAGTGTCAGAATCACTTGACTGTGAACTTCGCAGCGGACAAATACACAAAAAAAGCCACTTCTGGTTTTTCAGAGACCAACGTGTAAAGTCTTTCCCAACTTGTTAGGTTGAATACAACTACCATGATGCACTCCAGAATGAGGGAGCGGTATGAACTTTACCAAACGATTGTTTCCGGTTGTGGTGCTTCAGCACTTATTAACATTATCATTGAAGTTTGCAAAGGTTTCATATTAATCAATGTACTAATACCCTCAAATTAGGTTGATAATACTGTTTTCTCAGAAACTATATCAAATCTTTGTTTAACCATTCAGACTGGGCTTTTTTGGTCTTACGGGACCGGAGGGGGCTGAATCGTCCCCCACCTCTTAACTCCAAGAATACTAAAGCCATGACAACCAAACTTGGAGGGCAGATAATACGTCCAAAAATGTTTCCTTTGAGGTCCGCAACATAACCTGATGACGTTATATGACGTAACAATCACGTCAGGTTCTAAAATTGCGGCCATCTTGGATTTCTTGATTTTTTCACAACCTTTGAAATTTGCCAAAATTGAGCAAAAAGTAACCCAAATCAATAAAAGAACACGAAAATGATATAAAAGTGTAAAACTTACTTCAGAAAAGTTTTAATTTTTCGATGAAAAGAGGAAAATTTAAAATTCTGAAAAAACAGCCTGTCAAGAAGTGGTTGCCATGGTAACGTCAAACTTGATCGAAAAGCACTTGCTATGCCAAATTGTTCCCAGATAAATTTTAGGAAAATTCACCAAGCCTGGTGGGTTTAGCTTGCTTATGAAAAAAAAGTTTTAAACGTCCAAAGTCAGTGCGGGCACAACGGTCTGAATAGGGTTAACCCTATTTTGCCTGGGCTTTTTTTGAGTTTCCTAGCGTGAGGGGGGAAGGGGCACAAAGTGCCCCTCCTCCCCCTATAGATCTTGAAAAGTATTAATGCTCTTGTGATGAAACTTGGCCCGTTTTTAGCACGTTAACAGATTGGGCTTATGGCGTCACAATGATGTCACAAACCAGCCATTTTGAATTTTGAGGTCGACATCTTGAATCCCGAGCCTGCAGCCATACAGCTGACAACGACGACATGGAAAACTATATGAATTTGTTCTAAGAAACATACTTAATCAAAACAAGCACACAAAGGTAAAGGATTATCTTTTTCCTACAAACGAAGGCGAAAAAACTGAAAAAAAGACAAAAAAGACAGAAAGTAGTCAAAATTAATACTCCTGAGTAGACGGTTGATATGGAAACGTCCAACGTCATAGACACGTAATTGACACAGCAATTTTTTTTGTGATAACTTTTAGGAAAAGTCACGAGATTTGGTGATTATTCGTCTAGCCGTTTAAAAGTTATAATCGCCATAATGCTTTGGCGAATTTTTCTTAAGTCGCCTAAAATCGCCTAAAGTCGCCTTAAGTCGCCCAAAGTTATAGCGACTTAAGGTCCCAGAGTAGGCCTTAGCTTATCCAATCATTATAATCTCACACGATATAAACCAACCTAGTTCTCAGGGTCCTCTCTCTTCCTTCCTTAGCTAAAAAGGCTGTCCAAAATCACATTTGAGGTAAACTCTTGATTCAGTGAAAATAATATTGAACTAAGCCCCCTTTAAAGTCACACGTACGGATTTGATAAACAGACTCAAAAGATAGAACCGGCCTTTAGAGCAGTTGCTTTGTATACTCACACTTTAGACTTTTGTCCACATACTCAACGTCGAGAGGGTTTGTAGATGCGCAAGTCACAGTGCCGCTCTCTAGTAAAGCAAGGACTGAGTTGACTGAGATCAAACCTTTTGTTAAAACGGTGAAAAACGGAAGTCTAAAGCCACGGACGTTTCGAGGATAGTCGACCGCTTTGATGTTTTGCATTCAGAAGCATAAATATCTGACGTGTTTGGTTCCTGATTGTTAACAAGAATGTTAACAACTGCAGTGATAGGTACTGAGTATCACTTAAGACGCCTGTGGTTTTGAAGTACTTATATGCATGTTGACTTTTTTTTAAATATTTTACCGTCTAGATACCAATGATGTTGGTACATGATGATCACCCTAAGAACCAAATGCCTACAATTTAAACGTTCGAACACAGCGACCAAAACTGGAATGTTATGAAGTTAATCTCAATATGTGATAGCAGTCATGATCTTAAGGAATAACTAACTATTCTAGCCAGTGAACAAAGTTCAAAGAATGCATTGCAAAGATAGCGAGGTAAGAGTGAATAAAATAAAGGAACGCAAGGTATAACAATCGTGTAATTCTATATGTTTTTTAATTAATTAATTAATTTATTTATTTATTAATTTTTAATTTGTCATGATAAAATCAGCATATTGCAACGGGCAGGTTTTGAAATTCAAAATGACCTTACAGAATTCGTGCCCAGTACTGCTGTACCGAGCTGCTCGACTTTGACGCGACGCTAAGCCGTCTAACTTCCGTGTATAGTACCGTAAGCTTTGATTCCTTCTTACACCTTCAATACGTTTTCAGGCATGGGGGTATATCATTAAACACAATTTAGATGCGTTTTTATTTAAACATGACTGAGATTACAGGAAATCATCATCTATGAACTATCGATGATAATCCCTTGATAAAAGACCAAACTTCAGTGCCAGATATCTAATTTCTTCCGACAATATCGATGATTTAACAAGTTGACGCCAAGCCAAAACAGCTGATTTTCAAACGAAGGAAAGAAATACAAGAGTCAATGGAAGATGCGAATGCCGCAGAATCTGGATTTCATCGTTGTAATCGGAGAATCACAGGCTCGTAAATTAAAACTTTAGCAAGAATAGGCCAGAAATACAGATTGCTCAATTGCTCAACTAACCTTTATTCCAGTGAAAACTGTTCACAAAATAATCCGCTAAAACACTGTTCAGCATAATTTTATCGACAGCACCAATTCCCCCCCCCCCCCCCCCCGACCGATTTTCGGGTCTGAATCCTCAACAGACATCCTCATCTTTTCGCTGTAAGGTCGCAATGGTCTCTTCAATTTTAAACCATAAATTTTAGTTGATTTCCTCATTGAAGGATACTAGATTTGTGCTACAATTCTCGCCTCACCAAGAATGCAGCACTGAAAAGTTTGACCAAACTTTTGTTGATTACGTCAGCTTTACGTGTTTCATCCGCCTGTACTCTTATTGACAATAAAAAATAGCCAATCAGCGGGCAAGAATTCGCTCAGTTGTTGTAGAAAATGGCTTGACGAAAGATCAAGATTTAGTGCCAAAGATCTGATTTCTCCCGACAATATCCAGACATTTTTTGGCAAATGGCTAATAAGATTAGAGAAAAACCGATATGACAGGTCGGAAATTGGCTAACCCTGAACCACCAAATTTTAGTGATCAACATCAAATTTCTCTCCACGATATACGATACATTTTCAAGAATACAGGTTGAATATATTTGAGAGAATCATCACTTGTGGGGATGATTGCGGTGGTGTACCAACAAATTACCGAAAAAGACGGATTTTGAAATATCGTATTTTCTCGATTAAACGCCGGGGTATTTACTTACAACACGGCCACGTAGACCTGGCGTTCACAAACGTTTATTCGAACCCGACGTTTATTCGGGGCCTGGCCTTTATTTATTAAGTGAATTTTTCAGCCATTTGTTACTTTTTCATCAGCCCCGAAGGTTTATTGAATTAAGAACCAAACTGCTAAAAAAACATGAAAAACGTGAATGAAAGAAATGTTGCTAATGTCTGATCTCAGTGAATCTGGTAAGTAATTTAGCAAGAAACAACTCTGACAGGATCAGTGATAGTGATTTAACTCTTCTCATCGTTACGTTTCTCCATGAAACACGGAGGAAGTGTATCGTCAACTGTACGACAGGAAACGTACTTGCAGTACGAGAAATTTAGAACAAGGTGGTGTCGAAGTTCCTGTCACCGTCCTTTGCTCCATCAGTTCTGAGAAAGGCAAAATTATAGAACGATTTGAGGAACTGCTGACACTCTGAAGAGACCCTCGAGATTTATGTTGGGTTCGTGGCCTTAAAGGGACTATGTCACCAATTTTACGTATTAATTTGATAGAAAACCCAAAAAATGATACAACTTTGTTCAAAGCTACTCTACTAGTGCACTAAAACTGTACATAAATGGCTTTGGTCACGGATGTTTAGTTTGGAGACGGATTGCAAGTTGAAAAAAATCTGGCCACAAAATCGGGGCGCTTTTTTCCCCTCGCTGTCTAACAAAGCACTGAGTATTTTCTTCTCCTTTCAAGAATTCACTTCACGTCTCCCTCTTTGAGTTTATAAAACATTTTGTGTAAGTAAATGCAGTCTTACGTTTGATTTAACCTGAATTTTGACCCCATGCAAGACATAACCTACCCGTGACATTGCCTTAGAGTAGGTTATTACATACGACATTAATCCTAAGAGTGTGGTTAGCTTTAATCATAGGAACAGTCTCGGTGGAGTCTCCCCCCCCCCCCCCGGTCCCACCAGCCCACAAGACCAAAAAAATGCCGGGTCTGAATAGAGTTAATATGGATAAAAATCTGGTTTCTTCTGGCTCCTGTTGCACCTTTACAGTGCAGCTACTCGAACCGGGCCTCTTGGAAGAAAACTGACCAATCGCAACGCTAATTGAGAACAAAAGAAGGCAACATTTTTTCATAAACTGACCAATAACGTTGAAGGATCTAGACAATACATCTCCAAATAAATTTGAAACTGTCTCATTCTGCGAACCTCTCGGGAAATAGACGAATTTTTTTCATTGGTTAGCTTCAATTATCGTTTTTTTAACATTTTCAAACGGAGCAGTGTTCACTCGATGTGATTGAAATCTGGCGGATTGTTTTTTACGCATCACATAAGCTATAAGCTTATTGTAAATATAAATGTTTCCAAAATGGCTTTAGCCCAGAAAAAAAAACACATAATACTTGATCGAGAGGGCGGCATATACGGCAACAGTCGCCGACATTCCCAGCTATTACGAGATTACGTTTCAGACTTGAACAACGCTCACATAAAGCACTTAGTGAATACGGAGATTTGGGAACCTCCGTTTTTAATTGAACAATCAAAGGGCGCAAATGTCGGTATTTATCTTCAGATCTGTGTTTGTTTATACTCGCTGCGCTGAGCGAACGCTTATCAGAATCAAGCAAGTTTGTTGCGTCACCGAATTTCATTTCGGAAAAGGTTTGCTCTAAAAACGAACTCATGCATTAGCTGTACTGCTGAAGCGAAAGTATTGTTTAAAGTTTGTTTATGGGCGAAAAGTTTATTATAAATTGCGAGTTCGAAATCTCAATGTTCTGCTCAAAATTTTGTACATTTGGGATCGAAAGCAACCAATCGTAGACGTGACAGTTTCCAGAGCGGTCATGATCAGAGGTCACGGTGTCCAATTTTTTCGAACATGCATTGTCTGCCTGCTTCAACGTCATTGGTTGTTTACAAAAAAAACTTTGCTATCTTTTGTTTTCAATTAGCGTCGCGATTGGTCAGTTTTTTTTCAACTGGCCGGGTTGGAGTAGCCGCACTGTAACAAGCTTTATCACCAAAGGAAAAGGGCTCCATTTACTTTGTAAACATTACTTAAAGAAAATATAAGAGAAAAGTTCGAGAAAATATCTTGCAATCTAATTGTAAAATATTTTGATCACAAATGCCACATTGCGTCACAAGTTAGCTAGGTGGGCATTTTTTAGCATGCACACAAGAGAAAATGGTCAACGCTTAATTAACCAATCAAAACGCGGGCTAATCATCAAAATATGTTACAATTAACAAAAGGTAAACTCTCAGCGTGCAAGCAGCCTCCAAGTTATGAATGTACGCGGCCCAGGGGGGGGGGGGGGGTACTCCCATATATAACCTATATAGGTATGTGCCGCTGTGAAGGGTATGGTTTTCAAGCAGTTTGGTCTGGGATAGGGTATAGAAATCAGGGAGTCTTGGTCTAGGATAGGGTATCAATTACCGGGAAACTAATGGGTGGTGTGAAAATTTAATCGAATTAATTAATGGGTTTGAAAAACTCGGAAATATAAGATATAAATGAAATCGTGACAATATTGTTGATCGAGAGATGGTTTTCCATTAAAAGCACTGTGTGGTTATATTTCTGATGGATAGCTCGAAAATTGCTAGTCTGGGATAGGGTAGGGATTTTTGGCATCTAGTCTAGCTTTGTGAAGGTGAACTGTCTGTTGCCGAGTGTTATAATATATTATCAACTTTTCAAAATAATAAGACACCTGGAAACGATGGTCTCACTATCGAATTCTATAGGAGCTTCTGGCCCGTTCTTGGTGAGATGTTAGTAAAAAGCCTAAATTATTCCTACAAACATGGAGAGCTTTCATCCTCACAAAAGGAAGCAGTTATTGTCCTCATAGAGAAAAAAGATCGAGATCGACGGCAAATAAAAAACTGGAGACCAATTTCTCTAATTAATGTTGACGTTAAAATTGGAACTAAAGCAATTGCTAAGAGACTGGAAAAGGTATTACCAGAAATTATACACCACACCCAGAATGCTTACGTCAAAGGAAGAACAATTTTTGATGCAGTACGTACGATTGACGATATTATTTCTCTAACAGCTTCAAAGGACATAAGCTCCCTATTAGTAGCAATTGACTTTGAGAAAGCTTTTGATTCTGTCAATTGGAATTATCTCAAAAAAACCGTCGAGAAATTCAACTTCGGACCATCTTTTATTGCCTGGATTACTACTTTTTACTCGGATATATCTAGCAGTGTCATGAACAACGGCTTCGCAACCCAGCCCTTCAAACTCTCCCGAGGGGTTCGTCAAGGTGATCCTCTCTCTCCTTATCTCTTTATTCTTGTACTAGAAACACTAGCCATCAATATCAGAAATGATATAAAGATAGGAGGAATCAAAATTGACAATCAAGAATTGAAACTGGTCATCTTTGCGGATGATTTAACGGTCTTTCTTAAAGACAAGGAATCTTTTTATCAGCTTTCCAATACTTTACACACATTTGGTGTGTACTCCGGCTTGAAAATGAACAAACAAAAGACAGAAGTTATGAATCTCGGTTCTTCGAGAGTCACTGCAGAGGAATTAAGTGTGGAACACATCCCTAAAGCAGTCAAAATCTTGGGGATACATTTCACCTATGATTATGCGCTTTTCCAAAGATTAAACTTGGACTCCATCGTTAAATCCTTAAAAAAGACACTAAACAGTTGGAGCTGGAGAGGTCTCACACTACTAGGTAAAATACAGGTAATTAAAACCTTTGCTATTCCAAAAATTCTATATCGTATGAGTCTCATCTGCTCGAACAAAAAATTTATCAAAGATATAAATCAAATTTTATTTAACTTTATTTGGAAAGGTAAAGACAAAGTGAAACGTGCTACCCTGATAAATGATATTAATGAAGGAGGCTTAAAGATGCCTCATATCGAATCCATGATTGAAGCACAAAGAATCCAAAAATTTCTGGATAACTCACTACGCTCTTGGAAGTGCATTCTAAATCACTACCTCAATAAAGTTGGAGGTAGACTCTTATTTTATTGCAACTTTGAATACTCAAAATTACCTATAGATTTACCAAAATACTACAAGGAATGCTTGATAGCTTGGTCTCTCTTGAAAAACTCCAATCCTTCTTCTCTGGACGAAATATTCAACCAGCCAATTTGGAACAATAGGTTTATATGTATTGACAACAAATCTGTATTCAGTAGGAAACTCTTCTCTGCAGGACTTTGTAAAGTCGGAGATTTATGTGAGTTTATTTGCATCAAGCCGCACATAACCGAATCTCTGTTAAACGTGCTTGACTTATTTTATTTAAAATGTCTTTATCATTCCCTTCCACCGGAATGGAAAAAAGAAATGAGCAGCAATGTGACTCAGGCAGCAAACAAAACGACACCGTTTAATATTTTCGCTCAAGAAGAATTATCCTCGAAGAAGATTTATAATCTTCTCATCTCAAAAATATCTAAACCACCAACAGCAAAAAAGAAACTTGAAAATCAATATGCCTCAGAAACAAGCAATCTTGATTGGGAAACTATTTACACGCTCCCTTTCAAATGTGCACTTGATACAAATCGCGGGAATTCCAGTATAAAATCCTGAATCAAATATTACCATTAAACACCTTCCTTTTCAAAATTGGCAAAACCGAGTCTCCTCTCTGTGCGTTTTGTCTTTGCAACGAGGAATGTATGTCGCACTTTTTCTTTCAATGTACCGTGATACAAAACTTTTGGAGCTCAATACAACAATTGTTTGGGAATCACATAATTACTGAGAGTGACGTAATTCTTGGCATAACTCACCAATCAGAAGATGCTCTTTTAAACAATCATCTCATTCTACTTTCAAAACAGTATATTTATAATTGCAAGCTAAAGGGTGTGTTACCATCTAGAGCTGTGTTCTTAACCAAAGTGAAAGCAGTTTTCGAAATGGAGCATCGGATCGCCAAAGAGAGGAACAAACTCTCTATCCATTATAAGAAATGGAACAAGCTCCTTTCCCAAGAACATCACATCCAATTTCCATTTTAATCTTAATAGACCTGATTTTTCAACCAACCTACTTTTCTATAGCTATTTATTACTTTAAATTATTGTCATTTCTATAACAAGATTGTGACATGTAGTGCCAGTAGTAATAACAATAGTCTAAGCCTAGAGAATACGATTCCTTGCCCAACTATGAGTGCGTGTGTTGTGTGTGTGTGTAGTCTTACAGTTGGTAGTGTAAGTAATTATGTGTAGTGTTAGTTTTCGTATAATAAGTAGTGGCGCAAGTAATAGTATTGTATGTAGTATAATTTGTTTTTGTTTTTGTTTTTTGTTTTTTGTAGTAGACTTGCTTTAGTATTGTATGTAGTGTGTCGGTGTTGTAATAAAGTTTCATTAAAAAAAAAATCTAGTCTAGAATAGGGTTGCAAAAACGACATGAACGTGGTCTGGTATAGGTTAAGGGTTTCAGAGTCCCAGCGGCACACTCCCATCAAAATTTTTCCGAGTACCCCCCGGGGTACGCGGGAGCTTGCCAAGCATGAAAGAAGCATAAGAGTCAGAAGCGTAACAGTGTCTCAGTCTAGCTCTGTCTATCCAAACAAAGCGAGTAAAGTGACTATGAAATATTTTGTTTGGGATATTGTTTGTCACATTAAAAAAATCCTACGTCGCTGGTTAAGCGATCTAAGTGGTGAAGAACTTAGGATGCTAGACTTTGACCAGACGTCCTGTCACTCTCTAAGAAATAATGATCTCAAACATAAGGTCTGAGGAAAAAACATACATTGGAGGGAGAGTGAATCACATCAGCCCAAATAAACAAAATAAATGACGAATGAGTTCCTCATTTTATTCGCTCTTTGCTAATTATTTTTTAGGCCATGTTTGCATTGGTTCATTGTTCTCATTTTCGTTTTTTTTTTGTTTTGATTTTGTTTGTTTGTTACTTTGGGTCAAATTCGATGGTTTACCTGAAGATTAAAGAATAATAATAAAATAGTGGCAATCGTAATTATGATTGTTGATTAGCCACATTGGTAGTCGAAAGGCTGGATTACTGAATTACAATGTAGCTGATGTCCGTAAATCATATTTTAACTTGAACTACACAGAAAGTCAACACGCCATGCCGCAGGCCTTTTTTCATGTGACACGGAAAGTCAACATGCCATGCCGCGGGCCTTCTTTCAGACATATTGGCGTCTACTACTCTAACTTGAATAATGCTCGACTTACTTTCCATTAAAGACGGATGTGTGGGGGAGGGGTGAGTGCGTGGAGGCCCAAGTGAACCCAAAGAAGCCCGTCTGAATACGTTTAATAGATCGATCCCCTCTCTACTCTTTGACATCCGAATAACAGAACAATCGTTCAAGTATTTGCAGTGTCGAGTTAAGAAATGCATGTATTACGAAAAGCAATTTCAGCCTGCCTCAGAAGAACAAGAAATCGCCAATATGATTATACGCAAAACCACTGCGTCCCATGACGAGTTTCCGTTCAGAGACAATAGAACGAGTCCCAGTTAAAAATAGGATGAGGCAAAGAACCAGATAAGCTAGCACCTCATGACCTGTCGACGTCAACTTCTTTCTCTAACAAGTAAAATATAATTCCGTCAGCAGATTTTAAAAAACTCCCTTGGAGCAGCCCACGTTAAGAGAGAGGTTTCTTTTAAGGGTCTGGTTTAGGTATCTTGGTTAAAAAACTAGTTTTCTTTTTTTGTTCTGTTTTGTTTGTCAATTCGTTAAGAGTAACTAAACTTGCAAAAAATGTCCCTTGACAGGAGTCAGCCCCCCCCGGGGGGGGGGGGTACTTCCATATATAACCTATGTAGGTATGTGCCGCTGTGAAGGGTATGGTTTTCAAGCAGTTTGTTCTGGGATAGGGTATCGAAATCAGGGGGTTTTGATCTAGAATAGAGTATCAATTACCGGGAAACTAATATGTGATGTGAAAATTTTAGTCCTAAATGGGTTTGAAAAACTCAGAGATAAAATCTAACTGAAATCGGGACAACTTTGTTGATCGAGAGGTGGTTTTTCCATTAAAAGCACTTTGTGGTTATATTCCTGATAGATAGCTAGAAACTATAATTGTAGCTAGTCTGGGGTAAGGTAGGGATTTTTGGCATCTATTCTAGCAAGGACTGAGTTGATAAAACCTTGCGCTAAAAAGGTGAAAAACGGAAGTCTAAAGCCATTTCAGCCTGCCTCAGAAGAACAAGAAATCGCCAATATAATTATACGCAAAACCACTGCGTCCCGTGACGAGTTTCCGTTCAGAGACAATAGAACGAGTCCCAGTTAAAAAAAGGATGAGGCAAAGAACCAGATAAGCTAGCACCTCATGACCTGTCGACGTCAACTTCTTTCTGTAACAAGTAAAATATAATTCAGTTAGCCGATTTTAAAGTACTCCCTTGGAGCAGCCCACGTTAAGAGAGAGGTTTCTTTTAAGGGTCTGGTTTAGGTATCTTGGTTAAAAACCTAGTTTTTTTTGTTCTGTTTTGTTTGTCAATTCGTTAAGAGTAACTAAACTTGCAAAAAAATGTCCCTTGACAGTGGTCAGCCCCCCCCCCGGTGGGTACTTCCATATATAACCTATGTAGGTATGTGCCGCTGTGAAGGGTATGGTTTTCAAGCAGTTTGGTCTGGGGTAGGGTATCGAAATCAGGGGGTTTTGGTCTAGAGTATTAATTACCGGGAAACTAATATGTGGTGTGAAAATTTTAGTCCAAAATGGGTTTGACAAACTCAGACATAAAATCTAAATGAAATCGTGTCAACTTGGTTGGTCAAGGGGTGGTTTTTCCATTAAAAGCACTTTGTGGTTATATTTCTGATAGATAGCTAGAAAATAGCTAGTCTGGGATAGGGTAGGGATTTTTGGCATCTATTCTATTCTAAAACTCTGAAATTAAATATTTTTGCGATCCTTAGGTCAAGAAGGGGTTTTCCAGTCACTACCCTGGGATTTTACAATATCTTACGGAAAATTCGAAAATTTATGCTCAGCCTTAATTGGTTTATTATCGGTCGCGGAACAACGGAATAGGACTCAAGAATGCTAATTATGGTTAAACCCTTCCAATGACTACTTTCAGTGATTGTGATAGATTGAGTCTCGACAAGTCGCTCGTTAAGAAGTACGAGCGCTGACTAAAAACATACCAGCCTACATTACTTCCGACAGCCTTCTACGTAGAAAAATCAAACAAATAGATCATCAAGACAGAGGAAAGAAACGAAAGGTTAACATTTAGACTAACACGCAAGCTTTCAATATGAAATAAAAACGGATGTAAAGACAGCAGAGTGACGATAAATCTCAATAAAGAAGCAGCAGTTTTCAATTTACAAAACATGTTCACTGGTCTTCTAACTAATTATTTTAGCTTTGCCCCTTTGAATTACAAACTAGGATTAGTAAGAACACTAGTAGACAGGGTTTATAAGATCAACAATCCCTGGGCTGGACTGGACGTTAAAAAGCTTATCGTCATATTGCGGAAAAACTGTTTTCCGTCTTGGGTCATCGACAAGATTATTCACAGCTATGTTTCTAAGAAAATGAATCCTTCAAATGGGCAGATCGACTCACCTAACTCCGGCAAAACGCACTTCTATAAACTCCCTTATGTTGGCCGGTTTTCTAAAATCGCCCAGAATAAGCTTAGAAAACTACTCAAACGTTATTGTAAAGTTGATTTAGAAGTTAAGTTAGTCTTTAGTACGTTTAAACTTAGAAACATGTTCAGCATGAAAGATTCAGTACCGCAGAGTCTACGTTCGCGTGTTGTTTATAAATTATCGTGTGCTGGCTGCCAGCTACATTGGCGAGACCACTCGCCACATTTGTGCACGTGTTCGTGAGCACCTCTTGTCAGACAAGTCTTCACATGTTTACAGGCACCTGCAGTCATCTAGGGCCTGCCCTGACTCTTGCACTGCAGAATGTTTCACGATCTTAGATTCTGCCGCCTCGAAATTCTAAATTAAGATCAAAGAGGCGATGCATATTAAGTGGGAAAATCCTACTCTTAATCAGCAGCTAAAGCATCTAGAGTTATCTCTTCCTTTTAATTACTTTTTTTTGTCTTTTATTTTATCATTCTTGTTATTGGAAGTGTTTTTTTTTTGTGTGTGTGTGTGTTCCTAAGTCACTTAAAGTAACTATGCGCGCGCTATTTTTGTTTCCCGCGTATTTCACATTCAAATTGTAAACGTAAGTTCTAAAGCGTAATTTTGTACCGTACTTTAATACGGAAATTCAAATGTACAACCGTTAAGGCTCATTTGCAACTGAAGATGACATGGGAATGTCGAAACATGTTTTGTAAATTGAAAACTGTTGTTTCTTTATTGAGAGTGAAATAAAAACGCTAATTGCTTTACTAAAAAAAATCACAACGTGGGGACTTTTAAAGATAGCACGACTGCATCTCAAATTGTATTGGCATGTCCCTTTAAGCAACAAACTAATTTGACTTTAGCGTGCATTCTCCTTTGGAGCCGGTCGCATCATGAGACGGGAAAGAAACGGAGGTTTAAACTTAACCTCAAGGGGGCATTCTGATTGGATTTGTGCATGACAACCAGAGTGATTTATGGGGGGAGGGGATGGGGACGATGTACACTAATCCCAGTTTTTCGGGTAACGGGCACATGAGCACCTCAGGGGCTGGTTGCGAACTGTCTGGTATCCTTCTATCGATAATAAACTTCAAATTCGCGTATTCAATTGCCCCCGCCCCCTTTCTTATTTTTTTTTCTTAAAAAAAACCGTTTTAAAGTTCGCCAAAAAACTAATAGGGGCGTTGTGGTTAGGATCAAATCTCTCCGAGATTAAAAAAAAAAAAGTTTAAGCGCTGAAATTTCTTAAAAAGTGGCTTTTTACTATGTATCATGGTGCAAAGAGAAAGAAGGAGGAGGGGAAGGAAAGTACAACTTTTCTTAAACTTAAGACTCGTGCATAGATGCACGGACGTGGGCTCGTTTTCAGAGCCCACGTTACCCGACTGCTGGTCTCGTACAATTAGACGTCACGGACAAGCGGCCAGGCTGCTAAGTACGATTCAAAATGGCGGCACGCAGTGTTGAATTTTGGCCCTCTTTGGAGAGGAATTTCAGTGAGATCGGATGCACTTTAGAAGCTAAAACCACGGTCAGTAATTCAACTTAGTGTATTATCTTTTTATTAGCGATTTCTGGATTGACCTTCTCCTTTAAATAAAACACTGCCAAAAACGAAACTGAAATAGAGCTATCAGTGGAAACCTTCATGTAAAACACAAAGGCATTAGGTGATTCCGCCGTGTAATTTCGGGCGCACTCGTCTCACTAATGTCAAACTTTGGGTCATACGCCTTCTCAAGTATTGACCGCTCAAATGTCCAAAGTAACGTTTTGAAATTATTTTCGAGAATTATCCAACAATTTCACGTGAAACCTCCCCCACGAATGTTCAGGTACAACAACGTTTTCGCATCGATATTTGCTGCTACGTAAGGCATTAAATTGAAGATACAATCGTCGGTATTACAAGCATCTCCGCACATTAACTCAGGCGAGTTGAAACAGTTTTGTTTATGAATAAGAAATGAAAAAGTGTGACAGTTTTCCAAGAATTGGCACCTTTCTAACGGGGGGTAAATGTTAGCGTGTTACAATGATCGGCGTATGTAAATATATAGTGTGTTTTGTCCACACATTGGACCGTGTCCTCTGGCACACTAATGATGTTTAAATCAAGTTCAGGGCTAGAGGCCACTGTTTATCTTGTTTATTGATCGGTAACACAGTGACCTGTGGAATGTGACCTGTAGAAGAAACCTGCTGCATTTTAGGCCCTCCTCAGACATAAGGTAACGAGATTAAAAGGCGCAAAAAAATTGTAACAAAATTGATTTAAAAAAAAGAACATCAATGACACAATATAACTGAAAAAAAAAAGCCAACAAATACGTTAAATTAAAAATTCGTCCACAGCCTAGTATCTTGCCGTTCTCCTTTCGCTCACTCGACTTGCCCCGAAATTTCGTGACGTTCACCGTCGCGTGAGCGGGAGGAGAACCCCTGGGTACAAAGATAAGAGCTTTGTTTTTTGTGACTCATTTTACATGTTGGGATTCTGTTCATAAGTTGGCATTTGTAGATGATAACTTCCCTAGAAAATATATATCTTTCCAAAATGTAAACATGAAAATTTGAACAAAACTGCAATTTAATAACAAAATCAAATTGGGATTAGGTGAAATAATTATCTCTAAGTGTTAAATTTCGCGCCGTTTGAAAATTGTTGCAAGTTATTTGTATCCGTTCAGCGCGCGGCCTTCGTGTCGTTCTTAATACAATTTTTAAGTCTGTCGTACACTAGTCTTGAATAATCTTTCTTCAAAGGCTCGTTGAATATCAAGAGGTGCCCTGGCAACAGAAGATAAAAGGTTGTATTTATCTGGGTTCTGGTCAGAGAGTGTTTCTCTGACTTGCGCTGTCATGAAATGATCAGTTGGAACCAGTGTAAAACCAGGGGAAGACGAGAATGAAATTCACCAAGAGCCTTTGCCGCGTTTAGCCTGAAATCTCGGAATCTCGGCCGCTCTTATTGCAGAAGTTAAAGTTCCTAAATTTCTCTTTGAACGAGCGGGTTCCAGGAAAGGGCGTTTCCTTGATTAATAAAACCACCTGAGAAATCACAAGAATTGCCGTAAGATATAACTTTTTATGGAATCAAATCAATATTGCAAAATGCCACAACAAGACTGAGAAAGCTTTTTGCCTTTTTTAGTTATTCTCAGAAAAGAATGTCAACTACTAAGACAATATTGTTAAGTAACTGATTAAGATGATGTTGTCCTCGCTTATGTTTCTGCGCATGGCCAGGAATTATGACGATCCCGTTTATCTCTAATTTTATATGCACATCTATTCCTTTGATTAATCAGGTGTTATGACGATGCCCTGCTAGAGATACAATCCAATTGCAAGTAGGTAGAACTTGCCATTTTAATTTTAAAACATTAGTGGAAAAATGTGCTATTACCTCATTTCGAAAACTTCAATTAAATTTAAACTTTGGCGTTTTTCTTGAAGGCAAGCCAGCGACGAGTATTCTGGAATACCCACGTAGATAATTATAAAAACAGTTTCCGAAAATTTGATGCAAAAAGCATAATAAAAAAAATTAATAGTACTGTAATTGTTAAAAGCGATGGCAAAAAAAAGAACAAAGACTAATTAGGACAACTGTTACTCAAGAATATTGTTTGCGAATCTCAACCTGCTGCTATAGGCTTTTGTCAATTCTGTTGTAATATCATTTTGGGCTTGTTTTTTTTTTATAACAAATTGCGTTCCATTGAAACACCTGCATTTATATTTATGACAGTGGCAGTACAGCAATACCCAACACAACGGAATTAGACTCCTTTCTGGCACTAATTTTTTCGTAACCACCACTACTTGAGAAAAAGAAGTAAAACAGACTTTTAACATTGGCCTTCGGTGACCTGCTTGGCACAATTAGCCATTCGTGTACTGTCATGATCTGTCACCGTATTCCTAATTAAAAACGTGATTTAACACGTCTACAGCAATTGTAATGTAGTTCGTCAATAAATTCTCTGAAATTTTCTGCGATCATAGCTAGAAAATTCAACTTAAAACATCTTCAGTAAAGGTCACGTTATTCTTTATCATGAGGAGAATGTCCACTATTTGAGAGAGTGGTTTTCAAAACTGATAACATCGATTAAACAATTTAACTGTTTACGCCATTATAACAGCAAGGCCATTGTTTACAGGCCGGTTGGCCTGGGATAACACTCTTCTAGTTCTTTTGAATTTTTCACCCTTTAACAGGCAAGGGTTCCATTTGGATCTTAACGTCACGAGTGCTCACTTGCAGCCTCTCGTTATAACAGCAATACCATTCTCGTTCAGTAAGCCTTATGTGCAGTTGTCTCTGTTGGGCGCGCGACAGCAAGAGTACTAAGTCCAAGTGACGGACGACGACGAACGATGAAAGGAAGGCAAAAGGAATGCAACTTCCATTTTGTTAGTCGGCGACGTGCGCTCGCGCACGACGGCCGCCTTATAAAATCTTTCCGATACACCATCACCTAAATGACAGACAAAGGTCAATGTTCTGAGCGCTACAGACAGATTAGTTTGTGATGTTTGACAAAAATCACGTTAACTAAAGGTTAAGAATAGAATGTCTCTAGTAATCAGTCAAATCAGTCACCACCCATCTCG
This sequence comes from Siderastrea siderea, assembly GCA_964030785.1. Taxonomy (NCBI): domain Eukaryota; kingdom Metazoa; phylum Cnidaria; class Anthozoa; order Scleractinia; family Rhizangiidae; genus Siderastrea; species Siderastrea siderea. The sequence continues at coordinate 5,563,085 of OZ034974.1, forward strand.
TCAAATTTTGAGGTTTCTTTTGACTTTGTGCTTAGGTGTGAGAAAGAGGAAAAAATCAAAGAACAACGTGAACCTGCTTCATTGAAACTAAGGGTAACAATTCTACGCTTCGAGAGCTGTTACAAAGCTCAGAGAAAAAAATTAAAATTGACCAACCACCTATAGATTTTCTTTCCTGTGCAGCATAATAAACTGCAGAACTTCAGTAAAGAACTTCTCATCAGTTGCTTTCATTTGAATGCTCAAAGTTTAGAGTTTTGCCCACAGACTCAACGTCGAGAGGTTTTGTAGGGATAGCTGAATGTGCATGTGGTGCTCTCAAATTAAGTGAGGACTGAGTTGACACAACCTTGTGTTATGTTTAAGCAAACTCAAATCGAAGGTCTAAAACCGCAGACGTTTTTAGGATATTCTGCTTTGCAGATTTACATTAAACATGTTACGGCTATACGGTTAGAGGTACTGAAACATCACCTAAGACGGCTGTGGTTTTGTATATGATTACAGTTTTATTTCACCGCTAAGATGCCAATAATGTTCGTAGAAAATAATCACCCAAAGAATTACTTAACCACAATTTATAAAGCTTTTGACTCCAACCAAATCAAGCTAATCTACTATCTATTATAATCTATTATTGAAGCAGTAATATGGGATAACTAAACATTTCAGCCTGTGTTCAAGATTCAAAGAATGCATTGTAAACATATCAAAGTAAAAGCACATATAATAAAGGAAAGCAAGGCACAACAATCGTGTAAGCGTGTTTTAATATATGTCATGATCAGCATTAGATAACGGGCAAGTTTTGAAATTTATAATGGCTGGCCAAATTGAGTCGCAAGTTAAATAACTGCTATAACTTGCGACTTAGTTTGGCCATTCCCAGTGTAGCAAACGTTTTACTTTTGGCACCCAACGCAGGTCGACGCAAGCTGCCGGTCTCAGTATTGTCTTAGTTTTTCTTTCGTACGGGCACGCGCACGATCAGGCTGCATTGAAATGGCTTATTTGCAATTTACGTTTTTGCATTTACATTTACTGCCAAAAACCTACACCTCAACTTAAAGGATTTATGGCTTGGAGTCAGTAAAACTAAATAATAAAAGAAAATAGTGTTGATTTAACTAGGCTACAGGTTTGTGATTTATTCAGTAAAACAGCTAATGTGATATTTAAATGAGTCTAAGGAAAAGTGTTCGGTGCGAATTGATGGAGGAAGACTGATCTACTATGTTATTTTTCTCCGGAAAAAAAGAGAGAGGCGCTTGGAACTCGTGAAAGTTTGTAAAGGAATGAAGCTTTCTGGGTGGGCGAGTCTCGTCATCCGCTGTACGGGTCGTAAGAGGGCTTTTGTTCCCACAGAGATCGTGTGATCCTGCTTCAAACTCGTTTGGCCAACCATCGCAAGCCTGCATACGCAAATTCACATTTCCAAGCTTGCATTGACTTGTGACTCCGTTTGGCCAGAACTTTAGGGCTACTGTTGTACCAAGCTAATCGTTAAGTTCGACTTTGGCACGACCTTTGCAACCAAGTCGCCTAACTTTATCGTAATACGGCAAGCTCACAGTAATTTTCAAAGAGTTATTTTAACTCCTGTAGTGGAATTAAACTAACTCCTCAAGGTGGAGTTATTTTTTTGGCAGTTATTTTAACTCCAAAAGGAGTTATTTTAACTCCGAAAAGGAGTTACTGTGTTCTTTAGGGGAGTTAAGTTAACCCCTAAATTGGAGTTACGCTGGTGGGAGTTATTATAACTCCAATCTGGAGTTAAATTGTACTCCTCTGGAGTTAAATTTAACTCTTTTTTGGAGTTAAATTTCAGAGTTAAAATAGCTCCTTTTGCGGGGTCATTTCGGAGGAGTTAGTTCAACTCCCCTTAGGGAGTAATTGTGGAGTGATTTTAACTCTCTAACAAGGGTTAAAATAACTATCTTTTGGGAGTTATTTTCGTGGACTTATTTAACTCCTTTTAGAAAGTAATTCTGGAGTGACTTTGATGGAGTCGTTTTGGAGGAGTTGGGATAACTCCCTATCAAAGTCATTACTTTATTATTGTATTTTTTACTCTGCTACAAGAGGTACATCTTATTTTGGGGGGCTAGGGTTGAAGGCGGAGTGCAGGGATATGATAAGCTTTGATCTCAATTTAATTATGAACGCATTTTTTGGAAATAAAGCAAAAGATATTGTTGTAATTCATCCACCTGAAATCAAAAGTTTGGTAAGTTCCTGTCTAAAATGGCATGAATTATAATATTTCAATTCAAGAGCCCTAAATCAATGCGCCTTCATTCTCTGGTGAGCAGTTGTCAATATTGAGTCATGTGATCTTTGTAACATTAGAGCAGGCGCCATTTTGAAAGTGACGGTTGCTCGACGGAAGCAAGATTCATTTAGCTAGCATTTGTTCGTAGTTTGAGGACAAAAAAGCATCTCTCAAGTTAAAACAAAGGTGGACGATTGAATTTTTTTGCATTGGATTACGTGCCAAGAAATGTTTTGGAGCCTTGCATGTGGATTTTTGGATCGAAGTCTACAAATGAAATCGACGTTGTGAACATATTAACAACAGTGGATCAACGACTGTTTTTGCAGGTTGTTGAATTCGCAAAAGGCCAAATGTAGGAAATATGGACGTTTTGCCGGTAAGCTTAAGCTTGGAACTTCAATTTACTCTCAGCCTAAAGGCTTCCCTTCCAGTTTGTCATTCAAAGGAGATGTTACTAGCTAGGAAGCTTAAGGTGAATACAGACGGTTAGCTGTAAAGCTGCATGCCTGAATCTTCGTGTTCAGTTCTTTTGGCACTGTTTAGTTGCAATAATTGTTAGCAATATAAAGTATGGGGATTGCCATCGAAAACTGTAGCATTTGAATGTAAAGAGTTTAACAATTCTTTAATGGAAATATTCTCGTTTGAAAGATATTATTGGAAGGTAAACAATCTTAAATGACCTCCATGTTTTAGCCTTTTTTTACTCGATGAAAACTAATTTACATTGCAAGAAAACGTGAATGATATCATTGTTTTTTTGTAACAATGTTCTCTAGGCTGTTGGAAACTATGTTGTTGTCGACCACATCAAAGAGCCTGCTTCTCTGCAGATGTCAAGCATTTTAGAAAATGGATGATACCATGTTTGTACTAAAATTCATTCATTTTATTTATTAATTTGCTGTGGTGGTCATTTAGGAATTGCGTTCATGCGTGCAGGTGCAAATACAAGAAGCCAACTTTGACTTTTGGTGGATGTCAATTCACGAAAGCTGTGTTGGTAATATGATGAACAATTTTACCAGTCCTTATACTTTAAGGCCCACCTTCACCCAAATGGCCTTGCGACCTTTTGTTGTTGTTTTCAAATGGCTTTATTGTCCTCGGGATCTGATTGGTTGCCAGAATATTTCTGCGAGTGAGAAAATCGTCACATATATTTAAAACAAATCGAAACAGCGCACTCGTAGCGATTTGCACTAAACTACATGAATGAGAGAATGATCTCAATCTTCAAATCTTTTGGCTTCCATGAAATGCATTTACTCCCCAAAACGTTGGAATTATGTGTAGTTCGTCACATGAAAGTTTCAATGAAATAGAAACCGAGAACTCAGTTTATGTTTGCATTTCTAAGTGCCGGCAAGCAACTAACATTTACTTCGACATACGATTGTTTTTGTTTGCAAATTGCAATCTTATTGTCTTATAAAGTAACAGTGATTTTGAAGGTCTTTCCAAGTCATTATAGAGGTTGGTCTGAAGGGGAATACATGTAAGCAACATATACAACTGGATAGAAACTCACTGATTATCCCTCGCAAAAAAGCACTTGTCCGGTGACTCCTGCATTACAATTGTAACCTTTGAAAGCCAGCCATACATATGTACTAATTTTCGATCAAATCTACCTGAACCTATGGCTAACTAAGAAAACTATTATTGAATTCAATAGTACGACGATAGACACAGAGGAAGAAAAAGAAAACAGCTCTGCAAAACCATTCATTTATTGCACAGTCGCGAGCCGTTTTGTTTACATCCCGCGAATAAAATCGAATCGTACGAATCAAACTTGGTTGCGAAGGTCCAACATCCAATACAATCAGATCACTACAAGAGATTCATTAAATCTCGGTTTTTTTTTTGCTTCATAACACAAGCTCCTATGAGACGAATACTGACAATATTTTTCTTCGGGATAACCATACAGCATCTTCAACTGCGAGGTATCTTTGGCAGCAAACATATTGGACAAAGTAGGAGTGAAAAAAAAATGTTGGGCCAGCACAGTGACAAAATAATTCCTGGAAACAACAGCTTGATAATTGAATAATAAATTCCTGCATGTTTATGGACGATTTTCAACAAGATGACTCTGAAGGAAACGGATTTGCAAAGAAAACCTGCTCAGAAACAATTCCGTGTTACCCAAAATTCATAAACAGCAACCACGGTGCGCAAGGCCTTTTGGGTGAAGGTGGGCCTTAAATGAAAATTAAAATTTAGGCCGGTTGTAATTTTGTAAAAGGTTTGGATCCATGAGTCATCATAAGTTGGTGACGTATGATTGTCCGAGTGAGTGCAGTCCCGAGAAGAAAATTAATGTTTGTGGTGACATTGACTGACGTTTCGACAACCTGAGCGAATTCATCATCAGGGTCAGGCCAGCTGGCTCTGATGATGTCAATGTCAGTCAATGTCACCACAAACAGTCCTTCTCAGGAGTACATTTCCTCAGACGATCATACTTCACGGACTTATGGTTATAATTTTAAAGAAAAGATGGAGTTGTGTTTGAACAAACATGCACTGAATTTTGCTTTATTCTCATTTCAATTCCAGCTTTCTTCAAATTTGAATTCATAAAATTTTGACTTTCTTACCTAGGAAGATAGTTCATCATTTGGCTCCCGACCAATGTTTTTAAGTCAAACTTTAGTACAATCAATTTCAATTTTAATTGAATTTGCCAAAATTCACATGGGTGATCATGTGATTAGTAACCACTGTAGCTGATATTTGTTTATAACACAAGGGGCAAAAATGAAATCTGTATCCATGCATTCTGCAGATTAATAATTGGAGGTGATACAGCACATTGGTGTTTCTGAAGGCACATTTTAAAGATTATTGTATCCTGTTTGTTGCAGCCTTACTCATAAAGTTCTTTATGCTCCATACATGCCTGCATATATGCAGCTGAAGGTAGTGATATTGAAGAACAATTGCATTAATTTTTGAGGTTTTTTCGAAATATAAAATACAGAAAAAAGTTAGAGTGATTTTACTTAACCCCTGAAACAATATCTAACAATTAGTGTCTAATTCTAACAATTAGTGTCTAATTCTTCCTTTTATTGTTTTATGACAACATTATTGCAATTAGGTTTATACCAGTATTTTTAGTGACTTAAAACTCTCAATGCTCCTTAAGGGGAAAAAAGTTTAAAATGGCTTTAAAGCCCAAAAAAGAATTCTTTTTTTCCTGTTCCAGATAATAATTTAAGAAAATTGAATTTTGAGGCAGTTATAACTTTAAACAAAAGATAGTGTTGTTGAATTTTCCTATATTGTCATTTGAATTCCAACTTTCTTCAAATTCGAATTGATAAAGTTTTGACTTTCTTACCTGGGAAGATTGTTCATTAGGGCTTCACCAGGATTCTTCTGGTTTTTCATGCAAAATTTGAAACAATTTGAAAAGGTTTTATTAAACCATGTATTTTCTGTAGATTGAATAATCAGAGGTTCTAAAGGACATCAGTCTTTTTAAAGGGTATTTCACAAAACTATCCAGCCTTAATTATAAAGTTCTTTTTATGCTCCATGGATGCTTGCTAAATTTATGAGATTTTTTGGAAATATAAAATACAGAAGAATTTTCAGAGAATTTAATATATATATATACATTTTGAAATCATGTTTTATTTATACATACTTGTACATGGTTCATTTTCATTTTACATAATTATATACTTATATGATTATAGTGTCTTAGAAATTTACATTCATATAAGAAAATGAAATAGGATTGAATTAAAAATGTTGTACCTTTTATAGTGACAGTCAATTTTGATGTTGCTTTTTATCTAAGAAACTAATAGGGTGAATGTACCGGAGTTAATTTTACTCTGATTTCAGAGTAACTACAACTCTGATTATGGAGTTAAAATTACTCTAGTCTTTGATGGAGCAGAGTTAAAATAACCCTAGTCTTTGATCGAGTAGAGTTCAAGTGACTCCCTCGTTGGAGCTATTATAACTCCGAAATTGGAGTTAAAATGACCCAAAAAAAGGAGTTATTTTTAACCTGAAGTTTTTACTCCACTTTTGGAGTTAAAGTAACTCCCATATGGTGATTAAATAACTCCTTTTATAGAGTTAAAGTGACTCTCCCACTGGAGTTATTATTACCCCGAAATTGGAGTTAAATTAAGGAGTTAAAATAACCCCCAAAAAGGGGTTATTTTTAACCTAAAATTTTAACTCCAGTTTTGGAGTTAAAATAACTCTTTGAAATTTACTGTGCTCTGATTCGTCCTTACACCATCGATACTTTCTCAGGCAAAGGAGTTATGCAATAAGACACAATTTAGATGGACTTTCAGGTAAAAAGAATTGCGATTACAGAAGATCATCACCTATGGACTTTCGGTGATAATAGCGACCTTCAGATCACACTACGAGTACGAAGTAAAGTCAGGGAAGTCACAGGCAGCCCAAGCTCACGCCTCGTGATAGGGAGGAATTTATTAATTATTCATGGTTCTCGAGCCGGGACGTGACCTTCGAGAGAGACCTGTATTGGGTTGCAAGCGGCCCTTAACAATTTTAGACTTTGTATGGGGAATAAAATATCGTCAATTTCCAACGTTAAATAAAAGTAAATTTCAACATTTTTTAGTGAAATAAATAACACTAATTTACCTCTTACGTCTTTGTATGTTTTTTGGGCTTATTCCATCGTTTTGGGCCTTCTTTGTCACGACTGTTACTACCTTCAGAGAGCGGTATTGGGTTACAAGCGGCCGTTAACAATTTGAGACTTTGTATGGGACATAAAATATCGTCGATTTCGGACGTTAAATAAAACTAAATTTCAACATTTTTTTAGTGAAATGAATAAAACTAACTTACCTCTTGCGTCTTTGTGTGTTTTTAGGGCTTATTCCATCGTTTTGGGCCTTCTTTTTCCCCGGTCTTTGTCACGACTGTTACTACCTTCATAAGACGAAGTCAAGGCACCACACCGTTTCAGGCCGGAGATTCGAACTTGTCTACTCCAAAGCGGTTTGCGGCCAGAAAATCCATCTTATCGCAGAGTTTTTCCGCCAGAGGTAAACCTCTATGAACTCCACACCTTGTAAAATGTTCCTTCGCCAAATATCCCCGCGGATTTTCCTGAAAATGAGCTTTTTCTCACTCCATGTCCAAAATCCCTTCTTTCGGCGAACGCTCATGATTTTGAAAATCGACACGAGGCTTGGGTCCGAGATCAAATCTCTCTCGACCCACGGTGGCACAGTCAATTCATGTACAGCACTTACCCCATCCCGACAGAAATATTCAAATTTAGCCGTTTGTTTATCTCCCGTATCCCGTCGCGTCGCCTCGCTCTGTCATTGGTTGATCGATACAATAGTGCTGTGCGTGATGCCACTGTCGGGATGAGGTAAGTGCTGTACATGAATTGACTGTGCCACCGTGGGTCGAGAGAGATTGGTCTCGGACCCAAGCCTCGTGTCGATTTTCAAAATCATGAGCGTTCGCCGAAAGAAGAGATTTTGGACATAGAATGAGAAAAAGCTCATTTTCAGGAAAATGCGCGGGGATATTTGGCGAAGGAACATTTTACAAGGTGTGGAGTTCATAGAGGTTTACCTCTGGCGGAAAAAATCTGCGATAGGATGGATTTTCTGGCCGCAAACCGCTTTGGAGTAGACAAGTTCGAATCTCCGGCCTGAAACGGTGTGGTGCCTTGACTTCGTCTTCTGAAGGTAGTAACAGTCGTGACAAAGACCGGGGAAAAAGAAGGCCCAAAACGATGGAATAAGCCCAAAAACACACAAAGACGAAAGAGGTAAGTTAGTTTTATTCATTTCACTAAAAAAAGTTGAAATTTAGTTTTATTTAACGTCTGAAATCGACGATATTTTATGTTCCATACAAAGTCTCAAATTGTTAACGGCCGCTTGTAACCCAATACTGGTCTATGAAGGTAGTAACAGTCGTGACAAAGAAGGCCCAAAACGATGGAATAAGCCCAAAAAACAAACAAAGACGTAAGAGGTAAATTAGTGTTATTTATTTCACTAAAAAATGTTGAAATTTACTTTTATTTAACGTTGGAAATCGACGATATATTATTCCCCATACAAAGTCTCAAATTGTTAACGGCCGCTTGCAACCCAATACAGTCTCTCTCGAAGGTCACGTCCCGGCTCGAGAACCATGAATAATTAATAAATTCCTCCCTATCACGAGGCGTGAGCTTGGGCTGCCTGTGGGGAAGTCAGCTTACGAACCACCAAATTTCAGTGATTTTTTTCTCCACAATATAGTACTATGTAATATTTCAAGAATACAGGGAATAAGATTTAAGAGACTCATCAACTGTTGGCATAACTGTCTTTATGTGCCACCATATTACCAAAACAGACGCTACTAAACACCCTGAAATATATGGAAAACAGCAAAGGTATCTCTAGCAATTGACAGATTGGTTTTGAGCCCTTAACAAGTGAATTATTGCATGTTGAGGTCCATGAGCTCTTGTTCTGTTTTAAAAAAATATAGTAAGCATTTGATATGAAAGTAATCCTTAGCCTGTTCCAGGCTCTCAGATAGTAAAGAAAATACGCAAAGTAGAAAGGTAACGTGGAAATAGGACGAGCGTAATCTGGGGAAAGATGGCTGTGGCCCCCGTGCGTTTTCGCGCTCGTCTCTCAATTGGCGCTTTCCTCACTATCTCGGAGCCTGGAACAGGCTTAGTAATCCTATGAATGTGGTTATAGCTTAAATCAATAGTCACAATTTCGGGCCCTGATTTAAATGGACCGAAACCTGGCTTAAAGAAATCGCCCATGTAGCAGCTCTAAGAACCTTAATTACGAAAGGTTAAGTGCTTCATATACCTTATTCCTACTTATCTTCGCGCGCCTTAAAGTGCACCTAACCCCTAAAACTGTTTTTTTCTGCTAAATAAATTCTGTTATCATCTGGAGCATTTCTTCGCAAAAATTTTTTGATTTGGTAAATTCTCGACTTTCTGTGCCCTTTTAAATTCAACAAAAATTTGGTTCAAGTCCGAGTAAGAGGAACCTGGGGCGAGCTGTACGTCAGATCAAGAACCAAAAATTCAACGCCGCTTAGTTTTTAGCTGTGTTTCTCTGACTTCATTTGTTGATCGAAGCCTTCTGACCTTCTAGCTAATTCGAACAAAGTCATGGTATGACTACAATTTCAATGTTGTAATCCAAAGCAGATACTGAGACGAGCTACGCGGATTCTGCTGATTTGTAGATGAATGTTCAGGGGCACCCAACGAGAAAATTTTAGCAAAATACTTGAAAAATCATTTTCTGCTTTCTCAGATTGTTTCAGAGCTTTTTAACGGCATGTTAGTGTAAGCTAGCACAGATTGATCTGTTCGGCGTTTCTAGCTGAAAATTTAGGTCGCAGAAAATTTTAGGAAACAGAATCCTATCCGCCGAATTTCCGAGCTACTGACGGCTCGCCGAAAATGCTAGTTGACCTTATTTTGCACTCTAAACGACATATCTGTTCCTCCGAAAACAATAGGAACCACTAAGTCCCCTTGTTACGAAAGTCCGACGTGATGTTTTGCCGAAGAAAGCTCTAGCTTTTACTGCTATTAAATCCGAAAATCTCAGGCGATTTTAGGCCTTCCGAACAGATATACCCCGAAACGAACCGTTGGGTGCCCCTGAATGTTAGCTGTGAATACGAGATAGATGCAGAACACGAAGTCGACAGTACACCGACAAATGATGAACACAGTGCCGTCCTGGCCATATCTGCTAATAACCCGCTAACCAACGAAGAATGAATCGCTTATTGCAAAAAATAAATAAAGGCAAACTGAGAACTGGAACAGCAACTAAAGCAACGATTGGCCTTGGAGGGCCGCGAAGAAGCCAGTGAATGATGAGCTTCGCCTGTGAGTGTTAACATTTTACTTCGCACGTTAGGTCTTCACGTTTGGTCTTGGTTTTCCTGCTCTCCGCTTCTCGCATTTAAGATTTATATTCAAGCTGAGGGAATCTCTTATAGAAATGGAGATGTTAATAAAGTATTCCTTCCTTCATTTATGTATTTTACATAGAAGTAAATGTGGAACTTTCGATATTACTCACGTCTTGTCTATTTTTGTAGCCAGCATTAACAATAACAACAATTTCTAACACTAGTGAATCATGATCAGGAAGGCAATTATTATTTTTCAAAGCAGATTTACGAGAATTATAACTACGAGAGTTTGTTAGTCGGCTCACCTGAGATTATCTTACCAATCGTTTTTCTCTCTTCAACGTGCGAGCAACAGAGCAGTTTCCTCAGATCCTACGTGCGAGCAGAAATGTACAAATTATGTAAATCAACCGACCCTCGCTACTTACAATACCGCTCGAAAGTATTGGTGCATAAGCACGCGGCGAAAACCTCGTCCGCTGCCATTTTGTTTTCCTCGAATTTGCCGCGGTGGGACGAAAACCACAACCTCGGTAAGGACGAAAGCGACCAAACACCGCGGCTGACTGGACGCGGCAATGCCTCGGTAACCAAACAGTAGTGACCAATTTCTATTGTTTTGCCTTTGTTTATACTTTATCTCACTAATATTCTCAAAGGAGCAAACAGACAAAAGCTTAGCGGTATGATTTCACAAGATTCTGCATCGTAATAAAACCGATTTCGGACTCTGGAATCAAGTGGCTTCCTTTGGAGTCACTGAGCGTAGTTTATGTTTTAGGGAACGGGAACAGACGATGAGACAGTTTCTTACCGTCTTTTACGGATAACAAGTTAGGGAAGTTTTACACTGTACACTGAAGTTACGTCGATTTACGCCATCGCAACAACCATCGATCGTGTGCTGTCACGTCGGCTTGGCGTTGTGTGTTTTTACCAGAGTGCAATTGTAAATAAAGAACTTTAAAGACCGTGTTTTTATTGGTTTTAGGTCGAGGGAGGAGAGCTAAGAGCAAGCCAATGGCTTTACCTCGGTGTAAGAACCTGTGAAACTCACGGATGACGTAAAACAAAGGAAACAAGACATTTTAAACAATACCGTACAGCAAAACAAAAGCTAACAAACAAAGAAAATCTTGTCAGCTTCTTACACCGAGGTAAACCCAAGCCAATGTATTTAATTGTTTTTCGAGCAAGTCGGTAGTCCGTGCAATACAAAACGAGAGGTTCTCGTTTCAGACTTGGCAAGACGGCGGCACAGACACAATAGAATGGATTGCCGGGCGGACAAGCAAAATTCGAGCGAACGAGCAGAAGTTGACACGTTCAATAGGAAAGCAAAAAATTTTCTTTATTTAAAAAAAAAAGTTTTGTAACTAGCGACTCGAGGCTTCGACGCTCATTGCTCGCACTTCCATCCTCTTGCGGCCTTTTTTCGCACAAAAAATGGTAATAAAAGAAGAAAGAGACTGCTTGCAGTCTACTTCAACGGAGGATATGAACAAGGCATCTCTGCACAGTAATGTTTTGTTATGCTCGAGTGATTTAAAATGACTCAAGATAAAATTCTTATAGCAAGGCACGTTCATAGACTAGAATGAGGAATAATGGCAATGGTTTGTTATTCTGGAGAAAGCGCGTTCGGTTCTGCTGAAGGAGGACTTTCAATAAATGCGGTTTTTAATTTAAACCCTAGGCTATTTTGGGCACCGCTTACATGTAATTATTTAGCGCTTACCGTGTAGCCAACTTGAATAAGTCACAAAGGTAATAATTTTCTGCGTGCCTCGTATCGCGTAGAGGGCACCACAAAAAATAGTTCATGTGGCAGGGTATTTCGTGGTTAATCAGCTGTGAAACCATTGAAAATACACAAAAAGCTATCGTTTGATCGGATACCTTCTTCTGCGACAACAAATCTTTGCTTAAGAGCGGTTTGCTGTAAGAACCGACTAAGGGTATGCAAGATAGAAAAATCCGATTTTCTCAAAATATGCCACAATAAAGGCTTTAGCGAACTAGTTCTAAAAATATAAGTTTCGGGTGGTTTAGATTTTTATTTATTTTTTAGTGAATATTTTCGTATTTTGCCCTTCGCGGCAGTCAAAATCAACGCCAAAATCGGGACTTTTCCGGAAGCTCCTGTACATGTTCAAATATTGAAAGCGTCCTAAAAACGATTAACCCGGGGAGTTAAAAGATCTTATTTCCTCTGTTTATTAGCAGAGTAAAAGCTTCATGAAAAGCGAACTTAAATTTTTTATGAAATTTTAAAATTTATACCCAACAACGGTCGTTATCGACAACCCAATTTAGGCTAAATTCAAGGCTCAAAAAAGCACTCTGGTACATAGCTTTACACAACGAGACTATGCTCCGGGAAAGAACAATCATTTCAACTAAACATCGGCCGAAAAACATTTTGGGACAAATGAAACGGCGAATTTTGAGAGCGCTTTGAAAACAGGCTACTTGAGTGATATGAGCGACCCTTTGACCTTTCATGTCAACGCAAATCAACACACAGCAGCTCTTAAAATGTAACTTTCCTTCGCCAAAATACGAGTTTGCTTGTTTTTCTAGAATGTTTTCAAATAGAGGAAACTAGGATTGTGAATTTGGAGGCCTTTCTTCCCAATATTGAGCGATGTTGGGCAATTTAGAGAAGTATGTTATAAAATTGACCTACTCTGTTTATCACCGAATTATACATTCAAAGTCTGTTTACAACGTGAATGCGGAATCAATAACGAAGTAAAAGACCGATTCATGAAATGTTTAGGAAATAACTCTTCCCTAAGTGAGCTTTTCCTGGCTGGAAACTGCAACTTTCATTGCAAAACACATAGCGAGATCGCCGAACCATGTTGCACGTGAGTTGTCAAATGTTTCTACCGTGCGGCCGAGGTTCCTTACGTTAACGATTAACCAGATTTTAGGCCCGCATAGCGTGCAGTCGGAAACAACACTATATCTATGGTGACGAACGTTTGTACTTGATGGGAAAAAAAGTAGGGGAAAAAAGGAAAAAGAGAGCTTTTATTACATATATACTTATTATTATATATCTATATATTTTTTTTACGTCCAAACCGGTGACACGTACTACTAAGCAAGTTCTCCCAAAGTTGGTGGCCTATTTAAACAATAGAGTTCTTCTGTTGATGGCACTACCGTGTAATAGGTTGCCCGAGGAAATTTGATGTTCAGAACAAATATTAGCCCAAGAACGTAGTTCGAGGGCTTATACGAAGTTTGCATATCACATTTCCCAGGGGGCCTATCACACTTAGGGCCTGAGACAGAATCCCTCTATTGTTTTTATCGTCAAACGCTAAATTTTGAGCGAAAATTGCCAATATGCGTTGATAGGTGCCACTGAGGAGAGACAGTATAGCGTCACGTTATCGAGTTCGACCAAAGGAAGCACGCTAAAATTTAGCGTTGTAGTATAAAAGGTTAGAGCCTTGTTGAACAAGCGACTGAAGCGCAGTTAACACGCAGAATTCGTTCAATTCTTCACTCGAGAAGGCTCTTCAAACTCCCATTCTTAGTGAAACATTTTACGTTTTGGTAAATAAAACACACGAAAGCACACAAATCAGTGTCTTTCTCTAGTTTTCGATGAAACAGCAGCCACTTTCCTCGACTGGTTCCGCTACGGCAGAAGGTGCTGTGATTTGTGCCTTGCATGGGATACATATGTGCATACGCCATAATACCCACAAACAGTCTCTAACGCGGCTGTTCTCAGCCTTTTCTAGCTGCCTTTCCTACGCATGTCGCACAGGTTCAACTTGTAATAGGCGATGGGATCGTAAAAATAATAATAATAATAATAATAATAATAATAATAATAATTTTATACTATAAAATTTAAGTGCTTCATCCGGTACTTTTCTACTGTTCTACTGTTGTTACCCCCTTCCCCCTACCCTTGGTTACATAACTCAACCATGGACTTGGCTGCATTTTATTTCTTTGCCGCGCAGGGCAACCATAAACTCAGACACCTTCTGCCATCACGATCTCAGCAGAATTATAATCTGAGATCGACACGCGCCTTTGCTGCGCCTGTCTGCAAGACAAACAGGTTCAGAGACAGTTTCATAATTAGCCACTGCATGTAATATATTTTAAATTGTCGTCATATATTTTTATTGTAAATAATTTATTCACGTAATTCAGTCATTTGACTGCAAAGTGTATTTTATTAATAAACGGTCTATCTATCTATCTCTATCTATCTATCATCTATCTAATACGTCTTTAATTTGAAGGTCTAATGTCCGCTATGCGAGAAATAAATCTACCGAAGCCAAAATACTAAAAAAGAGTCCTAAGCATGGGTATGCTTAGCGTTTTCACGTTGTCTTTCTTATGCAAGTCGCACAAGTTCAGGTCAGTGTTGTAAGCGATGGCGTGCTATAACTGTACAAGCTTGATCTAATACGATCTATCGGGTATAGAACTTTTGCTTCTCAAGCGCAGCACTATAACTTAAACGCTTACCACGAAGTAAAAAGCCAATTCGCCTATCAGAGTGACGCAGCTTATAAATTATTCTGAAGAGAACAACTTAGCCATCGTGCAGTGAGGAACTAGTAACTGGAGAACAACCTCGACCTATCTGCTTTCTTAGCAACTCGAATATCCGTCAGGTTCTTGCCTGTACCCAGTTTGTTGCGCAAAAAAAAAAAAACTGCCGCTATCCGTTGCCTCACTTGCTGCTAATACTTTTTTGGGAAAGTGGTCTCAACTTTGATAAGTAGTCTCTTTTTCATGGCAAATGTTTCAGTGAAAAAATTAGGCCAGTATTTTCTGAATATTTTTCATCTTCAATTTTGATTTGCTGATATGCTTTCCTTTGTCGACGTCAAACTCTTGCTCTCCAAACTGTTGCCGTGTCACAAGAAAAGTCAAAATTGATTAGCATGTTTACACCGTCGAATTCACTTGAGGAAGTTGCCAATGACAGTTGCAAGCTATTTGTAAATCGTGACAATCATTCATATGCCTAAGTTCGTTAGTTCCGATAGCCTGCGTAGCAAGCACTTCCGTAGACTTTTCCGCCTTTTTGAGGCATTTCGCGTTTTGGCCGCGCCAAATTAAGGCGAGCGCAGGAAAAGGAAGAAGCGGGGAGGAGTAGGGGAGGAGAGGAGAGGCAAAAAAAGGAAACGCTTGCCCAAAAACGCCACGAGTTTGAAAAACGCTCCTTTAGCACTCAAGGTTGGGTGAATTCATAACGTGACAGCTTGTCAATGAAGCAACAAATAACAGATCACCGGATGTTACAAATTTATCTTTTACAAAACATGCTCTACGTAAGTCAAACCCACGAACTGCAGAAACGAAGCACTTGGAGATGTGATGTCGAAGCCTCGAAAGTTGGAAACTCAAAGGGGGCGCTTCAGGATTTGTCGTTGTAATTTCAAAGTTAATAAATTTGGAAATTTATCTCAGTCTACTAGGAAAATCGGTTTTATTTCTTCAGGAACCTTTTCAAAGCATTGGAAAGAAAGGATTCTTAAGGAGCAATTCTTGCTGATATTTTCAGAGTGGTTAGAGCGGAAGTTGTTGAAAACTTGTAGCTATTTTCGGAACGTGGGTCAAATCTTTGTGCTAGGAACTAAGGGGCGGAATGCAATAAGTATATCGAGTCTCCTGTTTCCCAAGCTCCGCCAATTCAGCGTATCAACTTTTCTAAACGGCTGCTCCAAAACTCCATCAGGCAACAGTCCATGTAGAAAGAGAAAGCTTCCCGAAAGTCCCTGAAATTTGAAGCCACCGAACAGCCGTCTTCTAGAGTCAAACCTGAACATCGAAATTTTCCAGCTGGAGAGAAACAGTTAGTTGTGTTGATGTGGGTCACGCTCAAATTAACTTACCTGATTTGATTGACGTTCGTTGGCGTACGGGTTTTTCAAAATCGAGGGGTTTGCGGGCAAGCGTTTTCTTTAATCCCTTCTCCTGCCCCTTCTCTCACTTCTTTTGAGCTCGCCTCAATTTTCGCGCGGCCAAAAAGCGAAAATGCTTCGAACGTACGCAAAATCCTAGGCCTCCGGAGACGCTTGCTACGCAGGCTAAGGTTTCGATAGTGTCTACCTCTATGTCACCAGCCCCTTTTTCTCTTTCTGGGTCACCGAAATCCACTCTGGACACACCCGTCCAGGTATTGGCCTTCTTTAGAGTACATGACTGGCTACACAGCAGTTGAGAGAAACCAGTGTACTCACTTCGTAGGATAGCGGTGTCGATCGTGGGATTCTTGATCTCATGAGTTTTACAGCAGAGCTCTCTTGTGATGTAGTCTCGGCGACGCAAATTTCCCTTTCGTAAACGGTCGTTGCCATTTTGACAATTTTTTCTATAATCGTTGCCATTTTGAAAATTTTTGAACTGTTATTGAAAGTTTTTCTACCAAAAAGAAAGACATTCACAACCCAGATTCGAACCCGGTCCTTTCGTATGTTAATCTCTCTCCCTTACCACTACACCACCACGCCACGTGGAAAACGAGGAGTGTAGAAAATGTAGAGTGTTAAAGAAAAATGTATAAAGGGTTATAAAAAGTTGGGTAGGCCCTCAAAGCGATTTAGTCTTTACAAGTGGTATTTTGAAAGCCATGATGGCCTTCTATTATGGAAAACTAGCCCTTTCGTACGCCGAGATAAATGCGGGCTTGAAGTCAAATGCGAATAGGTGTGAAAATGAGTGTCCGAACCTACTGGCTTACTGTCTAAACCGGAAACAACTACAAAGGCTTAACCGGAAATAGAAACTACACAACTTCATTTATTTCTCTAGAATTCGAAAGACGTGTTTGACGAGCACTAAATTTCGCGGTTTTGAAAACAAACAAAATATAATTTTGTTATTTTGTGCTTTTCCAGGGTCCGCACAGGGGGCATGGGATGGGAAGGAGTTATTTTAGGTGTTATACCTACTTGTGGCGATATTAACTTTTTGTTTTATATTTTTATATTTTTCTTTAACACTCCGCATTTTTCACCCTCCGCATTTTCTACACTCCGCATTTATCCCACTCCTCATTTTCCACACTCTGCACTCTGCACTCCTCCTCTTATCTTCGGTCAGCTTTCGTAAGATAATGACGTCACGGTTATGTTCGCCTCGGGTGTTATTTACATGTGGCAACTAGTAGCTGCTTCGATCATCGAAACTGAAGTTTGTTTTGAGCTATTTCCCCCTTTTTTCGATCCTTCTTTGCTTGATTCAGATCTGACTCAATAGCGAAGATGCCACTGCTTCCGTTTGATAAGGATGTTTTGATGTCTCGCGCCTCTTTTAAGCTTCGTAACTGAAAAGGACCTTCAGCGTATGTTATTGAATGAAACCAGATACTGAAAGTACTCGATGATATCCCTTGAATGGCCCCGGATCAGCAGGTTTGTAGGTTTCAGTAATACATTACATTCATTATTCTGAGTCTTTTGAATGCATGTGCATTGTGAAATCGTCTGGCGTTGTATTGGATAGTACTCTGTCCTTTAATGACCACATAGAACATTTAAGAAAGAAGTTATCGAAGGTACTTGGAGTATTTTCTAGAACGAGGCCAGCGTTAACACTGGAAGCTGCTAATCGAGTTTATGCAGCCACGGTATTGCCCATCCTTGATTATTGCGACATCGTGTGGCACGAACTACGAGAAGAACTACGAGAATAGTCTCTTCCTCTACCGCGGCGGAGCTGTCTACTGATGAAATCATCACCAAGTTGGGTTGGGAGCCTTTGACCAAGCGTAGAGAAGCCCACGTAGTTTCTCTTGTTAGGAAATTCATTCAAAACGATGTCCCTAGTTATCTTCAGAATTACTTTACCCAACTTCAATATTCACAACTATAACACAATTCAAGAAGCAGAACAAATCTTTTTTTTTTCTGGAAAAAGTGAATCTTAAAGTGCCTATGAACTAAAAATTTTTTCTCCTAAATATGATAGTTTATGACTCCCTCAGTCTAAATAAGTAAGTTTTGCTGAGCAGAACCCTTTGCATGGGATATTTTTCCAGCCGCAAAGTTCGAATTTGGCGCCCGAAAAGTGTCTCCATTTTGCGCTCGGCCAAAACGATCGCATTACAAGGCTGTGACGTCACAAATCGCGCAGAAGACAAGAGTGTTATGGCTGACAAGAGGGTTTCCAGAAGAGAAATTACTTTGGAGTGACTCGTGGGCCCAGGATTGTAAGCTACAAGGGCAGGATTCGCACAATGAGAGCATGTGTGTGTGGTTTCTGGAAAGGAAACGAATTAAGGAGAGAAGCGGACTCATTTGAACCGTGTTCGACTCGGTAAGAATTCGATTCGACCCGCATTACAGAGCTGCTTCTCGGAAAAGCCGCAGCATTTGAATGTCGCGTTAATATATGTAACTTCTGCCACTGTTAGATTAGTTCTACTAGTAGCAATTATAGCAATTCAAGATTAAAGATCGAGATAAAGAAGGTTTTCAATATTTGGTCCACAAAACTATTGCTATATGCATCTGTCCACTATTTAATACCTAAAAGCATCCAAGATCTACAACGCATAACTGTGCTACAGTTTTGTTTACATTTCCGGTTTTTGGAAACCACGTGCAATACGTTTCTCAAACTGGATGTTGACCATAGAGTTTGAAGGGATAACAATGAATGTCTTGACCGACGACGAGACAAGACGTTTTAGTTAATCAGAGATAGCTTTTGGAATATTTATAAATCCCTCGTTTACAACACGTTTCGTCAAATAAAAGGAAGCAGTTCAGCTGAGCATTGATAATTTTTATTGCAGGTCACTCTGCTTCCACTGCGTTTGATTTATGTGGTCCTCTTTAAACACCACACATTTCAAGCAGATTTGTGCCTCTCATCTTGTTGACCCTCCTCCTGTTATCTCAAGAGGACCATATAATATGAAATTTCACATACCTTACGTGACACCGTCTAATTGACTCTTCTTGGTGATGCAGGTTTCATTGGAATTTATGGCATAAGTTATTGAATCAGTTTTATTACTGAAGGGCAATGAAAATATGTGACCTTTACTTCCCATTATTTAATTTTGTGGCAGGTTTTGTATTGGAAATTCCTCACACACTGAATTCTCTCAGTCTCTTCTTGACTCATTCTCTGAACCCAAGAAAGCTACCACACAAGCCACCTAATTAGCTAACTGAAAATCAATAATGAGGTTTCAAAATGGGCCTTATCGTTCTCCACCTTTAATTTGTTGCTGCAATCATAATAATAATAATAGTAATTAAAAACAATATTATAATTATAAGAACCTTCCCAGAATGCTTTGCACCAGAAAAATTTCAATGCAAAATAACTTAGTTAATTTGTGGTCGAAGAGAATGCTGTACCATGTGTTATTTACAACTTCGTGAAAGTTATCCCTCATATTAACGTTAGGGTGATGACGTCATTATTCACATGACTATGGCAAAAAATATGTTTTAGCTCACTGCAAGAACAGGCCTCCATCAATTCAAAAGCAGATAACGTTCCCTGATAGTCCTTGGAATGGGCAATATGGAAATTACCAGTTGACATCTGGCATTTGAAAGTTAAGGTGGCTCTGTACAGGAGCATTTCCCAGGAGACTGGAAAGGAGTCAGTAACTATGGTAGTTTAAGGCGGAGAGAAACAAAGCTTGGCTGGTTAATAGTACTTTGCATGAAAGTAACGACCATGATATGCTCACTGTTGTGACGTCATTGGTCACGTGACCAGAGCGCACAGAAAATTCCAATCACTTTAAAACTGCTTTAAGCTCAATAAATTCGTAATTTCTCACAGTAATATCGCAGAAAAAATTGCAAGTTATTCAAAAACGTCCATTATTATTTTTCCTTTTGAAAAAAGCACAATGAAAAATGAACCTTAAACTTTTGATAATCCCCTGTTTTGTGAGGTTTTAATATAAATGTAAAAACGAATCAGCATATTTGGTTTCAAACTATGCTCTTTCTAACTACGTTAACAGTTTTTTTTTTAAATTCCTTTTCATAGAGCTTAGGGATGTGAATTTGCAGGCACGCGGAGTACTGGGCACCAATGTCACGGATTGCTCAGTAAGACTGGTGCACTTTTTAGGCGCGGCGGCATAGCTAGCGACAAAAGCTGAAAAATGGGGTGAAAAGGTGTTTTGCTAGCTTTCTGTCGGTCCATTTCTGCTAAAGAATTGTTAATGGTTTCTCCGAAAGAGGACAGCACTTCATTTCTCGCTGCATTGCTCATGTCAGGTACGTGTAATTATAGCTTTTTATTGTCTTCGGTAAACAGCTTAATATATTAGCAGGGCTTTACCGATCGATCATTTTTGTTTAATGTTTCATATTTATCGTTAGTCCAGTGCTTAAATAATTTGCCATTTTCGTTCCGGTAGCAAAAAGCCGAAAGATAGACACGTAGATTGGTAGCTAAAGTTTATTAAGTTTCGTAAGTCTTTAAATAAACGTTATATGAAGTGATGTAGTTTTTGTACACTCGTCTGTGAATCGTACATGTATGTCATTTGTTGGCCCAGTAAAAGTGTAGCATCGCATCCTTTATGTTTTCAGTAACTTTAATTACAGCGTTGCTGTTAAAATTAATGTTTCAAACAGCTATTGCTTAAAGCAAGAAGGTCAGGCTATTCTCTTAATGTTGATACTGGCAGATAAGCTTAAATTATTTTGTGTAGCATCATTTAAGCTTACGTGTTGTAAACATCTCATAACAACATAACACATAACATACTTTATTTTATCTCCATCTCCATTTGTTTATTAGCTGGGCTTTTCTTCACTGCTTGCAAATTATTTATATACATCTAATGACTCACGAATGTTTCTTAGATCAAGTAAGGTTCAAAGCTATAGTTGGCATGATTTGATGACAAACAACAAATTTAAATTTCGAATTAGGTACATGTAAAACTTTTATTAAAAGTTATGTGTTGATCACTTTTGGGAAAATATGCTTAAGATAATCGAGTTCAAAGCAGGTGAATGTAATTGTTTTGTACATCTCATTGTCTACTTTTACTGATTAAGTTATTCCATAATTTGCAGGGTAAAAAATTAACTTCAGTCTTGAATCATTGAATTGCAACTCGGGCCAGTATCCTTGAATTCCAACCTCGTCCCCAGGGTCTTTTCACTTGCTCGCTTAGTATAGTGGACCAGGCCATTTAGATTAAGTGGCTTTCAAAATCCTCTAGTCTAAATCAAAAAATTTAAAACCATATTTACTTGAATAGACCCCTCCCAACCTGGGTGAGAAGTAAGTCTTTTATCCAGGGATTTCGCCAGTAATCATGTGGAAAAAGTACCACATACTGTAGAACTCTAAGTAAAAACAAACCTCAACTTTTAGTGGCCCTGGTCAGTTTTAAATTGCTACTGGCAACCAGGAGACTGTCAATTTTTAGCTCTGAAGTTGTTGTTTTCACTGATCCCTTTTTATCTATACTAGGCATGTATATGTCAGCAGTGATCAGTGATGCAGCTTTTCTTACAGTGAAGGTATGCACATGGAAGATATCAATCACATAATTATCCCAGCTTACGTACTATCTTACTGTTCAGTAAAATGAACTGGGTCAAATGGAATGATCGGTTTAATTTGGGTTCGGTAGTTGAACACAATTAAACCAATAATATGCATACAGCAGTGTTTGATTCCAATTTCTGAACCCAGTCAAACATAATTAAGCACAGTTAAACGGTTTAAAATCATTCAAAAATACCAGAGATTTAAACCATCTACCTTTAAGTGTGTGAGAACAAGCACAAATTTCTGTAGTGTGGAATTTGAACATGATCTGTTTTATATTGTCGTGTAAACACATAGAAGACTGGGTGGCTAAAACAGCCTTTTCGGAAAAAGAAAATTTGGCAATCCTAATACTCACAAAGGCAAATAAAAGTTGAACCAAGGAAAAAATTAAATCACAACATTTACATGAGTGTTCCATCAAGACTTCCATTGGGGTAGGTGATGAAAACCTTATAGTTATACCCACTTAAGTTACAAAATCCATTTTTCACGGTGATGTAAGATTTATTCTTGATGGTTAAAGGGTTAAAACTAATGCAGAATGAATCAAACAGTTATGCCATGTATGGGTTTCCGTACCACAGTGATTATTGTGACCCAGTACCACTACTGGGGCAAGCTCACACAGGTATGACTTGTACAGTTATGAGATGTTGTGCTGTAATCATTAATCAAATACAGAGAAACAAGAGGAAATCGGGAGGAACTTGTACCAGAATGAAAATCATGCTGGTATTATGAAAACACCCCCTTAGCCTAAAGTCGAGCAGCTCTCAAGAATGTTTAACAACATCCTCAGAGACCCAGGGGCAGTAACGCCCTGATTTCATGAGACCGGTACAAACTCAGACTGGTACGATTTTGTTTACATGAGACCGGTCTGAAAGTCAGACTGGCATGAAGTGTTTACCTGAGACCAATCTAAACTCTGTTTGTGTTAATGTGGTCCGCAACCATCCCATCCTTAAAAATCCACTTTATCTATTATCCAACAGCTTGGAATGCTCCAGCACCACTTATTAAATGTGCATACCCAAAACAAATATCTCAGACCAATTGGAACCCTGTTCATGCTTAAGTGGCTCCCCAGTCTGATTTCAAACCATTCTGAGTCATTCATATTGGTTCAGCAGCAGTGATGAGTTAAACCAGCCTAAGGCCCTGTTTACATGAGTGACTTTATCCTGGGATGACTTTTATCTCCTCCCGGGGTGAAGGCGTATTAGAGAGCAGGACTATTAGAGCTTTTACAGTAATTTAAATTATATTTCATATTAACTCCAGTAAGCTACTCCTTCTGAGTAACTACCACTATTGGACAGTCAAGAAAGAAAGCAATGCCCTGGGATGCTTTAGGGTTCACTACTTCCTACTATTAATTAAACTTCCCGGGGAATTTATACAAGTAAATAAGGTACATAATCATCATCATCATCATCATCATCATCATCATCATCATCATTCAACTACAGCGTCATTTTACCATAGAAGGAGACAAATATGAGTATGAGAGCGTCTTACACTGTAGAAAACGTATTGCACTATAGTATCCCGGTTTCAAATCACTTATTGAATAAAGCATTTAAATTGCTTAGATATTTAAGTTTATATTACCTACAACAGAGGCTTATTTAAAATTTATGAAACACTGGTTCTAATTTGATGAGAGGTGTATTACTAATGATTAACTAATAATTATAATATTGTTTTCCGGTCTCACTTGTAATAATAATAATAATAATAATAATAATAATAATAATAATAATAATAATAAAATTAGCTGCATAGGCTATGTTCCCACCCTATGCATGCTATTTAGGTCATAGCATATAAACGTCTCGTACTGCTTTAATAATAATAATGATATATACACAGGATAGCCCCATCAATGTAGAAACACTGGTAACAAAGGGGGGTTCTGTTACTAAATAAGTGCCCAAGATGGCAAAATACATATCTTCAAACATTAATAGTGGCATGCATGGTTACATAGCGGAAGCCTGATGCAAACACAAAAGTCAGACTCTTAGACGTATGTTACTGAAGAGCAGATCTCTTAACAACGAAAAAAGCTACTACATGCGTAGTGTACAGTGTACTGGGAGGGTACTGTAATTTAAAGGGTTTATGGATCAAAGGGAGCTGCCTTAACCTCTACCCATCTCCCCCCCCCCCTCTTAAATTAAAATTAAAAAAAATGAAACTACACACACAAAAAGGGCAATTTTTACTTGACATTTCTGCCATACTTCATGGGAATGGGTGTATGTTTCAATGAAAATGGCACTTCAAAATGTACTTCTGGAGCAAATTACATATGCATCTCAGTGTTGAGAGTGACCCAAGCGAGTTATTGTCATATGAGACCAGTATACAAAGGGAGCTCAGACCAGGCCCCAGTTGTTCAAAAGTTGGATAGCGCTATCCACCATATAAATCACTATCCAGTGGATAAGTGTTAGGGAAACCAATTGCGTTATCCACTGGATAGAGATTTATCCGGTGGTAGCGCTATCCAACTTTTGAACAACTAGGGCCAGTATAACTGGACAGGTGTGATTAACTTTATTTACATGAGGCCAGCATCATGGAAGTATAAGTGATCACATGAAGCCAGTAAGAACTCAGCACACTAGCTCTCACCTGCCATAGCGTGTTTCCACAAAATTGGTATGAACCAAAATCCTCTAGCAAATTGCTGAACAGAAGAACAATAATCTCAGCTGGTCTAATATTGTGTAGGCAATTACTCAAACCAGTTCATGTAGTCAGAAGCGATGGATTATTACAAAGACAAAGCTGAAGTCACACTAGTCTGAGTTTGCACGCATATTCACCTTTATTTATCACAGTCATCATCCTCATAGCACCTCCAGGTGGAGTAAAAGACCACAAATGTGCACCATACTCAAAAATTCTAATTTATTTGCTTTGAGACGCTCCCTCATAAATGGCTTGAAATTTACAACAACAAAAGCACTGCACTTCCATTTGAAAATCATTTGCAGCTGCTGATTATGATAAATAAAACACGCTCTTTAGAAATTACTATTGATGTCTCAGCCATTAGGCATGTTGTAATATTTCAAGCAAATTTTGGGTATGCTTCTCTTCAATGTATAAAATACTTCCTGCTAACTAATAAGTTTATATCAGTGTTCTCTCTGCAAAAGTCCTCATCTCATTCGAAAGAGCCGAACAACTGAGTCTATCTTTCTCTTGGCGCGAAAACCTATGAAAAGATGATCAAATTAAGTTGCAAACAACTACACCGAAAACTTGAGCTTGTCTGGTATCGGTTTGAGTAAAATAATTGAAGTACACACAATGACGTTCTGAACAAAAGAAGTAAAGTCAAGGCTGCGTCAATCTCTCGTTGTTAGCACATAAAAGTACTGACCATTCAATTCTGGAAGCTTCTCCTTAAGGCCAGTCAAGCCAGTAGAGCTGAAAGTTAGTCAATCCCAACAATCCAATTCGCCATCTTGCTTCGCGCAAGATTGTTGTTGTCGTTGTTTAGGCTTTATCCACGAACGACAAACCTAAAAACTGCACATCTTCAAAATCGCTTCCAGCTGAATCTTAGCGTTTTCCTCAGTCGTCGGTAGCTTTCATTGTATATCAATACTAGCAAGGAAAATGTAAGTTTCATCGCTCAAACACTTGACAAAGACCAAAGGGACAAACATTCTGCGCGATTTGTGACGTCATACGGCCCGCTTCCTCGGCCAACTAGTTCCCAGTCTTCGGAGACATGATTTTGGCCATTTTGGGTACTTTCAACGGCAAAAAAAACGGATTTTTGTTTCTTGCCATCCAATTTCTCTTGCCATTTCGGAATTAACACATAATGAACACCAAAATGTGCAGAAAATTTTTTAGTTCATAGGCACTTTAAGTGCACACAGCAATCTTTCTTTTATAAAGGGGGACGGAAAGCTAATCGAAGATTAGAGGGCCTTTCGACGGATGTTAACGAGTGTCGACAAAGATGGTCGTTTTAGTTTTGTAGGTGAGAGTGGGGTACGTTACGTTACGTTACCTCTGATGATGTAAGACATGTAACGTAATTCTGAACTTTCCACATGATGCTCATTCTATGATGATCAGTAAAGATTCTTGAATTCCTTGTCATTTACCTGCAAAAAATGTCAGTGTTTTCTCCCGCTTCGCCTTTTAGGTAGAAAATCTAAAACGATCTAAACCGTGAGGTTTTCCATGCGCGAGTTGCAGAGTGTTTACATAGGTGTAATGTTGGCATGATTTCTGACACGAGAGTATAACTGTGTATAAAACTCGTCTTTTAATAAATTTAAACTCTCAAATACACGCCAAAACTACCACAACGTCTCATTTTTCTCAACCATGTAAAGCTTCTTCTATGTTTATTCCGTTACCCTGGTTTCTGTGGTTTCCCCTGGTTAAAAGGATAACCCTAGTAATCAGAAATGAGAACTATAATTACTTTAAAAAGTCGTTACTTGTTTTGAAATATTGCAGCAGTTCAACAAAATAGACATTTATCTTGCATTGTATACTATTTTAGTTGAATTAAGGATAAGAAAAAAAATAAAGAATTTGCCGCGTGCGTACATACCCTGCTGTACCTAAAGACGTGTCCTTTTCGGCATTTAAATAACAATATCTCAAAGCAGAATTTTTAACATTTCTTGAAATCGCCATATATTGTACTCGACCGTGTGCCATTTGAATTTATGTCTAAAAAATGGGGGTCACCGAGCTCGTTTAGGAGAGAACGATCTGTTATTTCTCTGAACTGCTCAGTTTTCATAGAAATCCTACCAAGTTCCGAAGGTGCGCGCGCTCGTGCACGCGCTAATCACGTAATTAAATGATGCGCAGAAAGGATGCGCAATGCAATTGAAGGGAATCACCTTAACTTGCTACTCCTTTTGGCCTTGGGTTGCGTGTACTTCCGATCAATTGCGTTCACTTTCATGGAGCCCAAATCTGCACGCAAGTGAACGCAAGCTTTTCACCTGCACAAGTCGCTGCAAGTTGGTCTTACTATTATTTTCCTTAGTAAGGGCGCACGCGCAAGGCTTCACTGAAGTGGCTTTTTAACAAATTGTGTTGAACGTGTGTCTTCATTTGCGAGTACGTTTGGCTATCTACCGTAAGTCTGCGTACGCAAAGTTGACATTTCTAAACTTGCGTTGACTTGCTACTCCGTTTGGCTAGGGCTTAACTCTAGTTGCGTTCGCAGACTTTCGATGGGTGGCCAAAAGGACTCCAAAGTAGGCGCAAGATTAATGCAAGTTGCAAAAAAAAATAAATCAATAAAAAGCAGTGCAGCGTTCCGCCCGCGCCCGTAACAAAGAAAACAACACTGAAACCAACTTGCGTCGACTTGGTTTGGCTGGCCAAACAGTAAAAACCTTGAATGCGTTCACTTGCAGGCAAATTTGAGCTCGACCAAGTGAACGCAAGTCATCGCAAGCCATCACAAGTACGCGCAAGTCAAGGCCAAAGCATAATGCCTCGTTTTATGCTCTAAGCTGCCTGATTTCTCGCCCCATCAGTGACGCTCTCTACCATGCAACCAAACCCTGCTCTTAATAACCAAATGAACAATGCAAGAAAGACACCGGAGACAAAATAGTAGCAACATCTAAAATACGACTGCGAACTATGCACTTGTTAAATAAGAAATTAGCACGTTTAACAGTTTTTCTAAGAATTTGCGCGTCCTTTATAAGCGTTGTAAGTAGGCTTGTAAGTGTTAGCGCGTTTAGAGAATCGACTTAGTTAAGTATATTTGTTCTATGTCCTTTAGCTGAAATCGATATCAACAGTTATACGATGCCAATAGCCAGAAACTCGAAGGGTAGAAGGTAACAGCACACAATACACAAAATGTCGCCTTACTCCCCCCCTAAAAAAAAGGAATAGTCAAGGCTATTTCACTTATATTTGAATAAATTATGCGTAAACTTTACTCTTAGGGACGCGAAAATGGAAAGCCAGGATTTTAGGCAGCCTAGTCCCTAGGCGTGCTCTCTTGCCCCGTAGTCCACGCGAAGTCTGGGAAGGGGTGGGCGAGAATTCGCCTAGCAAATATTGCCAAAATACCCCTGATTTTAGCGCAGAAAAACCCTGGTTAGATTTTACTAGTTTCAACGCCTAATCTTTTGCAAAAGCTCCTCCCCGATGGGATATAATCCAATCACTGAAGTGTTTACAAACAACTGTAAGTTCTAACTTTGTGGCATTACTTTTTTACTTATGTTATTTTTCTCGTGGTTGCTTTTTGTCCGAAATTCTTTCCTGTACACACTTCGTTGAGCTTACAATTTTTGTAGACTCAGAGTGGGAGTCCGTGTGCGACGTGGAGCTTTCTACGCACCCTTTTTGTAGCGACGTGAAAGGTAGTATGTCACAATCAATTATAATCCACGATCTCATGAATATTTCAATGTTTTAGTATTTCAGTGTTGGCAATATTTGCTAGGCGTTCTTGGCGGGTCTCTCTCGGTGAAGTCACGGCTCACGGTCCAGTTTGTCCGAGCCGTGAACGCCTAGGGACTAGGCTGGATTTTAGGGTTACTGCAAACCCAAAGCCTGAAGAAAGATCCCCTCCCAAAACTGATCGACCAAGCTTAGCAGGAAATAAGTTCCTTTCGTTCGCTAGGTAAAAATGAATACGCACTAAGTGCAATGTAATGAGATCGACTAGCCTTTCTTCGTTTTCTAATGTATTTCTTATTTCCGATACTAGCTTTGAAGCGACTTCTGCGTAAGCTAGGAAATGCGTAGACCGAAAAACCTGATTCTTAAGTCCTCAATCTTCGCTGCCACAACAGTCACTCGACCTCATTTCATAGGCGTAAAAAACTTATATGCAAAATTAAATTTGCAGGGACAAACGTAATTTTGCATATTTTTTTTTTACGATACGAATATGTATAAGGAGAAGGGTATCAAACGTCCCAATGTGGGGCAGGTGGTTTGCACTAAGTCAGGCCTGAACGAGCTTTAACGATGGCTTTACACATTTAAAATAGACGTGTAAGCCCTCAAGGGACCTACCCTTGCGAAATAACTCTGAGAATTCCTAGGAATTCCTAAGAATAGCCTAAGAATTCCTAGGAAAAAATTCTTAGGAATTCCTAGGAATTCCTAAGAATCTGAGGTGTGAATTTTCACCATAAATTTGGACTTGGAATTCCTAAGAATTCTTAGGAATTCCAAGCTTAAATGGTGCTGTCTTGAAATTCCTAGGAATTCCTAGGAATTCCTAGGAATTCCAACTAAAAGAAAATCAAAGATAGAATTCCCAGTTACTTTCAGAAATTCCTAGGAATTCCAAGGAATGTTAAAGAATAACTGGGAATTTTTGGGAATATGTGGGAAAAAATAGGAATATGGTCAGGAAATTGTGGGTATAAATGGGAATTTCTTAAATAAGTGGGGGAAACATTAGAAACTTGACCCAAAATGGTAACAAAAAAACAGCTGTTGGACACGATACAATATCCCTCAATTTAAAGGTCAGTTGCTGATATTTAAAGTAGACAAATCGAGGGTCTGGTTTTTTTTACCAGGCTTGGACCGGGGCAAAACCCTAGTTTTCCTGGGCTCTTGGTACAAGGGCACATTCAGTTTACCTCAGAATGTCTGTTTTCAACATATCTTCAACAGGAGTTAAATGATAAAATTAGTTCAATATCATTTTGTACCTTATATTTTTGTTTATGAGGCAAAATTGGAAATACAATTCAACAATCATCAAGTACCACCTTCACTGATTTTACATATAGGTCTTATTTGTTTTGGCTGCCTTTAGTTCACTTGCTGTTAGCAGTCTTCTGAGTTCGGTCCTCTGATGGCCTTATACATGTGGTCCTAGGGATAAAAATCGAAATTTTATATAAATTCTAGACCTGTCATACACTCAACATTATTAATAGGTTGCAGCGTTAATTTTCAATAAAATATAAGGTACATACATGTATGTACATGTACAGGATGTGGTTCAAATTTTTCTTTGGTTTAAAAATTTTCAAACCAGTATAATTTTTATTTCCCTTTGTCTCAGATTCATTACCAAAATCTAAGGCAAAGGAAAATAAAAACTAATCTGGTTTGAAAAGTTTCAAACTAAAGAAAAATTTGAACCACAACATACATTTACAATTACAGTTCAAGTAGTAAACAAAATAAAGTAAACAGTCAAGTAGTGTGTTCCAAAGATGTGGAGGCCTGAGTGGCACAATAAGAACAGGCCTTCTCACAGGGTGCGCGGGTGCGCCTTGCATACGGTGAAATTTGAATTAACCAATCAGCATTCAGTAGGCGGGAAAAACTGTGGTGTCCTGACGTCATGCAGATTTTGTGCTCTTCGCTTCGATTTCTGCGTGATCAGCGAAGTTTATACTGTGGAGATGCGGTTTTATTTCAGCGTTTTCTTCAAATTAACCGCTTGCCTTACTTCAATTTATTAAAGTCACAACT
Source organism: Siderastrea siderea (assembly GCA_964030785.1). Classification (NCBI taxonomy): domain Eukaryota; kingdom Metazoa; phylum Cnidaria; class Anthozoa; order Scleractinia; family Rhizangiidae; genus Siderastrea; species Siderastrea siderea. The sequence continues at coordinate 5,593,317 of OZ034974.1, forward strand.
GTTTGCAATTATATGGGCTGGATGAGCAACCAGAATCGATTCAAGACTTTTTTCTGCGGCAGGAGACATCGCTATCTGGACTTGAATGCGAAGGAGGCTATAAAGGTTTTCCTCTTGTCCTACTGAATATCAATTTTCACAAGAAACTTCACATCCCTTTAACTCTCCTTGGCATCGTTTATCATATGGCTATCTGCTAACTGAGCAGCTCTGAGTAGCGTCGGGTACAATCCGTCTTCTGTCCTTGTAAAGATCTTCGGTCGCTTCATACTTGTTTTCATCGTGTACTTCATGTCTGGTTTTAATTCACACCAACTTCCAACTTCCAGCTGTGATTGCCTGCTGTCAACGAGATTGGTCTTATCGGTTGGGGAAAAATGTTCCCGTTCATCAGATCAGAGATACATCATGAATTTTTGACAAATTTGATCTATAGTCGTTGTATGGTTGCACTACAGCTCATGCTTCAATTTGGAAAGAGGCAAGTTTGTATAATTTTCCACATACCCGGAGACGAACGAAAAGGCCTTTTTGAAATTTGGAGCTTCCTTGTGTCATCGTAACAGCAAAAGGCTCGTGGTAAAAAGCTGCAGAAAATTTACTTTTCTTCTCAAAAGTCAAAACTCACCTCAAATTCAGGCCAAGCAAAACAAAGAAAACATGCGGACCGCCAAGGAAACGACACTTTCGCTTGCTTTATTCACCAAGAAAAGTCAAAATAATTATTACCTAGCCCGTCTTTAATAAGTGGGTGATTAACTTGACTAACTGGATTGGAACGGTAATTGCAGGAACAAAGTTTATTTAGTCAAATATTGATATGCTTATTTTTTCTCGCTTCAATTTCCACTCCAGATAAGGTATCCTTCAGAAAGTGAAATCAATCGACTTTTACAGACAGAGAGCAAAGAGAGGCAAATGTGTAATTTCTCACGAAATTTCAAGAAGATTTAAATTGTTATAATTAAAAGGAACAAATCTGAGAACTATTCTAGGATTTTATTCAAAAAGGAGAAGTGAAAGTAATTTTAAAAGAGCAAAATGCAGGTCAAGCGGTCCTGCATCAGTCCGCAGTACCGAAAGAGATTTGGAATTATAAAACTTTGCGTTACGTCGGATTCGTTGCAAAAAGGAAGAACCGATAATCACAGGCGACTTTAAGAGATGAAGTCGTTCTTCAGAAACCAATTTAAAAATTTATGATCCGGCTGTTTAGTATAAGCTTATTTCTTGGGTGGTAGTTGCATTATTAAAACTATGTAAACGTGCCTTTAGAAACTTGGGTGGCTTAAATCAGAAAATTTGAGTGTGATAATTTTTTCTTTCTCAACAAGCACTCGTAACGCCATTCAACTTGTAACGATGCTAATGTCACTTCAACTTCTGTTTTGTAGATCATACAAAACCGCTAAAAGTCTTACTGGAATTATCTGTTTTGTAGCTCTCATGATGGCGTTGTTGTTTCTCCGAATCTGATCCCAGTGGGGCCCGCTGGAAGTAGAGCAGCTCGAGTCAACCCTTCTGATATAAGGAATAAATTCTGGTGTAATATTACGGTTTTAGACGGTTTTAGTCGTCGTCTTGTCACTCTTCTCACCCTTTAAACAATGCACACTTCTAATCCAACACAAGTCACACAAAACGCAAACGCTAGCAGCTTCGATCTTCGTACTAATTTTTACCTTTCTTGCAAGCGCAACAATACAATACTATTGGAAAATACCCTGCCTTTGAATGGATCGAGAACCCTATATAGCTTCAGTCGCTATAAACTCTTGCTTTTGCTTACAGACACAAAATACTGGGGTTTCCTCTGTTTTCAGTCGTAGCATTCTGAACCGTAACCGAGAACACTGACAGGACACCACGGTTTTGACTGCCGCTCGTATCGCGGGCGCAGTTTCCGTATGCAAGGCGGGACCGCAAAATTTGGTCAAACCCGCACAATTCCCAAAACCCCGCAAAATCCCGCACAATACTGAAAGTTTTGCTGAAACATTTAATTAAATCAGGTCTCCTATTGATTACCAAGATTCCTAAAAACTTTTTAGGCTATTTCCAGGCTATTTACCTTCCAAAACAATCGAGAAATCCCTCGCTTTCCTCGATCGCTCGAGCGGATATAAAACGCAAGGCGTTCTTTCGTCACTCTGCGCGGCCTGGGCACTAGTGTCAGGTCGATCTACTTTTAGTCAACTTTGTTTTCGAGCGTATCGCTTCCTCGTTCAGTTAAATAATATGCCGGGAACAAAGAAGAAATACCGAAGAAGTAAACCGTGGCGCCGAAATGACTGTCACTGTTTCTGAATTATTCTCGCAAAGGACTGATCGAATTGGAGAATTGACAAAGAAACTGAATCGTTCATAATAAACTTCGGTCGTCAGAAGAAAATCATAAACTGATCTGCATACTAGATTTGATTTTTTTCATTCACGTGAAAGGCATTTTCATTCACGAAAATGCAAGTTCTACGATCTACTTGGTAAGTTGTTGAGAAAAACAAACATGCCATCAAACACTGTATCAAATCACATTTAGCACGCAATTTGCATACATGTCGGGTTGTGTTTTTATCGTCCGTGTCACGCAACGTGATTTTCTTTATACAGACACAATTTTGAGTCAAACTACGCTTTGGTAAGAAAAAAAAAGCCACAAATTGGCAACTGCTGGGTATATTTCTATCGCCAAGGAAAGAAATTTAGTCGCATTTTTCATTTATACAGAATTCCCTCCCTGTCGGGTCTGGCTAGAACACTGGAGATTGAATATTTGGTTCGTCACAGGATTACGCAATCCCGCACAATTCCCCGCACAATCGACGTTTTTTCCCGCACAATTTGCCCCCAAAATCCCGCACAATTTTAATTTTTCTCCCGCACCCTGTCAGAAGGCCTGTAAGAATGATATCTGAAGCTAAGCTCTCACTTGAGTGACATTCACATTGCCTTAGCATTACAGTGATAGACCATTTCAAATCCTTAAAACCACTAACCAGAGTAGAATTTTCTGATGCACCATAAAAGAACACTGTAGTTAGTGAATACATGGTGATGGCTTTCACATTTTCATGTATGGGGTTCTCAAAATTCTCAAACTAATAATTATGTTCTAATTGAATGAGTGGGAAGGTGAGACAAGAAAATGTTTGGCTTAAGGCTTAATGTTTGGCGTATCGACCGAATGCAGGAGGTCTGTGTGCCATGCCTGAGAGCCAAATACATGGTATTTTACCATCCACCTGGACCTATGAGTGTAGATGTAGGTGTTGAAATGGAATGAGACCCCCAGAAAAGCTGAATCTGAGGTGTTCCCATTTACCAATCAGGAGCTCTAACCACTTTTATTGTACAGAATGAAGATTACACGAGTCTAGAAGGAGCTATATTGTAGGTCATTGCTTATAAGGTCACCATACAGTCAGGATGCCCTCAACACTGCCCTTTCTAGCAAAATGCAGGACATGATGTAGTATGAACCTAGTAAGATTATCTACCTCACTACCAGTTTCCTTGCAGCTTAATTTATTTAGTAAAATGTATCATGTAGTTCAGCTGGAGTGCAGAAGGCCAGGGGTTTGATTTAAGTCAAGGGATTATTTACTATAAATGTTCTGCTTGCTATACGCAACATGTTGAGCACATTTTTAAAATTTTTAATGTTTCATCCTGGTTACTCCACCATCTTAAAAATATAATCATATTTGGTTAATGCATGACCAATCTCTGTAGTTATTTACAATATTTAGCACATGGTGTTTGTTTCAGTGACTGTTCAATATTGTAGTCACAATGTACATGTACATGTAGTCCACTATAATCTACATGAAGTATTCATGTCTTAATAATTCAAGCAGTTATCACCAAGGAGATATTGCCTTGATATGACATGAATCCATGGAAAAGTTCAACAACTCCAAACTCTGTGTACGTAATTCTGTCATAATCCCTGGAGAACAGCCTGCGACCCAAAGCCTAATTACATGTTACACGTACTACCGGTATGTTTAAAGAAAACAGATCTAAGCAATACAAATTGAAGTGTTACAATGAGGATTCTAATGTATATGTTTGAGTAACTTACCTGATCATGTGTGATGCATTTCTTTGCCATGTACAATGTGCATCAAGAAACTGTTTTGCTGTAGAACTGGGAGTACATACAATGTGTACATATGTAGACCCTGAAGAAAAATATTCTGATTAATAAAACTTTGGCTCATAAACAATAAATTTATTTACCATGCACTAATATTTAGCTAAGGTAACGTAAACCATATTCTAATTCTATCTACACCACAGTACATGTAGTACAGTACTTTGCAGATCCTAGGAGATTGTTGAAGGAGCAATGTAGATGTATATGCATGCAGAGGTTCAGTTTTAACTGAAATTTAAGTTCTAGCATGTAACTAACAGTGTCAGCCATCTAGCCCAGTTGATTGTGTTATAGACTTTTCAATAATTTTGCAATGAAAACAAGAATTAAGGTCATTCCCCCGAAATAAAATTTAACATATGATTTTTGTCAAACTTTCACAAGTTGTTACCTATTGTGCAATGTTTTGAAATATAAAATAAAAAGAATAGGTCCCCTTGTCCATTCACGAGATATCATCCTCTCAAGTTACCCCATAATTCCATGCAATTTCGCCTGACAAACACATGTGTATTTGATCAGTTTATGCTACTTTCCATAGGAACAGGAAGCACATATTAATTAAAGCAAATCTTGAAACAATCTACTAGATGTGAAATACTGATAACAAGGAACAATTTACTAGATGTTTTATGGCAGATGCTCGAAGCACCAGACGAAATTGACTTCAAACCTTCCTCACGTCCGTGTTCTCGAGGTCGTGATTTCATCTCCATGAGTAATGTGTTTCTAGCAATAACCTTTTTTTTTAACATGTTTTTTTTTCTAACTCTTTGAACAAAAAGAGGATGAATGGTAGGTCAAAAATAAGTGGAAAAAAAGATAGGTCACCATGCTTGTTTAAGAGTAAATGACCTTTCTTTTCCCTGGTGAGCTTATCCTCATAGGAAATCCATTACTCCCTAGACATGCGCACGCTTTGAGCGCGCGCTAATGACGCCACAAATCGTGCGCATTAAGGATGCGCAATGCAATACAGGGCAATAACCTTAAAAAATTAGGGTGATACAAAAGATGTTCAGTAAGTTTAATTATTATTTGGTTCATGCCAGTCGTGCAAAGAACTTACTAGAATCTAGCCTGCGAGCAGGCTCACTTAGTGTGCAATTCGTGCAAGTATCTTGGCAGCGGAAGTCGGCAAGCAAAGGGGGCCGGCGAGAATGGTGCGAGGAAAAGTGAGCCAGCAGAAAAGCCACTGAATTTTGAATTCTCCGCATTCGTCCATGAACGCAGCATTCTGATTGGTTTGAAATGACACATGATAACAGACTTTATTATTGTGACAAATAACAAGCAAAGTGGTGTTACTGGTTGTCACCTTTCTCGGTTTCTTAGACTGCTAGCAGTCTCTTTCTTCTTCTAATTTTAGCGAGAAGGAAAATAGGACAACTGTTCACAGTCTGTCAGTTTTTCAATCGATTCAATTTCTTAACGTGACTCAGCTGGTTGCGTCTGGTTAGCGATTGCAGTTTTGTGTAATTTTTTGGAATATCAGCCACACTGGTTTTAGTGCATGGTGGTTTTCAAGCCTATCTTCTTGGGATCTCTGTAATGACAGGAAATGTAACATCTTTCTTTGACTATGCAATGGGCATTATCTTGCAGTCATTGTTACACTGAGTTTGGCTATTTGTCATTGTGGGAAGATGGTATCGCTTGTTCCTGGTTACAGATGTTTGCAATGCATAATGTAAGGGTGATTAGACTTCTGAGGTAGCAGTTCGATACTCTTTGTTATTGCAAGTTTCATATCCCTGGAGTTTGATATTTTTAACTTCTACAGTGAAAACTGATTTCAAATAGAACACATTTTTAAAATGTACACTTTCAAAAAAGTCCTTTGTCCCATTTTATATGGTGCAGGACTTCGTCGCTCCACCGCTTCGCAGCCTAAAAAGCTTGCTCCACTCACTTTACGGCTTTTGTGCTCTGAAACTCGTGAGGTCGACTTGTGGCAAGTCTAATTTAAATGCGGCAAAAATTGTCAACTGTGTTTATAATTTTCTTTTACACTATTCTGGCAAACTCATGAAGAACTCGATCTTCTCAAGTGTGAAAATCTGCTGTGGTGTTTGTTTAAATTTTGCTTCGCTTGTTGATTGGTTAGATAATTGATACCTTGACAGTTAAGACTTGTCACCTCACAGGGGCGGAATTCAAAATTCAACGGCTTTCGTACAGGCTCACTTTTCCTCGCCCCATTCTTCTCACTGGCTCGCTATTGCTCACCGACTTCCACCGCCAAGATACTCGCGCAAATAGCACACTATTAAAGTGTGCCTGCTCACAGGCTAACTAGAGTCAGTTCAACACACTTTACACAGGGGATGAAATTGCGCCTAATACAGTTGCCAATGTGCCTAAACTTTCCGCATTGTCAACCAAATCCTGAAAATTAGTTGCCAAATTGGTAACAAGAATTCTTCATCACACCCTACCCAAAGACCATGTGAATTTTTCAGTTATAAAATGGGGTTGGAAGGCCTGCACGACTCCTACTTCACATCTTTGTACACTGCACTTTATATACATTTTTTGTGTGTATCTCAGTCTTTCGACCAATGCTGCTTCTTGCATTTTTGTAGTGGGTTTAGTTTGGAGGATTTTCAAATGATGAATGAATTGAGCATTACAACCTAAAATAATGTCGCATTTCCAAGACTTTGATCTTGAGGTCACATCAATCTTTCTCAGATCACTATATGATGGAGTTCACTTAAATATGACCTCGGATTGTCTGTTAAGCGACATATAAAGTACGTTGAATTTACCTCATTTAAGAACTCGATAGGTTTTTCAGCCTCTCATATTTGAATTTGTCACAGACAATTATTAAAGAATCTAAATTACTATAATCTGCAACATGATGAGTTTCTTTCCTGATGTTTGTAATTCCCTGTCCGGCTTAATATTGTGTTTAATTCTGTCGCAGGGTGTTGTGTTTCGCATCACGGAGTGTGATCCAAAGACCCCTTTCGTCAAGAAATTGAAGTTTTAACATTTTTTAAAGCTATGCAACATGTAATAGATGGCTGAACTCTGCTTCAATCAAACATGTGTCTTTAACCCTCTTGACAATGTGAGTTTCACGTCTTGGGGTCTTATACGCCCACATGATAAATTATTGCTCAGTACATGTATCTAGGCACACACTGGACATTCACAAATGCTTGGAACAAACCCATGAATCTGGTAACCACTTTAAAATTGTTGATTGCAATGAAAATCTTCCATATGCAAACCCCTTAAAAAGGAAACTTTTAGAAATGCACAAAATTCCACCTTAATGTGCCCCTAACCCCTATTTTTTTAAATGCATTTTAAAAATATTTGAATAATTGTGCGAAGATTAAAAAAAGAATTAAGAAAATCCTTTAAATCGCCACGAATCTACGGCAGTTTAAAGTCGCGATGCTTTTGTTCATGTCCGGGCATTGGGAGGTCTGGATCCTACTCTAGTTGTGACGTCAGCGGGGGAACCACGTTCTTGACCCTTTGTTGTGATTTGGAGTGATTTGGGAAACCACGACTGATATCGAAAACTTTCTGGCCTAAATCTTTTTTGTTTGATCCTCAGGCATCGCAGTTAGTTGAACATAAAAAGACATGTCATCAGACCAGTCAAATTCGGATTGTTACACCGATTCAGAAGACTCTGACATATCTTTTATCGCGGACTATGAAATCGAGGAAGAAGATGATGGCGAGTCGCGTTCGATGGTGTCTCAAAGTGAGGAGAGTCTCGATAGTTGTGACATGGCGTACGCTGACGAGCCCCTGGCCGATGAAGAGTGGATAGAGCAGTATGAAAAGGAGGTGAAAGAAAACGAAGAACTAGAGCGAATGCTTGAGAAAAGACTAAACGGCACGGAAAGAGTGGATTCTTGGTAAGTCACTCGATCATTATGCATATGTTGAGAGTTGTTTGACGTTTCTAACATGTTCTCTTTCCCAAGGTGTTTATGTGGAAAGTGCGATCGAAGTCTCCTTCAAAATTTAAGCGAGTGTTACTGCTGTAAAGAACTGGATGGATGCCAAGAGGCCTTAAACAGCGAGCTCGTTTTGCGAGATATTCAGTCTAGTACCTCACTTCAGTGTGTCACTGAGCATCCCGGCTTCAACCCCGTGTGTCTTCAGAAATGGAGTCTTCGAATGGCAGCTGATAGGTTCCGTACCAAATCGAAAGAAAGATATAAACAAACCGGCTCAGAAGAGAGGTAAGCTTCGCTTGAAATAATTATGATGTTTGTGTCCCTGTCTCCTGAGTATGTAGGCAGTGTCTGTTTCAATTCTTTTCCCAAGGTTTTATTATTAGCATTATTTTTTTTTTGGCACTATATAAGGTCTTAAATCCGCAATACTGTAAAATTCCAACACATAAGCAGTTATACAGACTTCAATGGAGTTTTGGTGGGAATTAAATATTGGGGAGGGGGGGGGGATTGCAATTTTTGTTTGGAGTAGGGTTTTGTGTTGTTAGAATGACACGGTACTTCAAAAATTTTGATTAGTTGTTGTTGTTACTCTCGTTTACAGTTACTTGCGAAGCGTTGCCTACAGGGAGTTCTCTCGTCTGGTTTATGGTTTCCTTGGAAATAAACGGATTCCTCTCCCAGCTTGCGCCTATACCGCAATTAGGAAAGAATTTCCCACTGCAGAAGAAGAATCATTCACAGGATTTGACCTCGATGAGGAGAATTAGAACAATGTTTCTCTGACACATTATTTATATAATAAATATTTAGAAAAGGATTCTAAACATTGGTGTTGACAACATTCTTACTACCTAAAAAGAAAACGAGTTTCACTGTTGTGCAATTTAGCTTTCCCAGAGGTGCCTGTGAGCTCTATCTGGTGAAGCGTGTATTTCAGTGCAAATGCTCCAACCAAGCCAAGAGAAGGAAACCTGACATGGCTATGTACAAATTAGTGAATAGAAAGCTGCATACTACTGGCATCTTATTAACATAAATAAATATTGTTACAATTTTAATTGTTTTGAAACTTGTATGCTGTTGGTCAATTTGCAAATAATTTGCTCGGGTGTCCTTCGTTAGAGTAGTGGCACTGTAAACCCATACATGGTGTAGCTAAAAATTACAATTATTGTAATCCAGAATATAATCCATATTTTGATGTTCTTGTTTCATACTCCTTGAATCCTGTGTCAATGACCAGTAGTTGCACACCAACAGTCATTCTCGTCCCTATGGCTGAATGGTCCTCTTAGCCCTTTGGGAACTGAACACAAGGGTCAAGTAACCCTTTGGTTAAGTACCCAAGGGCTAAGAAGACCATACAGCTTTTGGGATGACAATAGTATTGAGTCTCAGCACAATATTTCGCAGTGCCGGGTTAGAATAAAGCATAAAATACAAAGTGATTATGCTGAGTGTCTAGTGTTATTTATTTATAACATTACAAAACAAAGAACTCAACTAGTTGGACAATGACTCAGATTAAACTGTCTTCACCTGTGAAACGTTTATCAAAAAAGCATGCAATTATGTCATGTTTGTAATGACATTGTCATGACAAGAATAGTGAAATCCTTTTAATTGGTTCCTTCCATTGGAAAATTTGTACAAATTGCAAAAGCCTGAAACTGCGGTTAAGATTTGCTTGTGCGGGATTTTTTCCCTTGTCTTCTTGAAGTTGAAGGTTTGCTTCCTTGAGCTCTTTTTCCAGGTCTGCTTGCGTGAGGCCCCTTTTCTGTCCTTGGGGTAGGTGATGATGCACTTGTACGAGGCTTTTTTCTTGGCCTGCTTGAAGATGAAGCTTCATTTGGGTGTGTCCTTTTATTGGGCCTGCTAGAATTTTTTGTCATGCTTGTACTTGGCTGGTGCACTGAAACATGACAAAATATCTTGAAAAAATGTGATAGTTTACTCATATATGCCAAATCAATAAGCAATTTGCAGCAGGGGGTCATTTGACCTCCCTCATAAATTTTTTATGTAAAGCTTTATGGAGTGAGATTTCATGATGCTTGGAAGAGGGGGGGGGGGGTGCAGTTGTAATATGACTTCTATGGGGAATACCAGCATTTTGAGGCTAGTTCACAGACTGACTTACATGTAACTGGCACAAAGTCTTTCTAGCACCCACTTAAAAAAAAGCAGAACAAAACAAAAAAACATTATTTTGATGTGTAAAAGGCACCTGGTGTTGTTGGGGGAACATCTGTGACAACAATACTTCTTCTCTTATCCCTTTTCTTGATAGCATCTTCTTTAGGTTGCTTCTCCAACATTGAATTCATTGGAGCTGGGGTCATTTCTCGAAGCTTGTTTGCAGCATCACTGATTTCATCTTTACTAGCCATCAGATAGGTCTGGAAAATTTCCTCCACATAATCTATAATAATAAAAAATAACGTTCTGTCATATACTAATTAACCGGCCGTCGCCATGATGGCGACCGCCGGTTTATAAAATGGACACGGTTTTTCGTGAAAGCAAGTTGGCTTAACATACGAAGAAAGTGCTGGTACGGGTACGCAAGAGCGGTACTGTCTTATATAAGACGCATGCGCATGTTAGTCTTCTGAATGTTACCTTCCTATGTTTTTGTCTTTTAATTTACAGTATTTAAGATATGAACGGCGAAGGGTTGTTTAAGTTTGGGGTTTTTTGTACAGTACAGCCCAAAAATAATGCACGCGCAAGAACTTCTTTTTGCGTCCGCAAGCCGAGAACTTCTTGAGGCTACTTGCAGGATGCCTGCACTTGAATACTGCAAGCCGCAAGAACGTCTTTGCGTTTGGAAGTTAAAACCGCAAGAACTTCTTTGTGGTAAGATATCTGGACCGCAAGTAAGCGCAAGAACGTCTTTGCGCTAACATCTTAAAAACCCGGAACCCGAAGAAGGTAAAAAAGAGACCACTTTGTAGCGCAAGGCACGTTCGAAATTGGCTGCCTTTGTAACTTGCAATCAGTTGTTTATTTGGTCCCTTGTAAGTTTTTTTCTTCGGTTTTGAATTTTTTATCCGATAAAGAGTTCACTAGGTTCTGAATTTGACACTGGTGGCCTTCTATGTTATTTTTTAACGGCTAGGGAGAAACGAGACTCAAACGAAGCACGCGTATGTTATTGTTTATGTGTCCCGGAGTCCCAGACATACGGTACGCTTAGCGGCGCGAAAGATTTCGCACGATTTATTTCACTTAAATGAGGAACAATGGCAAAGCACAGTCCATCAGTCACATTATTAAAGAACCGACATTCACCTGTGCAGTGTTGCTGTACTTCCACCAACATATTAAACTCGGACAAATACTTTTAATTAGTTGCGCTCACTCGTGTGAGAAATGAACATGGTCACTCAGATGAGAAGAAATAATACCCGAACTTAATTGGAAAAACACATTATGTTTGTAAAAATAGTTCCACTCATTACGCTGAAGTCGATATCACATTCGAAGTAAACCAAAAAAGTCTGAAGGAAACTAAAACTCCGCGATCTGAAAGAAATTCGGCACGTCAATTCCAACCTGAGTAAATACAAATCTGCCGTATGCAAATTTGGTATGATTTGCTTGAATGACATTTTGTCACGCAATGCATGAGCAGTTCTCTAAGCCGTCAAGACAGCAAGCCCCGGGCAGCAAGCTGTGTCGAAAGGCGAATGTGTAGTTGAAATCATATGACTATGCTATTTCTTCAAGTATCCCTTTTTTGCTGGGAAATTAAACTGGTAAAGATGCAGGGATTCTTGATGACTTCACTCACGCGATGGCATGACCTCCTGCATGTGTAAGTCTTGTCTTGCCTGTCAAAGAAGAGTTCGCGCAGTTTGCCACAATTATAGCTTTTGGACCTTTTTGTTTCTATTTCTTGGATGGAATAAAAAACCGAATTGAGTCAGTTCTGAGTTGAACCCGTATCACTGTATCTGAGACACGCTTAAAAAAATTGTTCATGTTTTGTCATGTGCCGGAGATCATGTTTACCGGGTGTTTATCTTGCAGTCGGAAAACTGGCGGATATTCCATTTCGTGATGTGAATTTTCTTCGATACTTCGGTTGTTCGACCATTTGCTTCCTTGATTTTTTGATTAGCCTTGTGAACTTTCCCTTGACTTGGCGAATTGTCGCGCCAACACGCAACACGGCGAAAAATCGCTCGAAAGCTCGGTGATATTTCAAAGAGAATAGAGCGCGAGATTCGCTCTCATAACTTTTGCAATACCTCACACTAACACGAGCACTACAAGTTTCTTCGGCTGGACCCTCAGTACTTCTTGCGCCTTCTTGCGGCTTGCGGTAGCATTAGTAACTTCTTGCGGCTAGATTTTCAACTTCTTGCGTTTCGAATGTTCTTGCGGGTAAACTGCAAAAACCTAGCACTTTCACTTCTTGCGCGGGCTTGCGTGTTCTTGCGGCGCAAGAACTTCTTGCGCCACTTCTTGCGCGTGCATTATTTTTGACAGGATTGAATGCGAAAATAGGATTGAATGCGAAATTGACTGTGTTGTCTGATCTAGTTAGTGGTTATGGTGAAAATTTTTTTAGCGCAGGAGTTTTTTTTATTGGGATTGACATTTTCAGGGGTGTAAAAATGTGGGAGTCAGAAGGATTTGTGAATGTCAGGAGCATATCACGCTTCTGTGAATGTGATTTGCTTTGAAAGTTGCGTTTTGCGTGAGAGGCAGTTTCCCTTGGCGTTTTGTGGGGGGGGGGGGGTGGTTTACGAAGTGGACTGTAAGGTTTCTGATTGGCTAACTTGTATTTCGCAGCGGACAAAAAGGACAGTTGCGTTTTGCCGGCGTGGGCTAGGAAGAGAAGGAATTGGTACTAGTATGATGATGCAATATTAGTTGATTGCACATCAGTACATGATAGTTCTTGTGAGCGGAGAGAAATGAGTGTTTATTTGAGGCGAGAAGTTGATACGAAGGAATCGTCATTAATAAGGAGATTAATTAATAAGGTAGGTGTTACGAGTCTTTTTGCATTGAAAGAACGAAAATATCTGAATATTATCGACGGATTTGTGTGGTTTGCGTGTGGTGTTCGCTAAAGGCTACGAGCAGTCTCACTTTCCGTTCAGAGATAGATAGTGAAGGAAAAGAAAAACAGGCGAGTGAGCGCGAAACCGATTGCGGCTCGACAGGCGCGTTAGCTTTCAAAGACGTGGGCGACTTTCGTCCCCGCTCGCTTGTTTACCTGGTTAGCAAACTGGATTTAAACATCACGTCATGAGATATCTTGACGTGCCCCATACTCTGACGATCTGCTCGAGCTCGTGTTTATCAAGCGTTATTTTTTGATTCTACTGATATGTTCACTGTTGTATTTAAGGTCTAGGCACAACAGTAAATACTTCGTCGTCCCTGTGTGAGCATTCTCAGTTGTGGACGAATTCATATCGACATTCAACGTTTTAGTGATTTTGCGTTTTTCAGCACAAATAAAGCGATAAGAAAGATAAGCTGAGTCATCAGAGTTTAAACATTACGTCATCCAGTACCGCTATAGTCAAAATATTGTGTCACACAATCACACTTTTCGTCACGCCGGTTCGTAAAAAAAGAGGATCGCGCTAACATTTGTGAAACCTAGGGGTGGGGAGGGTCAGAATGGCCGGTTAAAATGCCCAATGGGCTTTCTTGTTTCCATCATAAATCCTCCAAATTGAAAATAATTATTCTGAATTCTTCTTGCTCCGTGTGCAAATATTCACATGAAAGAAAGTATAGTGTAAGCAGGACACTATTGGAATGCTTTTCAATTATTTTAGAAACCTAGGGCTTGATTCATGAAGGCCCTCTTAACTTAAGATGCATCCTAAGTGTTGTTTTTTGACAATAGCCTATTGTTATTCCAGCAACAGGCTATTGTTAAGAAACAATACTTAGGATACATCTTAATTTAGGAGGGCCTTGTGAATCCAGCCCCTGGATACTGTATCCTTCCCAAACAGCATAGTCACAAGTGCTACTGTAATGACATTTTTTTTGTCTTGAGATTACAGGTACTATGTAATGAGAGTGGAGATACAAAACTGGAGAGTATGCAAACCTTATTTATCAGTATGTTGTAAAATAATTATGAATTACGAAAAGAGTGCTTACCAAAGTTCTGCGTTATTCTTGCATTGCGCACTGTAGCCTCACCATTTTTGAATTTTGGGTAGGAGACCTTTACTCCTTCCACACCATCAGCGTTCTTTTTAACTTCTCTTTGGAGGTTGAAATTAAAATGCACTACTGCAAGGATATGCCTGAGAAGAAAAATGAAACATGACTTGTAGTACACAGCTGAACAACAAGTGTTAGGCCAAAATTCCCATGACAACAGGCTACTTCCCATATACCAATTCCAAATTCCCACTTGAATATTTTGATGTTTACCATGTGGAGGACCTAACAAAAGCCTTGGTATCACGTAGGAATTTGGAAATATCGAAAGTAACTTAGTACTCTGTAACACTCATGGAAATTTACATCTTTTATGTCATTTTCATAACCATTTGTTCATTTGAATTACTAAGAAAACTTTTCAGACACAACATTTGCTACCTGCAATACATTCCAGCATATGAATAGGCAACCATCTTTGGTGCGAATTGGTTTAATAGGGAGTGAAATCCCTCCAGACAACTTGTTTGGGCAAATGGTGAGGCTTGCTTAATCCCTTTTACCAGACTGTTATTTGTAAGTGCAGAGCAAAGCTTCTCATATGCCACAGACCCTGAGAAAGAAAAGTTGTAAAAATAAGTGCTCAGAAATAGTGAGTAAAGTACACAAAACTGTATTATTCTCAAACTTGATACATGTATTCAACATAAGTCATTGCACTGCATTGTGTAGCTTCAGTAAAAATCCATAACCCACCCCATAGCAAGTCATTGGAAATTCTTAGGGGATGGGGTCTTAAAAGCCAAAATTTTAGAAGCAAAGTATGAAGATATGCATTTCTTGGGGGGAGGGGGGGCAAAACAAAAACCTTCCATGGGGGGAGTATGGTTTTTTTTGTAACTGCAAATTTCAACACGAGACATTTGTTTTGAAAGCCTCTGAGATCTTTATTTCCTAGGTTGTAATTGATGATGCCAAACTAAATTATTAAATATCAAACACATCTGCACTACTCATACCAGCACTTAGCCACCTTCTTGGATGGATCATTCCATGGCCACATTTGTTGAACAGAGCATCAGGCAGTGCAGAATGCTTGTTTATAACATGGCTCAAGAATGATTTGAATTTGGCATAAATAACCAGGCCATTGCCACTGAATGTTGATGAGGCACTCCAATATAGGTGATTTTCACATGGCTTGATCCACTCCGATAATGCCTCACAGCCTTTTTCCTTCGATATCTTACTGAGCACCTTCCTAATTTCTGGGAAAAAAGGAACACAACAACACTTGAATTCTGACCAAACGGAAAATTGATAACCTATAATTTAAGCAAAATTAATTAATGTAAACATGCATGTATGCAGCTTGCTTCATACATACTGTACTTAGTTTGCTTTCAATTCCCTGCATATTCCAACCAAAACACACATTGCGAGATAAACACTAAATTTAGCTTGAATCTATACACATATCCAACCAGGTGGGGGGAATAACCTTCAAAGAAATCCAGTTGACAGTTGGTGACACTTTTGTGCTTGGGATTCAGTTAATGACCACTCCCTATTTAGCTGACACTAAATGACATTGAAACAGGTAACAATTTAAGACGATTTCCGCTCAACGTTCGAGCAGTAAGTGCAAAAATTAAGTTACCAAAAAAATGCTTGCAGCACTGTCACATTTTGAGAACAGATAAGAAGAACTTATCGTTATTTTTGCTCCCAAGCTGACCCCGCGAGAGAAAATTGGATTTGAAGTTATCCTTATTTCAATTAAAAAGACGCTTCATGTCAGTTCAAAACAAAATGGCGCCCGTTTTTAGCATACTTTTACGAGATTTGAAATTAATTTTCTTGAGAATGCTTGAGAATTTCATCGCGGGGTCACCTGGGCAAGTGAACTAGAGTGAGATGTTTAAAATAGCATTTAAAATGTTACCGTGCTATGAGCAGTTTTTTGGTAAATATTTTTTGCACTTATTGCTCGAACGTTGAGCGGAATCCGTCTTAATAACTGATTTATTTATTAGAATAACACTGCCATGTTTGAGCTGCTTCTTACTTTTCTTCAAATGCCAGATGTCAAAGTAATGCGTTATTCCAGTCAACACTTTCCTCATATGGCTTGCAATGCTGACGTGGCGGTCTGATATGAAACTTGTAATCACTATTCCATAACCAAGAAGGAAGTTCATGCACTCCTTAAAGCCCATGAATTCCATTGCAGGGCTACTTCCAGCTTGGTTTCTCTACCAAAATAAAAGATGAAAATGTAAATTTGGATGACAAAGAAAGCTTTATGTAGCCCACTGGAATTCAGATTTTGTAATAAGCCTCTGAATGATGTTTTAGCGAAAGGATGTATATGGCATTCCTTGAAACACATAATACAGTACATCAACGCAAAGGGAATAGAAAAATAAACACCACAGGGCGGATCCAGGATTTTAGAAAAGGGGGCATTGTTAGTCAGCGTGAGTCCCTGTGGGGGTCAGGTCAGGGAGCGAGCTTCACAAAAAAAATTGACCATATGGACTTTGAAATAAGGCATTTACAGTGCATTTCTGCCTTATCAACCCTTCCCCTGGATCTGCCTCTGTACTGGTATGACAATTATTAGTACTTTACAATAGTGTATTCACCTGGATTAGAACAAAGTGAATGATCATGGGGATAGTGCAACAGAACATGGTGTAGGCTCCAAACTTTGCACTATGCCCCATGCTGTCGTGTCTGCCATCACCAGCAACAGTAACTCCCTCACGGATTCCTTTCACTTTTGCCAGCAACTTGGCTTGATATTTTTTCCAGTAGACAAGGATGGTGGGAAACAACTGGCTCTAAAATACACATACAAACAATACTTTAGTGTTAAAGGGCAAGTAAACATTGATTTATACAGGGCTGTCATTTAAAGTCATCAACCTGTATTATGAATAACAACTGCAGTGAAGATAGCTGGCTATATAGCTACTCAGAGTTTGAAAATAACTACAACACAAAACCCATGTTTGATAGCTACAACTATGGCCATTAGTCTTGGGACACTTTGGTCAAGTCACATCCCGTTACCGTCATTTGAAAAAATATTCTTGCCTCGCCCCCCTCCCCCTGTACAATGTTGAAGTCGAGTTTTGAAACTGATGGCTGATCTTCAACATTGTTTGGGGAGGTGGGGAGGGGGGCACAGATAGTCATAAAACTTGTGAAAGACTCCTAATTACAGTGGATCTTACTTCTCATTGAAATATTACCAAGTGTCCTGAGGTCTAATGGCCATGGTTGTAGAAATGAGCCTTAGGCAAAAGTACGGTACTTACTCGCTGGTATTTAAAGTATGTATTCAGAGATACACAACAAAGGCCCATGTGCTTGAAAGCCTGAAACACTTTGGTGGCAGAGCTTCCAGCCAACAGGATAGACATACACAACAGAAAATTCCCAGCTGGTATTTGAGAGTTGGGCATCGTAGGCTGACTATGCCAAATGTTTTCTTGCTTTGGACATTTGGGGTTTGAACAATTGGTAGTAACCACAGCCTCTGTTCCAACTTTGTACCAGCCATTGACAACCTGTAAGGTGCGACAAAACAGACAAATACTTGTAAGGTATCTGAATAAATATGTTGTCCCATGTTACAAAATAAGGAAAAATACACTGACAGTTCAAGTATAGCAAATGACTATCATAAAAGGCACAACAATGAAGTGCTTGCCACATAAGTAAACACACTGTGTGCATCTTGAAATAAACTCCACCTCAGGAATTCAACGGATCTTTCTGACCTTTGCTTCTCCATGAAAACAGGTTTCCTTATAAGAAAATCTTTAATACTGATAGTTTACATTCGCTATGCAAATGCTCACCGATCACTTTTTCCAATTTCATCATCTTCAGTCTCTGTTTCTGTTTCTGTAGTCACGTCTGTCTCCTCCTCATACTCAGTATCGCCTTCACCCTCTGACTCTCCACTTACATCAAGCTGACATCCATCCTCCCCGTCATCGGACTCAGTGACCTCTAATTCTTCAGATTCATTATTGCTTTTGCCAACCAGCTGTTTCTCAAGGTTTTTCACTAATTAACATAAAAATATAATTATATCAGGACCAGCACTGATACATGTAATGATTGACTCTCCAGTTAATTGGCAGTAACAAGGTTCATATGACAAATAGATACAATGCAATGTTGATCAGTATGTGACAAGCAGTGAACTACATTGCATGTCCTTCCACTTAGCTACTGGCTGACTCTAGTGGTAAACAGCCATGGGTATTTTTGTGTCGTGACAATAGAGACAAGAAAACCAGGAGGGACTGGGGGGATGCTACAATGCAAATTTTCAGAAACCCTAACCCTATACTTCTGATAATTGGTTTCCTGGTAAAAATAAAATATTATAGTGCAAAACTTGTTTATTGCTATACCCTATTCTAGACTATTCAGCTTGCAAAACATACCCTTCACAGCTGCACATACCCATATAGCTCATATTCATAAGCATTTGTCTATGATTTCAATTGTTCCAACACAAGTTAATTCCTGTTTTCAGAATAGTTTCTTCTGATGATGTCAGTGGTGTAACTCGTCTTGTAACTCACCTTGACTTTGAATCTTTCTCACAACCTTCCTCTTCTCTTTCAATTTGCACTGCAAAGACTTTACTTGGTTATTGAGCTGCCTGTTTTGATCTTTCAAGGTACTGCAGTTGGTGCAGCTGGATCTGCTCTCTTCCTCAATTACCTCCATCTGCTCATCCGGAACTGTCAAAGCGCACGAATCTTCGGTGTTTACATTGGGGGCGCTTGTCGATGACTCTGCAAGAGCATCTCGTAGAATCTAAGAATAATAAACGACAAAAAAATTGAAAACGCACACTATCAAATGAAAATCCATTTCGTTCTACAGAAAAAAGGAAGACTTCACAACAAGAAAATATTCACACCTTTTCCATGGTTCGGCTACCAGGAAGCTGAGATTCACCGGTGGATTCATCCGGAACTGTCAAAGCGTCTGGTTCCACGCACGTATCTTCTGAAAATACTTCTTCGGTGTTTACTTTGGGGGCGCTTGTCGATGGCTCTGCAAGAGCATCTCGTAGAATCTAAGAACAATAAACGACAACAAAATTTAATTGAAAACTCACACTATCAGAAGAAAACCCGTTTCGTTCTATAGAAAAAGAAAGACTTGACAACAAGAAAATATTCACACCTTTCTCATGGTTCGGCTGCTAAGAGGCTGAGATTCACCGGATTTACTCGCTGTTGCGGTCGAGTGAACCGTCGGGAAGACGATAACCCCTAACTGGTCCTTCTTTAATTTTGGTACTGGAGCCTTATCCATTCCGGGAAGCTTGGTGTACCAGTGGATATAATCTTCTCTTTTAAAATGCACGGAACACACCACAGAGTGCTTGGTGTCCTGCCAGTGAGCTCGTTTGGTCTTCACAAAGTTCAACCATTTCTTGCGTCGTTTAATCGCCTCGGGCCGCGGATCTCCAAAGAAAGATATTGCGTGGACATAAATGCGATTTGCTGGATCGGCTACGTTGCCGCAGTTTGCGGCAACACATCTATCCGGCATTCTCGCTCTCTCTTCTTCTCAAAATGTGCTATCTCCTCGCTATCTAGCCGAAATGGCTTCCCCCGCTGACGTCACAGCATAAAACTGGGACTCATTCTCCTTAACTCGGCCGTGAACCAAAGTGGCGGCAATTTTCCGAACTTTGAAAATTCATAGAAAATCGAGGAAAAATCGCATGACCATAATTTTTTCGATTAACTGTTCAGACACGAAAGCAAATTGCAGACGACTTAAAACATTTTCAGGAGTTAGGGGAACTTTAAGCCACTGGAGCATTGTCAAATGCAAATGGGAAAGACCTGAAGTTGCTATTATTCTAGGTCTCATTCTAATTTTATGAAATCATGTTGTTACATATCAGTATCTTTGATTTAAAAATTCAATAATATATTTAAATCAAACAAAACGTTTAAGAACCCACTCCTTCTAAATTGGCAAAGGTATGTTCATTTCAAGTTCAATCGCCTTTGACTGGTCATTGAAGGACAATTTACAGATGTAGGCTTTTAATGCATTCAATTTAATGTGCCCACATATCTGAGAGAAACTGAATTGTTGCTGAGCGTGTAGGCAACATGAAATTACCTTTAACTTAACTTATTATGAAAAGCGTTAGTCACTCTACCAACACATGGTTTTGAATTCGTTATCACTTTTAACCAGTGAGAATTAACACTGTCCACCCTGGGGGCAATTTTACTGAACAACGGCCCTTTTGATTTCTGTTCCTTGAAGAATTGCACACTTTACACACTGTATTAAGGTTGTTACATTCATTTGGCAGAATGTCGCAAAGAAGGGAACTAATTTGTTTAAGCTCTCGATAGAAAATAAAATGTAAGTTACTCACCCAACCTCGTCCCCAGGGTCTTCTCGCTTTTCAAAATGGCGGCGGCTCGGGAGAAGACCCTGGCACACAGCAGATCACGTGTCTCCAACGAGGATGGAGATGTATTCAAAATGGCGGCTACGGCGAAAAGGGTGAGAAGAACTGGGTACGAGATGCTAAGGTGAAGATAAACAAATGGCGGAAAAAGCTGAAGTTCAGTTCAAGAAAAAACAGGAAAAACAGACACGTTTAGGATGTAAGAGTCTTAGGAATACGGCAAAGTGTTAGAGGTCTTGTTTTTGCTGTTCATTGTTTCTTTTTTTTTTATTTTAAAGTTAGGAGTAATGGGTTTGAGCGTACTCTACTGCGGAACTCCGTACCGCTATTTGATTCAAATTGAATCAAATAGCGGTACGGAGTTCCGCAGTAGAGTACGCTCAAACCCAAGTGAACATATTATATTTTTGTTTCATGAGGCTTTAGGCAATAAATTGTCTTATCGTTACATTGTTACAAATCTGTCCTTCTTAAATAGTTATAAATTCGTCCTTCTTAACATTATATGCTCCAGCTTAAGACTTTTCGAATATATCAG
The DNA here is from genome assembly GCA_964030785.1 of Siderastrea siderea. Taxonomy (NCBI): domain Eukaryota; kingdom Metazoa; phylum Cnidaria; class Anthozoa; order Scleractinia; family Rhizangiidae; genus Siderastrea; species Siderastrea siderea. Next base: position 5,614,577 of record OZ034974.1, read on the forward strand.
GTTCAGATTAAGCTTGAAATATAAATATTATGGAGTGAGCTTAGGCCTGTAATAGAAAATGACTCATTTATTTATTTATTTACTTACTTATTTATTTAAGCTTATTTACAGTGCAACTTCGATTTAACGAAGTGCAAGGGAATGGGAAAAGAGCAGTGTTGTATGGACTGGTTAAACTAAGTTTTGATCTGGCATATTCCAGGTGCTGCTTTGGAGGCAGTGATAATCATTTTGGCTTTCTTGAATTTATTTGTGCCCATTCCTTGTGCTACAGTTTTGCTTGTACAGTTGAAGGTCTCCAGGCTTTGCGCTTTCAATATTGTTTTCTACACTGTAGTTTCAGTAAGTCTCATTAAATACTAGAACTGAGGAGATTGTGAGACTGTAAATAATGGCGAAATAAAGAATTTTAACAGTGGATAGATAAAGTCCTCTTTGTACGTTAGACCAGTTCTAGGGATAATATTCCCAGGTTTGAAAAATTTTCTGCTTAACAACTTCAATCAATTGAGTTATCTAGGTGTAGTTTGAAAGTGTTTGAAAAATTTAAATCAATGGGAAAGAGAGGATTTCAGGAAAAAAAGGGAGAGAAAAAGATTTCATGAAGTTTTGAAATTGGAAATTGTAGCTAGGCTTTTAAGCCCCAGTAGTGACAAACAAACATCTAATTTCTCCTTACAATATCCCTACTTGTTCAAACATACAGGCCCTGAGAATAAAGGAAATGATCACCAAAAATAAAATGTCTGGATGTTTATGTGAATTCTCTCAAGTAGTACCATAAGACATTTACGGAGAATAGTGAGGAGAACATGTTTGTTGATATCGGGGCTTAAAGTTAAGAACAAGGAAAGGAATATCATAATTGACTGCTATCAACCTGGGGTGCTCGTATGTGGATATCAGTTTTTGATGGTCTCTTAAAATGATTTCCCATCTCATGTCTCTACTTTAAAAGTATTCTCATGTCAATCTAAGCCAAATAAAAAGGGTTTGCAGATCCAATTAGAACACCACAAAAATCCACTAAAAGTTACAACAGAGGTTCAAAGAAATAACGAGTCATCCTAAAAAGTGGGATTTGTAACTTAAGGTTATGTGCTGATCAATTTGAATCTTCAACATCCCCCTCTCCCCTATGGGCATACCTCAGACATTTGGTTACATGTATTTTCCTTGCCCGAGGAGTAGGGAATTTGATGCAAAGGTCCTGTGTGTATTACTTGGTCAGTTGTACGATAATTCTATCAGTTGTGTATTACCCCGTCAGTTGTGCGTTACTTGGTCACTTGTGTAACCTTTCTGTCAGTTGCATGTTGCAAGTTGCAGTTGGAAGTTGTGCATCACTTGGTCAGTTGTGCATTTTTCTGCCAGTTCTGTGTCATTCAGTGGGTTGCATGATAATGTTGTCAATTATGTATTACTCGGTCAGTTGTGTACTTCCCCATCAGTTGTGCATTACTCAGTCAGTTGTGTACTTCTCTGTCAGTTGTAATACTCGATCAGTTGTGTATTACCCAGTCAGTTGTCTCAGACTCGGTCAGTTGTGTTACACTCAGTCAGTTGGATGATAATTCCGTCAGTTGTTTATTACTCCGTCAGTTGTGTACTATACCATCACTTGTGTATTACTCCCTCAGGTGAGTTCAATCCTCTCTTTCCCATTTCTATTTTTGAAACATTTTCAAACTTCACCCAGTTGCAGGTTACTCAATTGATTGAAGTTGTTAAGCAGAAAATTTTTTCAAAGCTGGGAGTATTATCCCCAGAACTGTTAAAATGCTTTATTTTTCCATTGTTTACAGTCTCACAATCTCCTCAGTTCTAGTGTTTAATGTGACTCACTGAAGCTTAAGTGTAGAAAACAATATCGCAAGTGACAAAGCCCTGGAGATCTACAACTGTACAAGGAAAACTGTAGCGCAAAGAATGGGCAAAAATAAATTCAAAAAAGTCAAAATGATTATCACTGCCTCCAAAGCAGCACCTGGAATATGCCAGATCAAAAATTAATGAGTCGTTTCCATAAATGAGTCATTTCCACTGAACTCACAGAGATGTAAGCCATGTAGAATAAATATTTTGTAGCTCTAGTTTTATTTAAGGCTAAGCTCACTCCATAAGAGTTATATTTTTAAGCTATAAATCTTATGGAGTGAGCTTAGGCCTTAAATAAAACTGAGCCTGATATATTTTAAAAGTCTAAAGATGAAGCATATAATTTTAAGAAGGACGGATTTATAACAATATTTAAGAAGGACGGATTTGTAACAATGTAACGATAAGACAATTTATTGCCTAAAGCCTCATGAATCAAAAATATAATATGTTCATTTGAGCAACATTGAATCAACTGGCGGTACGGAGTTCGGCAGTCGAGTACGCTCAAACCCATTATTCTTAACTTTAAAATAATAAAAAAGAAACAATGAACAGCAAAACCAAGACCTCTCACACTTTGCCGTATTCCTAAGACTCTTACATCCAAAACGTGTCTGTTTTTCCTATTTTTTCTTGAACTGAACTTCAGCTTTTTCCGCCATTTTGCTTATCTTCACCTTAGCATCTCGTACCCAGTTCTTCTCACCCTTTTCGCCGTAGCCGCCATTTTGAATACATCTCCATCCTCGTTGGAGACACGTGATCTGCTGTGTGCCAGGGTCTTCTCCCGAGCCGCCGCCATTTTGAAAAGCGAGAAGACCCTGGGGACGAGGTTGTTACTCACCTTGAAATCGGTTAGTCTCTTTACAACCATCTTGAATCGAACAATTATCCACCATCTTTACTATCAACTTCCACTGAAGCAATTTGGGTTGAGCCTCACTTATCGTAAGCGAAAGTAGTCCAAAAGAATAGTGTAATAAACCATTTTCGCGTATGATAAACTTGTAACTCTTGGCACATGCATCAACGTCATAATGACGAAAATGAAAATGGCCGCCTCACCGGTTAGACAGCCATGCGACCGGGCCGCTTTCAAGAGGTCATGTGACTTACAACCGCACGCTTGAAAATTGCAGGCGCGCGTAACCAGCGACCAGTGATTCTTTCCTGGAGTGTTCGGATTGTTTGTATTTGGTGGCTATCGCTGTGTCGTTTATGTACGCCAGAAAGGAAAACATGGATAGTTTTTTATTCCAATGGTTGAAGAGTTGTAGTATTCGATGCAGAGATACCTTCTCTTACATAAAGGTACAGTATTAATCTTTAATTCCTTGAACAGATTCTAAACTATGTCTTATGCAGTTGGACGCCATTGGGCCATTCCATTTAATGTATGCACCCCCACTAAAAAGGGGGATGTTTTTGAGAGATCAAAGGAACCGACATAGCTACTCCTTCATAAATGACTTTTGAAACCCCCTCCCTTCCCCTTAGGATTTCCCTGTACCTCAATGGGAGTGGGGGGGGGGGGGGAGTTGCAGACATTACATGGAATGGCCCATTTTGTGTCGACAGAAAAGCCGAGTATGGCGCCCACACATAAACATCCTGTGAAAAAAAGGAGCTTCATTTGAAACATATTCAAATTTTAATAATGAGTTAGACTTTTAAAGGAATATAGAATATAATTCGGAGATAATTGACTTTTCTTGCCATTGAATAGGTTGAATAAAAGAATTGTTGGTATGCTCGAGTTTATACAGCTTTATATCATCAAGGAGCACTCTCGTTCTGCAACCAGTTCAGAAACGATCTTTACAACAGCTCGCTTTGTATACAGTGCAGCAGCACAAACATTAATATTAATCAAACTGTTACTCAGTCAAAAGATTGGGTACAGCTGACCCTGTGGTCGACAAGCAAAACATTAAGAATATCTGACCCCATTTGCATGTCATTGAATAAGAATGGTCTCTTTTGTTGATATTCAAAACATTGATGCACTTGTAAATAAGTGGCTGGGGGTTCTTAAATCCCTTCCTCGACATTACCTACTGTTGTATTCATTTTCTTTACTAACATGAAATCCACAAGAAAGTGAAGTCATTAGAGAGAAATAATCACAAGTCCTGTCGTCAATTACGTGATACGCTCTTAAAAGTCGTTGTTGTGTAATTGTCTCCTAATAATAATATGTACTTATTGACTGAGTGGGAGGGCTGGATGGGAAAGTATTTGGCTCTAGCGCATGGAATATGGGCAGAGTAGTTCCATGTGCCATGACCGAGATCCAAATATTTTGCCGTCCGGCCTGACCTAACTTACAGCGTAGTCAAGAAGTATTTTATCATACCACCATTTTAAGGCTGAATTTGATTGGAAAGTTACGGAAAGGTCTTGATAAATACTAAATGAATGAAGACTTGCGTGCACACTATAGTAATCAGGTGACAATGTGTGCGGAGCTGGACAGCTCTTCTGGATCAGCTCACACCAACCCACATGTATCTGCCCCTACACACATCATCTCCTGAGTATGTTTTCAATAAAATTGCATTAGTGAGGTCGTACGGTGGTATGATAATAGTATTTATTTGAAGGCATCATTTCATGACTTCTCGTTTACTTTTATTTTATTCTTTATTTTCAGAGGTAAATTTCAACTGGCAAAGGAAGAGGACATTGTGGAAAAAAGTGTTCTTTCTCAAAGGGAACTCTGCAAATCCATGCCTAGTACACTGCCTAACTTCAGTGGAGTGTGGTTGAAGCTGTGTGATGAACAATATTTTTTTAAGATACTTTATAGTTACTTGTGTCATGGACAATTTTTAAGGATATACTTTTTTTGTAAACAGAAAATAGTAGCATAATAAGATGCTTTTGCTGCTTTGGTACATGTATGTATTCATCCTTTATTCAGTTGGTGTCCTCAATTCAACAAGCGAACTAACACATAATTTACACAAGGAATTTATTTATTTATTAATTTTTGAGTCATGTATGTACCTTTCAATTTTGTTTGCCTGACCTGTCCTCAAAGGTTCAGGAATACCTCAATGTTTAGAAAACAAGTTAAGACTTGTTTGACTGTGTGATACATTAAATGTCCTTTTTCATAACTTCCTGGAAGTTCCAAAGACATTTTACTGAAATATCCTCAACTTGAAGTCTGTCAAGTATTTAAGTCAGGGACTTAAAGTTGCTATTCCAAGTAAATTGCCAATATTTCTCATATTTAATTTAGTCATTCCTATTTATTCTCATAAATTCCCAACCATTTTTATTAGCCCAAGCCATTTAATTTAGCCATTCCCATATATTCTCAGACATTCCCAAGCCCTTTCATTATCAGTTTTGGTATTATTGGGAATTCCTAGGAATTTCTAATAATTCCAAGTACAGTTTTAACACATTGCCATATATTCCCAGAAATTCCAAGCTTTTATGTTTTTCCTAATTTGCATGTCTTGGAATCGTTTGGAATTCCTAGGAATTCCATCTTTTCTGGGAATTCTGTTCGCAAGGGTAGGTATCCGCACAGTGACTCAAACTTGATGGATAAATCATAAGCATTAAATAAAATAAATTATAATGAGAGGATCAATTTCGCGACTATTCCAGCATTGGTCATTACCATAAATTAGTCGATAGCAATACAAGACGTTTAAAATTTAAGTTACGTGGATTAGCTTAAACTTTACATAACCAAATGCTCAATAAGCATACGTCTCCTATTTCCTTTGCTTCACGAGTAAATTAAAGGAAATAGGAGACGAGTGAACTGAGGAAATAAAGACACATGGCAATATGACAAAGATTTCAATTGATTAGCCAAATAAAGCGAAAGCTCTAATTTTCTTGTGTGGTGATATTGAAAGATAAAAAAGTTGGAAGATGAACGTTGGTTGTGCGAGTCAAACGTTTTTACATTCAGATATTGCAAAGTGGCCGATTGCTGCTGTATTGACTGCATTAATTAGTCTAGCACTTAAAAAAGAACTCTTAAAACAGGGCGACATGAGTAAATTAAAAGAGAACTTAACTGAAAGAGAATTCTCTTCGAATAATTTCACTAAATATCGATGTCTGATACTGTTTCTTTGGATAAGTCTTTATTCTTTTGCACCGAAATTGTAACCCCTCAAATACGCACAAACGTAAACACACAAAACAATCAAAAAGGGCTCGGGATCAAATCACTCATGTAAACGTCGCCTTAGAAAGTCTTAAAACTGTGTGACATGAATAAATTAAAAGAGAACGTAACGGAAAGAGAAATCAATTATTTTCGAATAATTTGCATTGACTGATTATTGGTGTTTCATACTATTTCTTTGGATGAGTCTTTATCATTTTGCGCCTTTAAGATGTAACCACTTCAAATACGCACAAACGTTAACACAAAACAACCAAAAGGGCATCGGAGAGAAGCAAGTCCAGCGGCTTCGATTAACTGATCTCCCTTCCTACTGCTTCACTTGCATTCACCCTGAGAATCTTACAGAGGCAGGTAGTGTCGACTACGTGTTATTATGCTTTCATCAGTGAAGCATTTCAGTTTCAAGAAGCATTATGCTGAGGCCAGACATTACACTGACGTCTTTGCCCAATTCGTGAGCCATTTCAGACAAATGCGAAAACGAAAACACTCAGGGTTAAACTCTGGAATAATTCTGACTTTTGATTAAATATAGCTTGTTTCGAGCAGTCAAGTGAGTTCTAACCCGTAAATGTAAACTCGTCTTCGTTTGAAGAGAGAAAAACTTGACATGCTCTGCTGTTGCAATAGACTTGCCCAATCTTCGCAACAAAATGTCGCTTGAAAGAGATATGTTTAAATCAGCATTATCCTGTCCATTTTTTTTACTGACCTTTCTTGGGATAAAACGAATACCTTCCTGAGAAATCTTTCTAGGAATTAAATTTAAGGAATTTCAAAGAAGCGGAGGTTAGAATAATTATTGAAGAAAACAAATGCATGATGTGCAAAAGCCCAGTCAAACTCAAGCGTTGCTCCGAAACAAATTTAAAACAAGTATAAAACAAATGACCAAGCCAAAAATACAGATTTTGTGACAACTGTAAAATAATGAAAAGAAAAAAAACTCCTTAAATTAACTAGTGACAAAAACAAAGCAAGTTCGTCAAACCCGAATCGCACCAAATTTGAATTATTTAATAAACGATGATAAAAACGTCCCAAACAACCAACATTAGCGCTGTTTTGACAGTTTTTTTATGGATCATAACCCGGGAACAATGTGGTGACTACGGCTATTATATTAGTCAATTAATAAATAATGATTCACAACGCGATAAAACCTGAATTGCTAAGTGTGCGCTAAGAAAGTTCAAAACCAAGTTGCAAGCGCGGTTGAAAAAGCTCGGCAAATCGGTATTTTATAATATCAGTGGATAGCGCCAGTGTAAAGCTCAAAGTTTAGCTGAAGCCAGATGGAAATGGCCAAGGTGTTTGTACTCGCAGTCACTATGTTGTTTTACCAGTAGTAATAGAGGTCTGTTGGGGGAATTGAGCCTCGTTTTGATGTTGTGGGCGTGGCCTCGTTTTGATGCAAGTGACGTCACCGGAACCGGAAGTGACCGGAAGTCACATGACCGGAACCGGAAGTGACCCAAAACCGGAAGTGACGTGTTTTAGAATGGGAAACCGCTGAGCAGTATGAAAAATGGATCGTGGGCTCAGGGTGAAGCAAGACCGCTGAGAAACGCGGGCTCAAAGTCCAAAGTCCAATTGGAGCAGCGAGGATAGGTATAAAAAGGCAACCAGAGGGGGTTAGGATTGTGACCATGAGTTTGCACATTACCCTGATCAGTGATCAAGCACAAGGCACGGGACAAAAATTTACGGCTCGACTTCCTCATTCCCATTATTTGGTGGAAGATGATTGGGAAGCGGCCTTGGTTCATATCTCACACCCGGGGTTTAATCAACAATTGGAAGATCAAACCAAACAGAATTGGACGCAAGAAGATAGTCAAAAACTTTGGATGAAAACAGATATTAGATACATACCAAAACGTGCGGATGGAACAGCTCCCATTCAAGTGACCAAACAAATCCATTTACCACCAGGGTATTACTACAATTTGAAAGAAGTATGGATTGCCATCGCGTACGAAATGGAAAAACAACACATGGAAGTCATGATGGATATAACCAAAATGGAGGTGGACGATCAAGCGAAACGACAACAACTAGCTGCTCTCAACCTGGCTCAACCCTACGTGAAAATCACCAATACAGGCATCGCCCCCGAATTAGATTCCCTGTATGTACTTATTCCAGCCAACATGCAATTTGAAATGGAATGGAAATTGGCTGGCCTGATGGGACTGGTGAAAGATGGAACGCCAACGCAACGAATTGTGGAAGAAAAAAATTATCTGGTCAAAAATATCGTGGATTACGACGATCGCCATAAATGGGAAGTAACGAAAGGTCCTGCCAACAAATATCCACCTTTTGGTCATGTGTCCGTTAGTTTTACCCACCCCGATTTCAATTATTATTTGTTCTTGGGTCCGAATCTCAGTCGACAAGTATTTCCCAGTACGCAAACGGTCAAACCCCAACACGGGCAACAACAATTGATGATTTACACGGATCTGGTGGCACAGAGCATTGTGGGAAATCAAGAGAAAGGATTTTTACGTACCTTGGATGCCGGCAATACCGATCATCAATTTGATACCAAGCAACGGATGTATTTTCCTCTTGGCAAAACCATCTTTGACAGCATTGCCATGGATATTCAAACAGCTGATGGGCAGCCGGCTCCTTTCAAACAAGGCAGAACTATCGTTACCCTTGAACTCTCCAGAAAAAGTCAACGAACATGATTGTGTTATGTAGAGAAGCATTTTAATAAAGATCACAACAAAGTGTCATGGAACATCTTTTATTGTTTGACAACAAGTGAAAAAAAGACGAGTCCAAACATGGGGGTCCTTTTTACGAGAAGCTGATACAGGTTTTCATGCGTCCAATGGCTAGGCTTTTGGTGCGACCCAGAAAGTAGAGGGTTTTGCAGTTACCCTCATAGGGATCTCGGAGTTCTCCCCAGAATCCTTCCAGGCCGTGCTCGTTGTCATAACAAATGCCATACCATATAGGATTGTTTTTCCAATCGTCCTTGACATGCTGGACAAACTCCGGGTCTTCTTTCCATTCTTCATGGAGGACTTCAAGGACGGCAAGAGGAACGTGGCAGCTAGGGCATAGGTGGGTCTGACCGTTCTGTTGGCATTTGTTGGCACAGGCGACATGACAAGGTTGGCCACAACACCTCAATGTGGTATAATTGGCGAGAGGTGTCAAACAGATCACACATGGTTTGGGTTGAGCCATCAGGCGAAAGGATCAAAGAGTGGATTGATCAAGAGTTGAAACTCTGTGGGGGTGATGATCCCTTCTTTTCGGAGTCGGCACAGTTCTTGAAAAGTGAGTTGGTAACGCAAGGGTTGGACCAGGTCGAGGATTTGTTTTCGGATCTCTCCCAAACGTTCTATGATTTGCAGGGCTTCAGGACTGATCTTGTCGGCTTTGTCGCCTATTCACCACTGGTAGAAGTTTTTCAAGGTTAATAAACACAATTCGTTACGACTGAGATGTTTTTGACTGTGAAGTCGAAGCAGTTCAAAATAAGAAGCTTTGAAGCGGATCTCTTGCAAGTCTTTTTCGAGATGAGACAACAAGGCTCGTAGACGATCAATCACTTGTTGGGCTTCTGGACTGAGGACTGGATCATCCATGAGTGTGAAAGATGGAATGGGACAGGGGTTTTTTATAGAGAAAACCAAAGGGTCACGTGGGAGGGAATGGGCCAATGAGAGAAAGACCCATCATGCTTTGAGAGGGGAAGAGGTGGGGGACCCACCTCCCCCCTCCTTAGATAGCCCATGGTGCATTGCGCGGATCAGGATATATAAGTCAAGCGAGGCCACAGGACGTCACTCTTAGCTTTGAGCCGGTCCTGAGTGACTTATGTCAGTTGAGCCAAAAAATGGTGAAAACAAGAAAACCCTTGGGCTGTCTAGCCAGCGACATGAATGTGAGTGGACCAGAGTACTTGCGGAGGAGAGCAGGACGGGAGCGAACGGCGGTGGAGCGGCAGATAAGAGCCATGAATGAAAGGGGAGAACAAACCTGACGTCCTTTAACCCGGCGGCGCGTGGTTGCTTTTTTTGAATTATTTTTAAGATGCATGGTCTGGACTGAGAATGGGGAACGTGAGGGCAGGCCACATCCGGAGATCGTGGAAGCCTTACTGCGAGCCCTGGTGGACAAGGTCATTCCTTGGGTGGACCAGCACCGCATTTGGTCCAACTTTGAATTTCGGTGGCCCATGACCCTCGAACATTTCTATGAAATGGACAACGATCTGGCCAATTATTTGCCAAGAGTTCATGCGGGCCACCAATGGCAAAGAATTCGGGTGTATTTCGCGGACATGGAGCGGGTGCGGGAGCAGCGGTGGAGGGAGGAGCAAGAGAGGAGGCAGAGGGAAGTGAGGCTGAACCAAGTGCGGAGAGTGTTACAACTGTAAATAGACTTGAACATTTTTTATTGTGAGTCAAGGCTACTGTGAGTCAAGAGACATTATTTATGACCATGGTGCAAACTCAGTGTTGTGATCTTTTTATTTTTTAATTAAAAAAAAAGAGTTGATGTTTTTTACAAATGGTTGTTCGTGTTCTTGCCACGCGGGTTGGGGCGCTCCTATTTACAATTGAAAAAGCTATCTACAGTTTGAAAAAATAAAAATTGAAAATGGCTATGTACAATTGGAAAAAATAAAAACTAAAAAAAATGAAAAGAAAGCTATGTACAGATTGAAAAATAAAAAAAAAATAAAAAAAAAATGGCTATGTACAATTACAAATGAAAGTCTTCCAGTTCCAGACGTAATTGATCAATGTTCTCGGGTAGACAGAACGTGCGATTGAATAAGGCTTGAATTTCGGCTCGGGTTTTCTCGTCCACATCCCGGGATCCCACGATAGCACTGCTTTGATGAAGGGTGGGCTTTTTAGGTCCCCAAGGGACAAATTGACTGCCAGTCACCAGGGTGGCGGCATTCTCATTGACTTGGTAGTAATGGTCCGAGCGGTACCATGATTGACTGGGTATGTCAAAGAGATAGACGGGTTTGCCTTGATCCATAGCCAATTGCACAGTCCAACCAGTGCCTCCTTTCACGCGTTTATGATCCTGTTCCAAGATGCCAAAAGCATAGATCGTATGGGCTCTTTTGGCAATTTGATCATGACAGGACGGAGAAAGCGCAAACTGTAAGTACCTCCTGTTGTCCCATACAAATTCTTAGAAAACTTTTCTAAGAATTTGTGAGGGGTTTTTCAAGCGTATCTAATGGGCTTACCCGCAAGGCGTCTTAATCTGCTGCTTCATGATTGAAATGTCACTGCATCAAATGTAAACCAGAACAGCGGAGACGTAAGGACCGACTTATACATGTCATCAAGTCATAATAAAACGTGACTTGTTTTTCCCATAGAGGAGTGTTACGCATCATTCACAAGTCATTACCAGACAATTTTAGTCAATCAAATAGGAAACCCGAACCAAAAACTCATTTGTAAAACAATTTAACTGCGGCAAGGTGGGACCGCTCAAGGTGTTAGCAATCGAAAAATAAAAAAAATTAAAATTAAAATTAAAAAAGAAACGCGGCGAAAAGCAAAATAATAACGCTTGTTCTGTTGGTTGGATGTGACTAGTATTTGACTGTTGTATTTGAGAAGAAAACTCCACGATAGACTTTCGCCAAGAATAAACTTTCGACCAGGAGCGCGACCAGGAGGACTTTTAACTTTTGTACATTATTATTTGTCACCGGATGCCAGTAACGAAAAGGATCAGTGAAGTGCTTTCTTGCAGTTTCTGGTTTCATTTTCTTGAGAAACGATGCGACGTCACAAGTGGTTGTTTAACGCTGATTTCAGTGCTTTTTTTTCCTTCCAATACCGTCAATGCACACGTTTCCGAAGCCTAAAAGCCATGTGATTAGATTGACGTTATCCTGGAAGTCTGGGAATCGACATTTTGTTTTCGTTTGGTATCAAACAATGGGATAAATTCAAGCTAGATTACAGTGAACAAGATTAGAAAAATCTTCCCTGGTGTTCTTTACAAAAGTCTCGCGTAGTGGACTATGGTAAGTTGAATCTGTATGTAAGCCGTGCAAAATCATTACCGGTATAATTGCAGCTGCTAGCTCAGTAGTCTTGTCGGTATGGAAAAATATTAGAGAGCTACAAGAACTGAACAAAGCCACGTGTCCGGTATATGAGAGGCGACCCCACGCGTTCAATCTGCGATTCACTGAATTCAACAGCGTTGTTATTTATCTCAGATGTGCCTTGGTTGCATTTAAGATTTCGTCGCCTCATTACAACTATAAATCATTGCTTATAACAAACGCGAAGTTGCAGGAATTACATGCCAGATTTTTCTCGCCAGTATTTTGGATCGGCTTAATTTGATCAGTGCTCAATAAAAGCACTATAATTTTTTTGGCGGGAATTTGTGTGGTTCGAACAAACGCAAAACAGCATTGTATGACAAGTTGGATACCAAATTCATTTATTAAAATTAATTTCAGCCAATCCACATTAATTTGTTTACAAGGTCTGGTTGCAGTAAGATGCTAAGTAAAGAATCAGAGGAAATCAGTAATGTTTGAAATCGGCTTTGCTTTTTCGGTCTATTAAACAAGTCAGACGATGGAAGAGGCACCTCTTTTGTTAGAACGACTGTCCACTAAGTTGACTCTGATTCATGGAAAGATATTTGAAATTTCAGTTATTGCGATGTTCATTTTGCCAGTCCATAACTTAGTTTATACAGGCCAATCCCTCTGAGTAACATTACGAGTCTTCTCAGGTCTCACAGCAGTAATGGTTGAGTAAAAATATGGAAGAGCTGAAACTCAGTTGAAGAATATTTGTTTCTTTGTGACGGTAGCAACCATCCCTGCTCTTAAGATGACTCATCTTTCACTAGCAGGGCTGCCAAGATGTCACATCTTTTGCCAGTTTGTGTTTGCTGTTGTCACAAGAAATAAATAGCAGTTGATAAAAACCAAAAAAAGCAACAACAACAACAAACAAACATATGATAATAATGACCCGGCCGTAATAAGAAATGAAAGCTATGGTTACAAAGCCTTTGTGCTCAGATAATTTCTTGAAAGAATTTGTCAGCCTACCCGGCCTTAGTAAGTAGAGTTAAGGACGAGAGCGGCCTGCATAACTAAAACTCGAACTGGCAAAATGAACAAAGAAATATTTAAAAAGTTCAAAGTAGCGACCTTAAGTCGGAAAGCAGCTTTTAGCGAAATACATGATCAACCCCAGCCATAGTCTTCTCACTTCTCGTGGCAATGAAGTTTGAGAAAAAAAAAAGAAAAGAAAAAAAGAAAGAAAGAGTTGAAACCCTGGTTGAAACTCAATCAGCGGAAGAATATTCGTTTCTTTGTGACGGTGGCAACCATTCCTGCTCTTAAGATGACACATCTTTTATTAGCGGGGCTGCCAAGATGACACATCTTTTGCCAGCTTGTGTTTGCTGCTGTCACGAGAAATAAAAAAAAAAAGGAAAAAAAGTGTTGAATCCCTGGTTGAAACTCAATCACCGCAAGAATATTTATTTCTTTGTGACGGTGGCAACCATTCCTGCTCTTAAGATGACACATCTTTTATTAGCGGGGCTGCCAAGATGACACATCTTTTGCCAGCTTTTGTTTGCTGCTGTTACGAGAAATAAATGTCGCTACACCAAGGGCAGTTGGTAAAAACAAAACAAAAAACACACACAAGAGAAACAGAACAACAACAAATATGACCCGGCCGAGAAGAGAGCGAGAAGGCTATGGCTGAAAACAATGACAACCAATTTGTTTCGCCTTTGAACGTTTTTTTCCACGCTTGGCACTGGTCACACGTATTTGCTACGAGCTCTCATTAGTTCATTTAATTATCTGCATCCTGTAATTGGTTTGGTTTTAGTTTATGATACCTGATTGTTTTGAACTTTGTCCTGCCTTAACGTCATGGCAGAGCTAGCTAGTGAAAACTGTGTCAAAGTAAATAAAAGAAGTTGAAACCCGGTGGGTTGATTTGGGAACCCACCCAGTATGGTGTGTTCAATGACCCTAGTCCCAGCACTTTTCAAGAAAATGTTTAGATAAAAGTCAAGAAATATTTGGTTTGCAAGTTGCCAAAAACCGACAGGGAGGGGAGGGGGAAGGGCTCAAAGGGAAGTAGAAATCCACTGACTCTCGCCTCCACATTTTTCCTCACGGCTGCTCGTCTTCATCGTGCACTTTTCGTTGTCAGTAAAGCAGTGATAAAAGTCCTGGGAGATGTTTCTCGCTTGCTCAATAACAGGATCGGAAAGAACTACATTTAAAGGCTTATGTTACGAATATAAATGCATCAAAGAGGGTTCGTCACGTGCAGTATACGTTTTTAAAATTCAGTTACAGACTACGAGCAGTATCTCTTTCCGCTCAGGGATAGTCTCACTACACTAGCGGCTCGACAGGCGCGTCACGTTTCAACGCTGCAGGCGACTTCGTACTCGCTCGCTCGCTTGTTCGTTTTCCTCTACTATCCCTGAGCGGAAAGAGAGACTGCTCGTAGGCTAATTCAGTTAAATGATTTGTGGAAGGGAAACATTTTTCATAAAATCTAAGAATGCGGTACAAACTTGCAACTGCAGAAAGTGACGAGAATCGCAGACGCGTTGACTGAGTCTGAACAAGCACAAATCGCGTTTCGTCCGTACCGGTTGATGCGATTCTGTACGTATTTAGAACTTTCCGAGAAACTAGAAAAAAGGAGACATTGCAAAATAAATAAATAAATAAAATAAGATACTGAAAACTGAACTTTTCGAAATAGTGAGAAAATTTTATCAGTTGGAAAGGAATACACGCAGCTTGTGACAATAATTCCTGTAGAGATTGTACAATGGCACATTTTGGGACACACAATTACACACGCGTTGTTGTCGGCTGAATGCAAAAGCGAGGCACGTTTTCTCGCGGCAGGCGGTTTTTAACGCTCGCTATGTAGAAAAGCCAGAGACACTGCTCCATTTTTGGGTTGATTGTGACAGGATATCAAAGAACCTCATGTTTTTCTTTCCATTCTTGGAGAGCTTTACTAACAGGATGGACGGAAATCCGCGTGAATTATTGAGAGACAATAGATGGTCTTAGATCGCTTCCTCTGATACTCCTTGATTTAGGCTTTGTTAGCCGCCATGAATAGTCGGAGGATAAATAACGAGCATAAATTGATCGAAATCGAACACAGCTTTGCCTTCGAAAACAATTTCATCGGCTAGCCAAGGGGTGAAAGACTGTGTACAACTTACTCGTGGCGGAATGTCACAAAATTCAGTCTTTTATTTATTTCAGGGAATCACGTTTCGACGAAAACCAGAACTTTACGTCTTTCATTCAGAACATAGTTTCATTTTACAATATTCACCGCGGCTTCATTAAGAAGCGATGATAGCTTTATTTCCAACAGTTAAACAGATTTTCACACTTTCCCAAGAAAAGCCGAAAAAATCTCTGCGTGAAACGATACTTACAGTTAACGCTTTATCCGTCCTCTCATGATTGCGTTGCAGCAATTGCAAGGTGTAAAAATGACTGGGCATCTGTTTGCCTAGTTTCTCCGCTGCCTGGTGAAGATGGGGGTTGGCCAGCATGAGGACTTCCACGGTAGAAGGGCTGATGAAGGTGGCTCGAGGATGGTTCGGGGGGACGAGGACTTCGACTTGCATCCCAAACTGTTTACCCAGTTCTTCGACGAGTTCGTCCGTACCTCTGGCTCCCCCGGTGTACACCACATGGCCATAACCCACTTGCAGTTCCAAGGCATCGAGATCTTGTTCTCCGATCATGTCAATGTTGGGGGGCATTGCTTTGAGAATGAAGATCTAGAGACCAAGGGACCGTCTTAAATAGGGACAACGGACCAATGGGAAGAAAAGAGGTCCTTATTTGGATAGACAAAAGCTGACCAATGGGACGATGAGACGTCCTTATATGGGTAGGATAAGCTGACCAATGACAGGTAAGGGTCCAAGGTATAAAAAGGCATGGGCGGTGGGGTGAAAACAACCTTGAGCACGATGTCTGTGGATCGGAAGAGAAAATCAACCCATCCCCCAGAGGGGAAGAAGAAGAAGAAGACCATTCAAACTATGACGCCCGTGGACTGTGATCCTGTGGTATGCGAAGTGGTGGAAGACACCCGAGCTGCGGTGGAAGATATGATGAAAGAATTGAATGATATGGTGTCCCCCCAGACATCCCCATCTGAATACATGGTGACGTATGCCGAAGATCCTCCTCCCAGTTCGGTGGACTATATGGTATGCCCTTGTCATGATGTGCGTTTGGAGGCCCGTCAATCTCAAAAGGGATGGAAGTATGTGAAATGTCCCATGCAACCGTGTTTGCTGTTTTGTGGACAAGATCAAGTTCTGGAGTATATGAAAGCCGTGTATAGTCAACCTCATCCAGAAGTGTTGGACATGTGGTGTTGTTTGCAATGCTTTTGCCGTGAACCCGCCACGCTTCAACAGAGTCATTCGACTCAGAACCCCGATCGCTTGTTTCTGAATTGTTCCAAGAAAACGTGTGGCTTCTTCCGATGGGCCGATCAACCCTTGGGTCCCAAGTACTGGACTTGGTTTCATGACCATCCCCCCAAAAAAGCCGACCAACAAGCTGAACCGCCAACCCGTGATGCTCAAGGATATCCCAAGAGGGGCTATGACATCCCTGGACCACCCCCTCCAGTCAGAAGGAAAGACGATCGACCCCTGACAGATTATGAGAAACAATTGTTACGAGAAATTCAAGATCTCAAGAACCGTCAAGAAATGATGGTAGCCCCAGCTCCACCACCCCCCAAGTACAGTGACAGTGTTGAGAACTGGCAGAAAGGTCTAGAGACCATCATTTGTGGACGACTCTTTTAATGTATTAAAAAGGAGTAGGAATAAAATTTTTTATCAATGTCACCATGGAGTCTGTGTGTTATGCATGGGATTCTGTCTTGTCCCTGGTACAATGGCAATGTCATCAAACCCTTTGTCAAGTCTTATATGATCACCAACCCGGGTCCCAAATCCCCATTCCCCCTTGTCCCGAGGACACGCATCCTCTCCACCTCTTTGAAGAAACCCATGTCGACCGCAACCTGTATCGAATGGGTGGTGTTTGTCTTATGGTTAAAAGCCTTCCCGAACGCATGGCGATGGTATCGAATCATTCAAAAGGCGCATCCCAACACCGTCCCCACCATACCGACCTTATGGGATGAATGCCAAAAAGTATGGCCCCTCGAAAGAGAACCCAACGCAATGTCTCGTCATCATGGTTGAAGAGAACCAAACGCAATGCCTCGTCAAGAAGGTTGAAGAAGAAGAGAACCCAACGCAATGTCTCGCAACAATGGTTAAGTCGTTACCATGATCCTCGCGCCCCGGGGAGTTTAGGAGGGGTGCAACGGTTTGCCAAAGCCCATGGTCTCCCTTTGAAAAAAGCCCAACGGCTCTTGGAGCAGGATGTGGGCTACACCTTGCATAAACCACGACGTCGTCGTTTTGCTACCTTACCCGTGGTCGTAGGGGGTTTAGATGATCAATGGGTGGCGGATTTAGTGGAAGTGCAACGTTTGGCCAAACATAATCGGGGTATACGATACTTGTTGACCGTCGTGGATGTGTTGTCCAAATACGCGTGGGTACAACCGTTGAAAACCAAAACCGGCGTGGCGTTGGTCCGAGCCTTTGAGAAGATTGTGAGACAAGGAGGACGTCACCCCAATCGATTGCAAACGGATCGAGGGAAAGAATTTTATAATCGGACCTTTCAACGATGGGTCGACGAGCAAGACATTCAACATTTTTCGACCGAAGGGGATGCGAAAGCTAGTGTGGTGGAACGATTTAATCGGACCTTGAAAGAACGGTTGTACCGTTATTTGACCACCGCCAACACCTTACGCTTTGACGATGTCTTACCCGAGTTGGTGCAAGGGTATAATGCCACCCGTCATCGAAGTATTGGTATGCCCCCTCAAGACGTGACGTGGGACAACGAAGAAGCCGTGTGGAAACGATTGTACAGCAAACGATTGAAAGGTCAGAAAAAACCTACATTCAAAGTGGGGGATCATGTCCGTCTCAACACGATTCATCGTACCTTTGAAAAAGGGTATTTACCCGGTTGGACCGAAGAAGTGTTTGTCGTGCATCGTGTGATCCCGGGCCCCGTGCCCACGTATAAGATTCACGAATGGGATGATACCCCCGTCAAAGGCACGTTTTATGAAGAGGATTTACAAAAAGTCCATGTGTCCGACGTGTTTCGGATCGAGAAGGTACTTAAGCGACAAAAAGGTCGTTGGTTGGTTAAGTGGAAAGGGTGGCCAGACAAGTACAATAGTTGGATTGCTCGTGGAGACGTGACGTCCCTTCGACCACGCAAACGACGACGACGCCACTAAAAAATGACGTTGGTGCCCAACTCTTCGTTTTACGTGACGTTGATGAGTCATGCGAGTACCAAAGAGTTTCCTGGGAACAAGAGTCATCATTTCAGAAACCGATTGCCTAAACCCATTCGATTTATGGGACGAGGATGGATGGTGGGCATGGTGAGTTTATCCTTACCCACCATTCCCGTGGTAGCGGAAGAAGGAGGCGTGGGCGATTCCCATCCTCTGTTGTATGTACGATGGCACGAACGGGTGCATGACACAGACGATCAAGGGGACGACGTGTGGTACCATGAACGTCGCGAACTCACTGTCTACGGCCGAGATATGAGAAAGGAGATGGCCTCCTCGACGGGATCGCACTTTTTTCATCAACTGGTGTACCGTTACGAGCAAAGCCGTGCGAAACAAACCCAACCCAAAAACAAATGGGCCGAGGACAATGGCGTCAAATTGGTCCCGACCTTTGAATGGACCTCCGAAGGAGATTTGTTATTGAATACCGCCAATGTGGATTACAAACGACAAGTGGCGCACGTGTCATGGGGCAAAACCTTGGCCCTGAAAATGGGATGGATTGAACAAGTGTCCCCCGGCCAGTATCGATTGGGTCCGAATCTCTTGCAAGGCATTTCCACCATTCCCACCCCGACGGATATCCGCGATGCTGCCAACAAACCCATCTTTTGGAAAGTGGAGGGGGATTATGTGAAGTTGAGTCTATCGTGCCCTTGGCGGTTTGTGAATTTGAACGAGACCTTTCGTCCCTCGTCGGAATTTCCCTCCACGCGTCCTTTGCATGTGTATTGTGATGTAGGGACCAGCAGCATGGTAGGGGGTCGTATCACCGATCTCTTACGAGAAATCAAGTACCAGCCTTAAAACACCACGCACTTTGAACCTCGACATATTCAATATGTCCCAGTACGCAACGAAGTGGTGGAAATCGTGGAAACGCAGATGGCCGAAATCAATGGGGATCTGGCCAAGTTTGGTGAAGGACATACCCTCTTGACTCTCCACTTTAAAAGGGAAGTCGTGGTGTGAAGAAGAAGAGAAATTGTCGTTCTACGTGACGTTACCGAGTCATGCCAACCGACATGAATTTCCCAACAACCAAGCCAATTCCTTCAAGATTCGTTTACCTCAACCGTTACGGTTACAAGGAGGTGGATGGCAAGTGGGGTTGAGTGCCATTTCCTTACCGGATACGCACGTCAATTTGTACGAGTTGGTTCAAAAAGATGGGTACATCATGTCGACGACCTGGGACCAAACCTATCCCAAACCGGGTGGAAAAGACGGGGAAACGGTCGGGCGAAGAGACAGCGCGCAAACCCTCATCAATGACATTCAACATTTGGATTGGGTGGTGGATGGGGTGAGTTTCATGAAAGCCGCCATTGCTCACTTGGAACAACGACGCAAGGAAACGGCGATTCAAGGAGGTCGTTTTACCAATGATCAGGGCAAACACAGGTACGTCAAGTTTCGTTGGGAAGGCGAGGATCTCATCATTGACAACACGAATGTCTGTCATTGCAAAACCGACACGCCAGCCCTGTACATCTACACCAAGTTGGCTGTCAAGATGGGATGGTTACGTAAAATTAGCAGTGGGTTGATTTTGGGACCGAATTTACAGCAAGACTTCATGGGGGATCAAATCCCCAACATGACAAAACTCGTTGACAACGATTGGAACGATGTGGACGACGATCAGCACAACCCGGTCTTTTGGACGGTGCGTTCGTTTTCACCGGATCATTTACGATTGAGTATGAGTTGTGGGTGGCGTTTCACCAACTTGAATGTGGCGTTTCGTTCGGTGGTGGGAGATCCCTCGCGATCGTTGCACGTGTACTCGGAAGTGGCAGGCAGTATGATGGTCGGCAATCACGTGACCGATTTGTTGCGTGAAATCCACTACAAGCGGGAAGGCAGAGGCACCATGTACTTTGAACTGTTGCACATTCAATACCTACCGCTTCGTAATGAAGTGGTGGAAATCATTCAAATGCAAGTCACCGAAACGTCTGGCACCGAGGATAAGTTGGTCAGGTTTGGCAAAGGCAACACCCTGGTCACCTTGCACTTCAAAAAGACATAAAAAGGGGAAAAAGGGGATGGTCAGTCAAAGATGCCAAAGACAAGAGCACGTCGAAGAAGAAGGCAACGAGGCGGTCTCTTGCCTCTGGCCGCTCTCGTGCCAGCCTTGATGGCTGTGTTGAAAGCCGCCGCGTTGGGAGCAGTGGGTGGTGCGGCGGGTTACGGTGGCAAAAAAGCCATCGAAGCAGCGATCACTCGGAAGAAAAAGAAAGGCCGATGAGAGGGGGTATAAAAAGACAAAGCGGGGGCTTACGTGAAGCATAGACCTTGGTGAAAGAGCAAAGAAGACACCATGCGAGGGGGAAGTTTGACACGATTTCGGACAGACGAGTGGTATGATCAACATGGCAGCGGGTTGATGAGGGAGGTCATGCGTGGGGGGTTCCAAGGCCTTAAAAGCACGCGAAATCCTTTAAAACTGCCTAGTAATATCAAGAGAGGATTGAACGCAGGGTTAACACGCGGTGTCAAACGCAAAGCCGAACAAGTCATTAAAAAAGAAATCACCAAACAAGCCAAGAAAGCCTTGAATCAGAAGAACGTGAAAGACGCTGTGCGTGTGGCCAGTGCTTTGTTTCCCAAGCAAGTCAAACGTGCGCGAGATATTTTGGGAGTGTGAACATGGAACCCGTGCATTCACGACCTCGACGAATTCGTAGTAATCGAGGGTTGCCTCAATGGGGAGGACTGTATCCGTTCTGGAAACTCAGGACAGGACAACGTGGTGGCTGGTTGAGTGCCGAGGTGATGAGAGTCCCCGGGTTTGATTTGAGACAACGTTTAGCACGACGCTATAAAAACCCCTCACGACGACGGGGTACCACTACTCGACGACGACGACGACGACGACGTTAACCATGCCGAATGTGATGTCACGCGTGGCAACCCCTACCTACTCTGAAGGGGCTGCCCCAGCGCATCCGCGTTCCGAAGGGACCGACATTAGCATCAATGCCTATCGCATGGTCACCATTCAACCTACCACCACGGGTATCAATCCCATGGAATTCATCATTCCGGGGTTGGACGATTTTGTGGATTTGGGACGCAGTTACTTTACCATGGAATTGAGTTTGAAAAAGGCTGATAACGGGAACTTGGACGCCGCAGAGATATTGTTCCCCGTCAATAATTTGGCCCATTCCATCATCAAACAAATTGACTTACAGTTGAATGGCACGTTGATCAGTCCTCAATCCGACACTTATCATTACAAAGCTTACCTAGAAACCTTGCTGAATTATGACCGAGAAGATGGCAAGACCGTGTTAGGACCCCAAGGCTGGTTCAATCAAGTGGATTTCCCACCCCAATGGACGGCCAACAATACCAACACAGCAGCGAATGCTGGTGCCGGACATATAGACTACCAGAGACTCCCTGCCCATCACAAAGGAGCCTTGGCCGCCATGAAAGCCGAACTCGCCAAGTATGCTAATGGTGTCACTCACAGTCTGGTATTTACACCGCACTTGGAAGTGTTTCACACTGGCAAATTGTTGGTGCCAGGGATAGAAATCAAGATGAAATTTCATTTCAATGGCCCCGCTTGTTTTTGAATGGAGTAGGTGAAGCTGGCCGATTGATGGAAGGGGATGTGAAACTACGGTTTCATCTCTGCCAACTGCGTTTGAATGACGCCATCTACCAGAGTTTGTCTAGCAAAAGACACAATGAAGGAGAAGTGGCTGCCTACCCGACCGTCCGCAGTGAAATCCGGACCTTCAGCATGCAAGGCAACCTGGTCCGCTTTGATATCCCTAACCTGTTTCAAAACAGAATACCTGATCGATTGATTGTGGGGTTACTGGACAGCCGAGCCTTCAATGGAGATGTGACCCGAGATCCTTTCTGTTTCGAGAAATTTGGTCTGACTTCCATTCGACAGATTGTCAAAGGAGAAGAATACCCTTATGAAACCCTACAGTTAGTGCATGACAATGGCACCCGAGATAATCTAGGGTACTTCCGTTTTCTGCAAGCCAGTGGTGCCTGGTGTAAAAAGAAAGGCAATATGGTGGAACTGTTGGATTGGGGCCAAGCTAAAAATTGTACCTTGTACATGTTTGACAATGTCGCCAATGGATGTGCTGACAGTCAAAACCTCAACCCCAAGCAAACGGGAGATTTACAACTCGTCTTGGAATTTGGAGCCCAACCCGGTACCAATATAACCGTGCTCGTGTATGGGGAATTTGAGAACTTGCTGGAGATAACATTTACCAGCACTAAAAGATGGAACATGTGGCCTTGAATAATGCGCAATTGGATTATTTAGCCCGAGACGACCCCCAATTGAACCCTTTCTTTTACGGCACGGTGGCCTGTGATCGTTTACCCAAGAGTCCTGTCAAGACCCAACCCCAAGGGTACATTGTGAACACGGACCCACACGATCAACCGGGACAACATTGGTTAGCGGTGTGGACGGATGGAAAGGTGTGTGAAGTCCTGGACAGTTATGCTTTGCCCATGGACACGTACGTGCAAGCCACCCCGTTACGAGATTGGATTGTTCAACATTGGAAGTATGTGGTGACCAATGGCAAGTCCCTCCAAGCCATTTCAAGCAAGAGTTGTGGTGATTACGCCTTGTTGTACTTGAAAGCCAAAGCCCGTGGACGAACCTTGCAAGATTTTTTAAATGAGTTTTCGGATCATGATTATGTAAGCAATGACCATCAAGCGGGTCAACGCCTTCAACAATTGATTGTAGGCCAAGAAGCCAGATGGCATCAACTCTGTTGTCATCCGTATCATCAATGTAATGGTTAAATAAAAAAGTTCGTTGGAAAAGTGTGTCGGAGTCGTAGCTCAGTCGGTAGAGCCTTTGGATCCCCCCGAATACATGAGGAGGTCGTGCGTGGGTTCGAGTCCCACCGATTCCAATAAAAAGGTGCCTTTTTTTTCTAAGGGTAGTTAGTCATCATGCAAACGGGGAAACCGTTTCGTTTTCATACTCCCTCCTCTATCTTGGTCGTGGGACGTTCGGGATGTGGTAAAACCGTGTTTACGGAAAAACTCTTGGTAGACAACCCAGAGTTGTTTGAAACCAAACCGACCCAACTACATTATTGTTATGGGGCCTGGCAAGATCGATTTCAAGGCATGCAAGATCAAGGGGTGGTGTTTCACGAAGGGATTCCCGATCATGAGGCGTTGGTGCAATGGTTTCCTCAAGGACAGGGGGTCCTGGTCTTGGACGATTTAATGGATGAAGGCAGTCACGATAAACGCGTGTTGGATTTATTCACCAAACATTCACATCATCAAGGGGTGACCGTACTGTACTTGTGTCAAGACATGTTTCCCGTGGGTCGATATGCTAAAAGTATTTCCCGCAATGCCCATTACATCGTGGCGTTCAAGAACCCCCGAGATCAATTAGGGGTACGCAATGTCATGCTTCAATCGTTTCCTACCACTTGGAAAGACACGTTGGAGACGTTTCATCAAGCCACCACACGACCGTATGGGTATTTGGTCTTGGATTTACATCCCGCCTCCTCCGATCAACAACGGTTGTTGAGTCACCTGTTAAAAGACGAAGGATGGACTCGCACCTATCAAAAACGACTATAAAGGGACCCTTTGAACAGGAAAAAAGAGAGAGCAACCATGGCGGATGATGATGACCGTCAACCTCCACAATCGTACGATACCGTTTCCCCCGCTGGTGTTGGGGCGACCACCAGTAATCAAATGTCCCCAGGGACCATGCAACAACTTTTTTTTCACGGGAGACGAAGGCCTTGTCGACGTTGCCATGGAGGAAATGCACCCCGATGTCCTCAGTCAGTTTTTGAGAAGTCTCCCCTTTCCCAGGACAGTCGCCAGCTGGCCCAATCTGGATGGTGCACCCCCTGTCGGTGTAGATGGTGCACCCCCTGTACAGGCCTCTTCCCCTGCTGGGGTAGGAAGTCCAGGAAATCAATCATTCCGTAGCATACACACCACCCCGGAGTCCCCGAGAAGTCCACCTGGTTAACGAACAGCGCCAAGTGGTCGGACAGCAGCGGGTGCAGGAGGTAATGGACGTGGTGGTGGGCGTGGTGGTGGACGTGGTGGTAGTGGCGGACGTGGTGCTGGTGGTGGGCGTGGTGGTGCTGGGGGTGCTGGTGGTGCTGGTGCTGGTGGTGCTGGTGGTGCTGGTGGAGGTGGTGCTGGTGGTGCTGGTGGAGGTGGTGGTGCTGGTGGAGGTGGTGCTGGTGGTGGTGGTGGTGGTGCTGGTGGTGCTGGTGGTGGTGGAGGAGGTGGAGGAGGTGGTGGTGGTGGTGGTGGTGGCCGTGGTGGTCGACGACGTGGTGGACGACGCGGACGACGACGACGACTTTTCCCCGGTTCACCTTTGACACCTACCTCCAATCCAGCCACCCCTCGAGGATCTTGGACTTCTGGGAGTCCACCCCCTCGTACCTTGCGTCAAGCGGATTTACAACGACGTTTACGCATGCTGTTACAAGATCAAGAACAATTAGCCCAAGGACGTGAAATTCCCAATGTTACCATGACCAATAGCATTGTAACCAGTTATAAACAGGGAGGAGCACCGAGTGTACAAACGTCTTCGTCCAGGGTTTCGCCGTAAAGATGAAAACCGTCGTGTCGTTATTGAATGGATCGAAACAGCATGGTATTCGATTCCCCCCAGAATTATTACAACGGATGGATTCCTTGTATGCTTTTTACCATCAACAATGGTGGTGTTATCGAAAAATGTTGAATCATTACAAGTGGATCAATGCCTTGTTCAATGGCATGGCGTTACTCCTGATGGCCGCAGGCATGATTGCCGGTTCGCTTTTGGAAAACAGGACGTTGGTAGCCTGTTTGGCGGCGGTGGGTACAGTGGTCAAAGGATGGAATGATTTTAAACAATACCGATTTAAAGTGACCATGAGTCGATTTGCGTTTACCACCTATGCTAAAGCCTTGACAGAATTGAAAACCTATGTGCGTGGTGTTCCCTTGGAGGATCTGGAACGATTTTTAATCAAGATGCAAACCTTGGATGATACCATTGTGGATTTCACCCCTCCGTTACCCAAACGATGTGTGCAAGATTACCATTGTCATTTTGTGTACCAACCCGTGGAAGCCCTATGCTATGTGGACGGATGTCCTCGTCCCTTGAGACCCAAAGATTATTGGATAGATAAAAAGCCGCTCCCTCCTAGTCCCACACTCTTAGAACCATGGCCGTCCAACGACGACGACGACGACGCAGAAAAAGGAAACAAAGAGGAGGGGCTTTAATGCGTCGTTAACCCCGTTTGGTGGATAAAATTGCTCATGGCATGAGTATGTTTCTATCAGGGCCAGCACCTGGGTTTGGCATCGCTTTAGGCAAATTAGGCGGTCAAGCCTTGAAAGGCATTACCGACAATGTACAACATTACCGACAACGAGGTGGGGGTTGGTGGCAAGATTTCAAACGCAATACCCGTCAAGGCTATAAAGAGTCGCGAGACGTGATCAAACAAAACAAAGCCCTTCAACGTGTGTTGATGAACCGTCCATGGTATCCTTGAGGAGAAGAAGACGACGACGTCGTCAACGAGGCGGTTTTTTGAACGTGTTGGTCCCCGCCATGGTGGGATTGGGGAAAGCCGTGGCCTTGGAAACGGATAAACGTATAAAACGCACGATTCAAAAAGCCAACCAACGGTATCGTCGTCGTCACCGATAAAGGATGCAACGTCTTCGACGTCGATTACCGTTTTTACGGTCCATGTTACAAGAAGCCAATGGTTCCAAACGTCAAGAGTTGTTACAACATGCCAATGCCGATCAAATCAATGCTGTGAGTGAATTGGTCTTGAACTTCTTAAAAAACAAGATTCCCGTCACCCCACCCATGCTGGCTAAACTTCAACCCTATAAAAAGGTGCTACGTGATTTGGTACGTCGTCGACATTCCGTCAAAAAACGTCGTCAGTGGTTAGTCCAACAAAAAGGACGCGGGTTGTTTCAAGGACTCCATCACGTGTTATGTCAATGTGCTCGTTAACCCTTGCCACGTGGATGACTCTGTTACAAGAGGCCAATCGGGCCACCGACAAGTGGAAAGAGGACTGTTATTATTGGAAGCATAAATATCACCTGTTGCATCGAGAGTAAATGCATATCTTAAGGTCCCGTCTTTGTGAGAGCTGTCGTGCCGTGGAAGACGGGGAACTTTGCCCCGACTGTAGTCAACGACCATGGATGAGGTCTACATGATTCCCCACAAGGACTTGCAACAACTCATTCAATATTACAAAGGAGAACTCACCGAAAATGCCTTGTTGAACAAAGCCGCGACGCTCGCCGCCAAAAAACATGTGTTATTAGCCAACCCCCAATTACCCCCAGCCCTGGTCAATGCTCAAACGAAACCGTTGAGTCAAGAATTAATCAAGTTAACCAAACGCATTCGTCAATTTCCTGGCGGGGTGGGGGTTGGAGCGCCGGGTGGTCCACCGGGTTAAGAAGGCGAAGAAGAAGAATCCGGGGATTTGGTGACGGGACCCGTGGAACAATGGTTGAGGCGCATGATAAAAGGAGGTCCGTCGGCTCCCAAACCCACCATTACCCCTGCTACCAGGGAAGGCACGAGACAAGAGAGACCTTCTACCAGTCGAGGGGATATCCGAACTCGTTTACAAGCCGTGCGAGAACGACGCAAGGCCTGGGAAAAGCATTTAACCGAAAGTGGTGCCACGAAAGGCAAAGGTAAAGGTAAAGGCAAAGGCAAAGGCAAAGGAGTCTCCCGTGAAGTGCAAGCATTGAAACCCTTACCCGGTTGGGAAGATTGGGCCAAAGGCAAACAGCCCCGACGGAGACGTTTGCAGTACGACAGTGACTAAACGATGCCCACCAAGAGGAGGAGAAGGGGTATCAAGCGGAAACGCCCCCAACGAGGAGTGGCCTTGGATGTACAAAAATGGATTGCTAAAACGGGGAAGGAATTTCATTGGCCTGGGTATCAATACATGGGCCCTGGCACCCATTTGGCCAAACGTCTGAAACGTGGGGATCCAGGGATCAATCGCTTGGACCAGATTGCTAAACAACACGACATTGATTACAGTCGTGCCAAGAATTTGCAAGAGAAATGGAAAGCCGATACGAAGATGATCCAAGCCATTGATCGGTTACCCGGCAAGAAAACCAAGACGGAACGGGTGGTCAAGAAAATCATGCAAACCAAGAAACGTTTGAAATTGTAAATTTAATAACAAATCATCACATGTTGAGTAATAAAAAAATGAAAATGTCAAAGCACTGTCTCTTTTTAAATAACAAAATCATCCAAATCAAACGAAGGATCCTCCTGCATCATGTCAGTTAAAAAGTCAAACCAAGAGTCGTCCGATGACGACGACGGCAAGTCATCGAGTTCCTCCAGTAGATTGTCTAAAAATCCCCTCCCATCGTCCCACATGTCACAAGAAGAAAGGGACGATTCGTCGCATACGGAATGATCCATGGGATGAAAGACCCCTGAATCCATGTCCATTAGGGTACCAGGTTGATCCATAGAATCATCAGGGTTGGGCGAGAGGGTGTTACAAAAGTCCGCCATAAAATCCTCCAACATGACCGTTAGTTTTAGTGGCCCTAACGCCTGGATTTTCTGTAACGTTCTCTCTCGATGGCGGGATTGTTTCACTAAGGCGGAGGCCTCCCGGTTTTTCGCTAGATACTGCTTCCACCACACTCGCTTCTTTGGGGACTGCCAGTATTCTCTTTGATAGGCCCAACGCTTTTCCACATGGGCGCGATAGCCCCGTCTCAGGGCCTCACGACGTTTGGCGCGATACCTCTCCCGATACCGTTGTTTCTGGGCGGCCACTACCTCGGGATGCTTGGCCCGATACCGTCGTCTCGACTCGGCAACTCGCTCAGGATGCCTGGCCCGATACCTAGCTTGAGCGGCCCGTCGTCGCGCTCGCATGGCCAAGAGCTTGGTCAATTCCGAATCATCATCATCGTCGTCGTCGTCGCTTTGTGGGGAGCTCGTGGGGCCTCGGTGACCGCATTGGCAGCACCTTTCGGGAGACCTCGGGCGAGGGGGGCGGGGCTGGCGGGGGTTTCTGGGGCCGCTTGAATTGATGGTGCCAGTTTGTCCAACAGAAGTCGAGGCCTCGGATGTACCAACCGGTGGTGAGTTGGGGGTAGCAGCCCGGGTTCCAGTGCTGTTGCACGTAGGCGTGCCGTGCTGCCTGGACTGCCTTGGCTGCTTCTCTTCGCTTTCTTCTCTCCTCAAGCAGTTCCTCACCAAACTCCCGGATGTCGTCATCGTTGAGCACCCACTCCTTAACTTCATCTAAAATGTGTTCCACTTCGAATGCCTCAAACTCTTTCAACAGGTTCTCTAGACTAGAGTCCATCTTGAGATGGTTGACCTCGAGGGGCGATCTCTTTTATAGTCTCTCATTCGTTCCCGTGATGCACCATGGGTCCTAACTAGAGAGGGGGGAGGGGGGTCCCCCCACCCCTTCCCACCCCTCCCTAGGGCACCCTGTGTCCGGGTAAGGTGATTGGTCCCCCTCCCCTAGGCATCCCGTGCTCTGTTTGGTCATCCTCCCCTAGTTTGCCCAGCATGCTTTCCGTGGATCACCCCCTCCCCTAGTTAGCCCAGCATGCTTCGCGTCGATCACCACCTCCCCTAGTTGGTCCAGCATGCTTCGCGTGGATCTCTATAAAAAACGGGCACCGATCACCACCAACTTCATCTGATCATGTCCTCTCGCCAAGAGGACGAAGCGGGGCCCAGTGGCCTCGCTACAGATGAGATGATGCAATTGCTTGGTCTAGAGATGTCCGATTCAGAGCCAGAAGAGATGGCGGACAGTGATGACATTTGTGAAGAGGCGTTGGATCGCTTCGAACGGCAACGTGCGTTTCAAACCCATCTCCTTCAACAAACTGGGGGAGGTTTGGATGCCAATACGGAGGGTGTCTTCGAGTTTGAACTCCAACCCTATGTCGACCGTTTGAGCAACCGTCTGGGAGTGCGTGAACGTCATTTCAATACCCAGTTACGCCAAAGGGGCAACTTCATTCCAGGTCAAAACATCACGCAAGCCCTAGAAGAGGGGTTACGTCGCGCGGTGAATCAAGTGTTAACCACCACAACGCCTCAGCTCCACGATCAAGATCGCCTCTACTTTACACTAGCATCCAACAGACTCCATAATAATTTTCAGGGCTGGGGATTACGAGCAGGAGAATGGCGCCAAGGCGGGGACCGTGTCGAGGCCTTGTTCCTCCGTTTAGCACAAGCCTTGAATAGCAATGAACAATTTGAAATGGACGACTCCTTTCAAGTATCCATTACTCAAGTCCATCATGCCCCTC
The DNA here is from genome assembly GCA_964030785.1 of Siderastrea siderea. Lineage (NCBI taxonomy): Eukaryota > Metazoa > Cnidaria > Anthozoa > Scleractinia > Rhizangiidae > Siderastrea > Siderastrea siderea. The sequence goes on from OZ034974.1 coordinate 5,644,484, forward strand.
AAGGAACCGGCAGCCGACGCCAGAACAAACCCGGGCATCAGCCTCTCCGAAATTTAATAGGCAAGAAACGTTCCATTATCCATATTCAAAATGATGATCAACTCTGCTGTGCCAGAGCCCTCGTCACCGCCAAAGCCCGAGTGGACCAACACCCAAAATGGGAATCAATTCGCAAAGGAGGGAAACTGCAAAAAGAAATGGCTCTCTTGCTTCATCACGAGGCCAACGTGCCCTTCGGTCCTTGTGGTTATGATGCCTTGACCCAATTCAGTACCACTCCTTCCCTGACCGGTTACCAGATCCTGTTGGTGGATGCCGACCGTTCTTTTCACATCACGACCTTTGGTCCCCTTCAAGACAAACAATTAATCCTGTTGCACGAAAAAGGCCATTATGATGTCATTACCCGTTTGCCAGCCTTTTTCGGGGTCGGTTATGTCTGTGCCCACTGTTGGAAACCCTATAACGAGGAGGGAAAGCATCGATGCAACAACAAACGTCATTGCAGGGCCTGTTGCCAACAAGAGTGCCCTGATTTCCTGGAGGCTTACCCTCGAGGCCAGAAAGCCACTCAACGTTGCCAACAATGTCATCGGGACTTTTTTGGAGACACCTGTTTCCAAATGCATCTCGTCAAGGACCACGCCGGCAAACCCGCCAGCAACCCCCAGTCCACCATCTGCTTTCATCGCCGTCGCTGTCCTAAATGTCACAAGCAGGAAGTCGGATTAGACAAGATTGAAAAACATCAATGTGGGTATATTGATTGCCCCTCCTGTCATGAGTACGTGGACGGTGAAACCCATCGATGTTTTGTACAAATAGCCACTCAAGACAAGAAGAAAAGAAAGAGGAAACGGTCTGGAGGGTCTCGCTCCAAACGTAGGGCGGGTGTGGATGCCACACCACAGGAGGAGGAGGAGGAGGAAGACGACCTGCCGCCCCTTCATGTCTTCTTTGATATTGAAGCCATGCAACCCCAGGAACAACACATCGCTAATCTCGTCGTGGCCGAAACCGAAGACGACGACCAACCCATGTGTTTCCCTGGCAACCATTGCGTCCGTGATTTTCTCGAATGGTTGGATACCTTGACACTCAACGATACCCGCCAAGTCAATGTCCTTGCCCATAATTTCCAGGGGTACGATGGCTACTTTGTCATTCATCAATACTATGGTGACAGCCGATTGGTCGAGCAGCTCCGGAACGGGTGTAAACTCCTACAAGTCCAACACGATCGTATCCGATTCATCGATTCACTCAGTTTCTTCCAGATGCCTCTATCAGCGTTTCCCAAAACCTTTGGATTGAAAGAACTCTGTAAAGGGTACTTCCCCCACAACTTCAATCATCCAGACCATCAAAACTACGTAGGACCCATCCCAGCCCTCGATTACTACATGCCTGAAACCATGTCCCCCGAAGGCAAGCAAGCCTTGGAAACGTGGCATCAAGAACAACGCGATAAACTCTTTGACTTCAAAAAAGAACTGGTTGAGTACTGCAAATCGGATGTACGTCTCTTGAAAGAAGGATGCTTGACATTCAAACGGTTGTTTGAAACCCTAACGGGCTTCAATCCCTTCGAACACATCACCATTGCTTCTGCCTGTAACCGGGATTTACGCATGAACCGGATGATCCCCGACAGTATTGCCAGTGAACCCGTTCGTGGTTTGAAGAACAATATCAGCTACTCCAAGGTGGCCCTGGAATGGTTAACCTGGTGTGCCCAACAACAACAGACCATTCAACATGCCCGCAATGCCGGAGAGTATCGCATCCCTGGCACTGACTTCCATGTTGACGGTTTCGATGCCAGTACCAACACCGTCTACGAATTTCACGGGTGTTTCTGGCATGGTTGTCCTCGCTGTTACCCCATTCGTCACGAAACCCATCTACGCCACTATGATCGAACCATGCAAGATGTCTACGAGACCACCCAGCAAAGAACCCAACAACTTAGAGAGCGAGGGTTCACTGTCATGGAAATGTGGGAATGTGATTGGTCCCGTCTCAAAGACACCTCCTTGGACATCCGAACGTACCTGGGGACCCTTGACTTTACAGAACCTCTTAACCCCCGTGACGCTTTTTGCGGGGGTCGTACCAATGCTGTCAAGTTGTACCATCATGTCACCCCCACTCAAAAGATCCATTACATCGATGTGACCTCCTTGTACCCATGGGTCAACAAGACGTGTGTCTACCCCAAAGGACATCCTCGTTTCATCTTCAATCCGGGTCACACCGACATCAGCAGCTACTTTGGTTTGATCCAGTGCCAAATCCTACCGCCACGCCACCTCTACCATCCTGTCCTCCCCTACCGTCATGACTCCAAACTCCTTTTTCCCCTCTGTGCTGCCTGTGTGGAACAAGAGATGCCCAAAAGACCTTTAGAGAGATGCGCAGAATGTGCGCACACTGACCAGCAACGTGCCCTCACGGGGACATGGTGCATCCCGGAATTGTCTAAAGCGGTGGACTTGGGGTACGAAATCCAGTACATCTATGAGGTCTGGCATTTTGACGAGACGTGTGAAGGACTCTTCAAAGACTACGTCAACACCTGGTTGAAAATCAAGCAAGAAGCCAGTGGGTGGCCCGAAGGAGTAGACACTGAGGAAGCCAAACAAAGGTACATAGAAGATTATTACGAGCATGAGGGCATCCGCTTGGACTACGATAAGATCGAGAAGAATCCCGGGCTACGTACGTTAGCCAAGATGATGCTCAATTCCATGTGGGGCAAGTTTGGACAACGTCTTAACAAAACCCAAGTCCAAACGTTTGATGACCCTCAAGCCTTCCACCGTTTCCTAAATACAGGTACTGTGGAAGTAAAACATGTCTCTGTCATTAACGAGGACATGGTGGAGGTGCATTACACCTACCAAGACGAAGACATCCCTGTCTCACCCAACCTCAACATCTTTGTGGCCTGTTTCACCACCTGTTGGGCCCGGCTCCGCCTTTATGCCGCCTTGGAGAAGCTGGGGGAAAGAGTCCTCTACTATGACACAGACTCCATTATCTTCTACACCAACGAAGGACAACTCGACCCAACCTTGGGCAATTACCTCGGGGACTTTACGAGTGAATTGGACAAGGAGGATCACATCGTGGAATTCGTATCGGGTGGTCCAAAGAATTACGGATACCAAACCCAGAATGGTCACGTGGAGTGCAAGGTGCGGGGTTTCCGCCTCAACAGTGAGGGAAAAACCCAACTGAATTACCACATCATGCGTCAGAATGTCCTGGATGAAATCCAAACCCCACTTCTCCGGCCACGCCAAACCCAAGTGATCAAAACGTACCAGATTGTGCTCGATCCCAAACACTACCAACTCTACACCTTCCCCGATTACAAACGTTACCAACTCGTCTATGACAAGAGAGTCGTGGATCCACACACCTTTCAAACCTACCCTTATGGATACCAGTGAGAAACGTTGCCCAAACAAGATCGTCGATTGTAAACAGTGTGATCGAGAACATTTGGCACCACCACCACCACCCCAATTCTACAGTTCCTTTGCCATACCTTTGATGAGAAATCAATCATATCAACGTCAACTACAACAATGGATCCGTGACAACAACCAATGGCGAAGAATAACTCGATGTCAAAAACAATGGTGGGGACCCTCTATTGAACATTAACGAACCCTTGGATTCTTCCCCCCACACTTCCATCGCTATCATCTGTGGCTGTAACTTGCATCCTTGCTTACTGACGTGCGAACTCTTTGAATAAAACAAAGGTGAGCGTCGGCGTGCCCTTCGATCCCACTGTATAGTATTTGTATTCAGGAAACGGTAGAGCGTCTCCGTGCCCTTCGATCCCACGCGGTTGCCTGTTTGGACTCTTTTCAGAGCTGCCAAAAGGAACACTCATCTTAAAAGGAATACTCATCATGGAAGAGGAACACTCATCAAAAGGAACACTCATATTATCAAAAGGAACTAAAAGGAATACTCGTCATGGAATAGGAACACTCATCAAAAGGAACACTCATATTATCAAAAGGAACTAAAAGGAATACTCATCATGGAATAGGAACACTCATATTAAAAAAGGAACTAATAGCAATAGGATGCCTCAATTTACTCCTCCTCAGTTGGTTCAGTTACGTGTTCTTTCTCTTGAGCCATCAAAAAGAACTCCAAGGTAATGACCCAAGGTCGCGTCGGGTTGCCCCTGGATTGCACTGCTTTGATGAAGGTCAGAGTCAATCTCACCTTCCTACCAACACCTACATAACATAGACCTTGGATCCAAGACCATGGCAGCAACATGGGATTTCCACCATTTCATCCAATACTCCTAGAAAAGCATATCAGCTCCTCCATTAGTAAAGACGCCATGCTTCTGCTTCCCCTTGTGACATGGAACTCTCATCATCTGCAGGCCATGGATTATATGACTTGTTTCACATTAAAATATTTTTCCAACTTAGAAATGCCTTTTCTTTGACTGAAGGATTACCCTCGCTGCTCCAATTGGACTTTGGACTTTGAGCCCGCGTTTCTCAGCGGTTTTGCTTCACCCTGAGCCCACGATCCATTTTTCATACTGCTCAGCGGTTTCCCATTCTAAAACACGTCACTTCCGGTTTTGGGTCATTTCCGGTGACGTCACTTCCGGTTCCGGTCATGTGACTTCCGGTCACTTCCGGTTCCGGTGACGTCACTTGCATCAAAACGAGGCCACGCCCACAACATCAAAACGAGGCTCAATTCCCCCAACAGACCTCTATTACTACTTTTACCTGGTCTCTGGAGGTAAGCTGTTTTAACATTTATTTAGTCTGATATAGTTGCATAACATTTCTTTTACATTCGGTAACAAAAATACAAAGTGATCACAGAGAACTACAACCGGGGAATTTAACCAGAACGCCACAACCCTTGGAAATTCGCGATATATTGGAAATATAAATATCTTGAATTTACGCTGATTCGATTGTTGGCAAAATTGATCAGTTAGTGAATCTGTTATATAATTTGTGTATCCTTATTCCGTACTTTTTCTTGTATAAAAAAAACAGGGTTATTTCTGTAAGCTAACACAGGGTGATGCATTCGGCGTTTTTAGCAGAAAATTTAGCTTGCAGAAAATTTTAGGAAACAGAATCCTATCTGCCAAATTTCCTTGCTGCTGATAGCTGTCCGAAAATGCAAGCTGGCCTTATTTTACGTGTCTACTCGACATATACTTGTACCTCCGAAAACAATAGGAATTAATCAGTCCCCTTGCTTCGAAAGTCTGGGGTGATGTTTCGCCAAAAAAATCTCTAGTTTTTACGGCAATTAAATTGGAATATCTGACAGGGCATTTAGGCCATCCGAACAGATATTTTGCCCGAAACGAACCAATGGACGCCCCAGAAAAAATCGAGAGCGGAGGCGAAATAGTCAACCGTGCTAATTTGATTCAGTGAGTGAGTTACTGGTTCAGTGAGTCTAGTTCAGCGTTTGATTCAGTGAGTTAGTTGCCGACTGTTCAACGCTTTGAAAACCACCGGAACGTTTCATTCATCATCGCGAGAGGAAGCATTTGAGTGTTCGCTCGTAAAATTTCCCCTTAAAATGTTGTAACGTTAAAGTCGATTTCCAGTCGGTACTGCGAATTGTTTGTGAGCCTCACATGATGGAATGTAAGGAAAACACATAGATAATTTATGAAATAGAGTGCAGTTTTGGAGCTTTACGAAAATTTTTCTACATTTTAATACCTCGTCATTTTCTGAAGTTCGATTGACATATACACGGGCGTTTTTCATGGGGTAATGTGTTAGGACCGCTACAAAAACCATGGTTGTAGACAGAAAATACCTGAAGGCACTAGCTCTGATACGTTTGACGTCCGAACCATTGCAGAATGCTGCGAACCAAGCGATGTACTTCGCCGGACTCGATTCGATGTTACGTGAGTTACGCAAGTTACTGTGTTACGATAAACAACGGTGTTTTTCCTGAGAAAATGTGTTCGGACCGCCGCAAAGACCATGGCTGTGGACAGAAACAACCAGAAGGCACTAGCTCTGCTAGGTTTGGCGTCAGGTCCACGGCCAAATGCTGTGAACTCAAGCGTTGTGCCGACCGAGTTCGCAGCAGAACCGACAACAAAGATGAAGACCTCGCAGTTAAATTCGTAACTTGAACTTTTCGCCTTGCACCAAAAAGACAACTGAGTATTCTAAAGAACGTTTTCTTTCCACTAATACAATTGTTTTTGACTTTTGTTGTCTTTGCTAAACCGCGGGTTATCATGCGATTTTGCGCCAAAAACGCGGGATGCATCACAGGGTTATCTCAACTGTGTGCCACCTCATTTTGGTGACCCTGTGATGCGAACTGACGGACGGTCACGTGACTATTACGCCACTACCAAAATTTCTTGGCTTGATAGGTTACCAAATTTGCTTAGCAATGGTGCTCCACTAAAAAGCATACGAGTGAACTGAAAAAATCAAGGCACGTTTTGACCAGATCAGTGACATTAAGTTTTCAAATGATCGTCCAAACAAAGCGACAGCTTTAATTTCTTTGTGTCGTGATATTGAAGATGAAAAAGTGGGGAAATGAAATTTGTTTGTGCTAGTCAAACGTCTGCAATCAGATACTGTCCAGTAGGTTAAGCATCACGAACTAATTCCATGTTTTTGAATAAATGATGTTCAAATTACACCTTTATCAACGGTACGTGACCTTGGAGTTCTACTTGACTCACACCTTCAGCTACAACAGCATATTAACACTGTTCGCCAGTCTGGCTATTTTGCTTTGAAAAACATCGGGAAAGATCAGAAACTATATCAGTCAGTCCGACTGTGAGCGGTTGGTCCACATGTTTATCACATTAAAGCTTGACATGTGCAATAGTATTCTGATAGGACTACTATCGACAGAACTCGATAAGCTCCAGTGCTTACAGAACACTGCAGCAAGGCTTGTTGTCAGATCGAAGAAAAATGAAAATATGACACCAATACTGAAGCACCTCTATTGGCTTCCAGTAATAGGAAGAATTGATTTCAAAATCTTTTTAATCATAACCAGGCACCTGACTACATAAAAGACCTTCTAGTTGACTACAAACCTAGCCGCTCACTACACTCATCAACTCATTGACCTCATTAAACCCGGTCTTCAGCACCCGGGTCATCCCGGGGCGAACATATTTTCGCTCCAAATCATGTAAACACTAACCGGTAAATGACCAGACACTGGCCGACATGAAAGTCATCCCGGGATGAGATGCAAGTCATCCCGGGATGAAACGGATCACAGGATGAAATAACTCATGTAAACGTCGCCTTAGAAAGTCTTAAAACTGTGTGACATGAATAAATTAAAAGAGAACGTAACGGAAAGAGAATTATTTTCGAATAATTTGCATTGACTGATTATCGATGTTTGATACTATTTCTTTGGATGAGTCTTTATCATTCTGCGCCTTTAAGATGTAAGCACTTCAAATACGCACAAACGTTAACACAAAAAATCCAAAAGAGCACCGGAGAGAAGAAAGTGTAGTGCTTCTATTAACTGATCTCCCTTCCTACTGCTTCAGTTGCATTGACCTTGATAATCTTATAAAGACAGGTAGTGTCGACTACGTACCATTATGCTTTCACGTAGTAGTTCAGTTTCAAGCATTTTGCTGAGGCAAAACATTAGGATAGTCCAATTCCAATTCGTTCAATTTGTCCAATTCATGAGCCATTGATCATACAAATAAGAAAACGAGAACAGTTCGGGCTAAACTCTGCAGTAGTTCTGACTCTAAATATAGCTTGTTTCGAGGAGTCACGTGAGTTCTAACCGGTAAATGTAAACTGGTCTTCATCGGACGAGAGAAAATGTCCATTGGAAACTTGACATGCTCTACTGTTGCAGTAGACTTGCACAATCTTCGCAACAAAATGTCGGTTGAAAGAGATATTTTTAAATCATTATCATCCTTTGCATTTTACTGACCTCTCTTGGGATAAAACGAGTACTTTACTGAGAAATCTTACTAGGAATTAAATTTAATGATTTCAAAGAAGCGGAAGTTAGAAGAATTGTTGACCAAAACAAAAGCATGCATGCATGCATGCATGCATGCACATCATGATGTGCAAAAGCCCAGTCTCGCCTACAAACAAACTGAAGCGTTGCTCCGAAAGAAATATGAAACCAGTATAAGACAAAGGACCAAGCTGAAAAGGCAGATTTTGTGTCAGTTTTAAATTAATGAAAAAAAAAACTTTTTTTCAATTAACAAGTAACAAAACAAGGCAAGTTTGTTAAACCCGGTTGGCACCAAATTTGCATTTATTAAATAAACAATCATAAAAACAGTCCCAAACAACCAACATGGGAGATGTTTTGACAGTTTTGTACGGATCATAACCCGTGAACAATGTGATGATTACGGTTATTATATTAGTCAATTATTATGACTCACAGTGAACATGTTAAAACCTGAATTGCTAAGTGAGCGCTAAGAAAGTTCAAAACCTAGCTGAAAGCGCAGTTGAAAAAGCTGGGCAAATCTGTATTTTATAATATCAGTGAGTAGCTCAAGGGTAAAGCTCAAAGTTTAGTTGAAGCCAGATGGAAATGGCCAAGGTGTTTGTACTTATAGTTGCTATGTTGTTTTACCTGGAGAACACAGTCTCTCGAGGTAAGCTGTTTCGTTATTTATTTGGTCTGATATAGTTGTTTAATATTTCTTTTATATTCGGTAACAAAAATACAAGGTGATCACCGAGAACTTCAACCGGGAATTTAATCAAAACACCAAAACTTTTGGAAATTCGCCAATATATCTAAGATATAAATATCTTGAATTTACACTGAAGTTTGGTTGTTGGCAAAACTGATCGATCAGTGAATCTGTTATATAAATTGTGTATCCTACTTCCGTACTTTTTCTTGTATAAAAAACAGGGTTATTTATGCAAGCTAACACAGGGTGATGTGTTCGGTGTTTTTAGTTGAAAATTTAGGCTGCAGAAAATTTTAGGAAACAGAATCCTATCTGCCAAATTTCAGAGCTTCTGACAGCTGACCGAAAATGCCAGCTGGCCCTATCTTATGCTTTAACTGACATATATTAATTTGTACCTCCGAAAACAATACTGAGGAATTAATCAGTCCCCTTGCTTCGAAAGACTTAGGTGATGTTTCGCCAAAGAAATGTCTAGTTTTCTCGGCAATTAAATCCGAATATCTCAGGCGATTTAGGACCTCCGAACAGATATTACCCGAGACGAACTAATAGGTGCCCTGAAAAAATCGAGAACGGAGGCGAAATAGTCAACCATGCTGATTTGATTCAGTGAATGAATTGCTGATTATGTGAGCCTAGTTCAGCGTTTAATTCAATGAGTTAGTTACCGACTGTTCAACGCTCTTAAAACCACCGGAACGTAATTGCGAGAAAAAGCATTTGATTATCAGTGGTTTCTGAGCTAAAATCACTCAACATGATTATTAAAAATCATTTTACCTTAGTTTCCTGTTTTGTATGCATGAACGCGATACTGATGATCCAAAAATCGTCAATGAAAGCCAAAAACTCGCATATTTTTGGCCGTTGGAAGACTTGTTTTGTCAACAATAGTCCTTTTTGCAGGAAATGTTCTTTACTGAATTCGCAAAATACATGCTCTGTCTTAAATGTTTATTTTAAAATTCTAATGTTTTTCCCCGACTTAACTGTTGAATCCGCCGAAAAACAGCCGGTAAATAAAGAGCCAACCGGGGAATTTCCATCCAGCAAAAACCTCGCACAAAAGCCAACTTTAAAAGGATGTTTCGCCCCGGTGGTTTTCCCGCCAATTTGATGTAAGGTAGCGTGATATTACGTAATTTCTATTATTTGTTCAATAAGAAAGAATGGCTTTTTTAGCGGGAAAGATCCCTCAGAAAATGGCGGCTATTTTATAGTGGAACTCGCAGAGCACCATGGGTAAACAAATCTGGTAACCTATCGATCCGAGAAATTCTGATTGCGATGTCGGTGCACCTCCGTCCGTACAAACTCTGGGAGAGGGGAGCCCCAAAGCCACCCGATGCAGGGTGGAGAATGCCATTTTTCTTGGCGGGAAATCGCGCGGTGCTTTTGGGCAACCGACGTTTTTCTCTTCAAGATTTCATTAAAAAGCTTAAGTATATTAAGCAAAACGATTGGTAGACAGTACTGAAGTTTTAAACTTGAGAAAAAAAAACACCGTAGTATCTATAAATAGAAAGGAAAAGTTCAAAAGAATACTGGTGGAAAGGGGAAAAGTTTAAGTTACGAAAGCTGCCTTCAAAGGATTTCATCTTTGTTATCTTCAAGGCGGATAGCTTGTTCTGTTCTAAAACACAACCAAGTGAAGTTTTGAAAGGGTTTAAGATACATGATTTGAGCATTACGGTCAAAGAGATCACGTTTTGAAATGGAAATTTCATTTATGTCATTAGAAATGTGTCATTTACTTTTTAATTATGTCGGCGTTGACTTAAAAAAAATATTAGAAAACGCGCCTAGACTTACGGGTTTTCGAATAAACTTTTTTCAAAAATGATTTCTCTGTCCATCATTTTGTGTTTGTTTGTTTATAACAGTAGATCAAAACACGGTCGTAAGAAAACAGCACAAGCAACACTTTGGTGAGACGTCGACGAATAACTGTTTTCAAGTTTGACTGTCGGGTCCACCTGTTTGTGCAATTGTCGATTTTCTTGTCCTAGAAGTTTTCAGTCGTAATAATCTTTTAAGCTAAGCAGTTGTCGGTTTAAAGTTATTTTATCCGAAAAGCTTTCGAAAACATTTTTGCACGTTCCTCAAAGCGCCCAAATTTATATAAGTTTAAGACTTACTTCGCAGTAGCAGAAATTATGCCATAATTTAAGTTAAGCATGTTTGGTGTTTGTTTGTTTTCAATTTCTATGGTCTCTAGTTAGAAAACGAAATATGACAGTTATTTAAGTAACTATAAGCGAAGCAGTCTTCGGTTTAAAGTTACTTTGTCAGATAAGCTTCCGAAAGCAGTTCTGTGTTCCTCAAAGTGCCCGAATTTCTTCGCGGCCACTAAACTTACGAGACATTTCTTTGATACTTTTAATACAGGTACATGGAAGCTCCCCAAATCCTTTCTTTCGGGCAATCTCAGTAAAATGCCTGTGAAATGCCAGTATAATGTTTTGACAAGACTAACAGTGGCAATGTTGTTAACATCGGAACACGATAAAAACAAAACAAAAAGATGACCCATTTACTTAAGAGTAAGTTAAATTTCGTTATTGTAAATGAGCTCCGTTTCAAATTCATTCATGACAAGCGAACGGCCAATAATCCAAGGAGAGTTGAAGAGCCTTGACAATTAAATGACAGGCTACGGAATCATTGCAAACACCAAGCAAGACGGCTCGTGAGTAAAATATGTCTCAATTTAGTTTGATGGCCAAAAAAAAAATCAATCGGTGCTTAGCCTCTAGAATCACCTTTCGAGCTCGGATTCACAGAACACATCTCCAAAATATTGAAGGGCAATACGGAAAACTTTTGGGCTTTTTGAGAAACACTTTTTGAAACAAGCCAAAAAAAGCCCCGAAATATATTTGGGACTGAAAAGTTTCAGGACTATTCTTGAGAAACGAACACCAGCTTATCCCTTGGGAACTCCGCTTTTAGCCTTGGCTAATTTATTGATATTAATTTCTAATAAATGAAAATGTCATTTTGGGTGGGGAAAAAAAGGCAACCGGCTAGAGTTTTCAGAGAGGCGACAGCGGCTTCACTGTTCCGTTTCAAGCTTCCGTTTGATGGCGTTTCAAAACTGATTTGACCTTCGCTTCCATGCTTCCTTGGCTTTGTCGTTACTCAAAGATTTTCCAAAGATTCCACTCCGTGTTGAAAATGGAATTTATTTAATTGTTATAAAGAAACCTATCATTACCCAGAGCCTATGGGAAAGCCCACACTGATGCTTCATTGGTTGCACACATACATGAAGCTATGTAACATATTATTTGTTCTGACTAAAAATATAACAACATGTTTTATTACTTCCGACCAGGAGCCCATTCTTAATGGGCTTTTGCTTCTGACAGACTTTAGTGTTGAGACAAAGAGATTACTGAGCTGAACAACACAATGCTACAAAATGAAAAGTTAATACCTAGACCTGCACGCAAACTTTCTATAAGACCTTTGAAATAAAAACACTAAAAAATAAAATTAACAACGTGGTGACTTTTAACAACAATTTTACTCTACCTCAAAATATATTGGGATGCCCCGTTAATTGTCCTAAAGCAACAGAAAGAACGTTCCGGCTATCGATCGAATGATTAGATACTTCTGCTGCGTTTTATAAAACCAGAAACTAATAAGGACTTGAAATGTGTAACTCGCATATGTAGGTTTTGACTGATGCTTGTAATTATTCATTTTCGCAAGTACCGTATTTGGAACATGAGGAGAAACAGAACTGACCAATCAATTTCGTGAACGACGTGACGTAATTTCACACCAAGTTCGCCCGCTTGCTCAAAGAATGGCTAACAAACGGGGGAAACAAGCCGACAAAAGCTTTCAAACGTTGGAACGACAAAGCGAAAAGAAATACTGGATTCGAAGACCGAGCAGGAAATTTTTCAGGCAACAAAATTGGTAATTGAAACAACATCGAGCAAACTGCTGGGGTTAGAAGAAGATCAGACTGTGAAACCAAACCAAACTAGTCTAGCGTTGTGCTTACGATTTCTTTCACCGTGGCACTATCAATAAATGTTCCCAAAAGGTAGGTTTTACACGGAAAACTTTTGACACCAAAATAACAAGACAATTTGATACAAAAATATTTAACACAGAAAAATTGAAGAGCACCGTTTTAAATAAGATTTAAGTGTCACATGTCACACATTTTCGGTTGTTCACTACCAACATCAAGCTAAATAATTAACTGAATAAGCTTACTACACAAAATAAGCTTACTACACAAAATAACATCGTTTTACCTGCAGTTGATGTAGCTCTGAGTTCAAGTAGCTCCAAACGTCAAATAAAGAGATTGTAATGCAAAATAAGTTGAATGTTTGATTCATTGTTGTTTTGACACATTCCGTCCGCGGCCTCTAAACCTGTAACCACTACGTTTTGTGTTCTTTTCCACTCTCCATCTTCAATGCTGAAATCATACTGTAGCTTTAATCCACTTTGGACGATGAATACAACAATTTTTCAGGAAACGTCAAACCTGTACCACCAAATTTTAGAACCAATATTTGGAAGACTTTTTCAAAAAATTATTCTCGGATGTTCACTTCGGAGCAGTTTCATTGATCCATTCAGCTTTGCAAAGAAACACTGCAACACGGTTTTGGCGTCTTTTTCTTTCAGTCATGTGATGGACTATTTTCCGTTTTTTCCTTTCTCGTTTTTTTCTCGTTGTTTCTTGATTTTTATGGTAACTGGTGATTGGGCTTTGAATCAACGGCGCATTTGTATCGCTTATAAGTTCAATTTTCAACGGAAGTGAAATGAACTGCAGCATCGTAGACTGGAGTGAGGGGTTTCCAAATATGGTAGTTTGAAAAATAAATATTCACGAGCATTGAACGCGAGTTACCCGTTTCAACTCCTTATGAGTTTCTGATAAAACTTAATTTGACTTTTGCGTACATAACTTCTCTGGAGTTGTCGCTACAAGATACCAAAAAAGAAAAGGTTTAAGGGGGGTCAGAAGGGAGGCGTTTGAATGTCCTCCTCGGGTTTTAGTTGATGTTCGAATTTGAGCAAACGCCCTGTGTTTAACATATTAGTATGCATCATTATCTCGTGGTCCGTTAGTGTATTTCTTGCACTAAATACTCGTACATTGACGAAAGGCAACTTGGCGATTTGGTGACTATGAGTTCAATGCACGATTAAAATTTCGCGGAATAAGATTTATTGATCACCATAATGACTACAGTTTTAATACAATATTTGCCGATAACAGAGCTGAAATGGAGCGACAAGTGGTAACCCCCATATGAAACAAATAGGCTTAAGGACGTTCGCGAAAAAATCTTCTACAACACAGATTTTTTCATATATTTGTTACAGTTAGATAACCAGTTAACTATGTCAGAACTGCAAAAACGAAATGGGAGGTCACCGACTTCGTTTCCGGAATACAGGGCGTGGAAAACTACCCCAATTTTGACTAATCGACCCTGGTAACTCGAAATTTTGGCCTCAGTGGTTGTTAGTTGAAAAATATTGAAAATGATTCGCTGCAGACCCGCTTTCTCAGTTAAATTTCATTTACGTGGGTCTGTCAATTAAATAATTTTTTACCGGTGTCATCCTCTCATGATCAGATAAAACCAACCTTAAAGATGGACTTTTGCCAACACCGTGCAACTAAGATAATAGCGGAACTCGATGATGCGTGGGCAGAAAAGTAAAAAAAAAAAAAAAAACTTCCACAAAACAGATTTTCTGATTTTTTTTAATAAAACGCAGATAATCGATAAAGAAAGTGATCTATTAAAAGAAAATCTGGGGTCACCGAACATTTAACCCTATTTCGCCTGGGCTTTTTTGGAGCTTCTGAGCCTGGGGGAGGGCACAAAGTGTCCCCCCCATAGATCTCAAAGGGTATTCACGTCCTTGTGATGAAACTTGGCACGTTTATAGTACGTCATTATCCTAACAGATTGGGTTTATGACGTGTCGATTAAGAAGTTTCATGACGTCACAATTACGTCATAAAGCAGCCATTTTGAATTTTGAGCCGTTATCTTGAGTCCCAAGCATGCAGTCATACAGTTGACAATAATGTCATCGAAAAATATATGAATTTGTTCTAAGAAACATACTTGATCAAAACAAGCACAAAAAAGGATTAGCTTCTTTTTTCAAACGAAGGGGAAAAACTGAAAAAAAAGACTGAAAAAAGAAAAAATAGCTAAAACACCTCCTGAGTAGACGGTTGCTATGGAAACGTCAATCATCATAGACATGTCATTGACACAGGAAAATTTTCTCTGATAAATTTCAGGGAAGGTCACGAGATTTGGTGATTATTCGTCCAGCCGTTTCAAAAATATAATTTTTTAAAGTCAGCGCGGGCACAATTGGGCTAAATAGGGTTAAGAGAGTTAAATCTGTGTACAAATATTAAAATGCCCACCAGCACTATATATCTACAAATTTCTTCAACAGCGCGTGCGCTCAATGCATGTGGTATGACATTGCGACGTAAATTGCGTGCGCAGTAAGGATGCGCAGAAACAATTAGCGCAACGTCCTTAAGGTGGCTCCGCTGTGATTTTGGGCGCAGTAGTCTATGACAAACTTTGCTGGGTCATAAGCCTTTTCAATTCTTGTCAAATCTGAGCGCCAAGCGGATTGCCAACCGTGCGATTCATTAAAGAGTGTTTACTAGTTCTGTAAGCCTTTCACGTTGCTCAAAAACTGCACAAACTCTCCAAAGTTTTGAAAATTATCCAGCAGGTTTATGTCAAACCCTTCCCACATGAATTTCATCGATTTTTGCATCAATTTTTGCAGGGGCTTGAATTTTGAGAAAAAGTCGTTGGAATTACAAGATTCTCCGCATCTCAACTCAGTCGAAGCTAAGGAAAAGATTTGTTTATCAATAAGAAATGAGTACGTGTCACGTGACATTTTTTCCACGAATTTGCGCCTTTGCGTTTAAATAATCGGCTTGGATAAGCATATATGTTCCATGTGCTTTTTGCTCATATCGATATCACTAAGATGTACGAAGCCAAAAGTGAGAGACTCAAAGAGTGGAAGGGAACATCACACAATAATACATAAATTGCCCCCTTCCTGCCTCTTGCCCCCTCTTAAAAAGAAATAGTCAAGGCTATTTCACTTGTCTTTGGATAAATATTGCGTTTCCCTACTTCCAGAAGTTTCTCTTCATGTTTTCTTCACAACCTCGTTAGCTCAATTTCGCTTGTTGAAAAAAAAAAAAAAAAGAAAAACGTTAAGAAAAAATTCTGGAACCAGGGTAATTTTGCGTTGACTTTACACTAAATCGCGAAAATGAGGAGCCACGATTTTAGGGATACTGCGAGCCCAAAGCCTTAAAGAAATTTTCCCTCTCAAAACCGATCCATCGAGCTTGGTAGGAAATAGGTTCATTTCATTTACTAGTTAAAAAAATGAAGCAGGACTAAGTGCAAAATAACGAGATCGGCTTGCCTTGCTTTGTTTTAATACATTTCTTTTCTTTGATAGCTTCGAAGCGACCGCTGAGTTAGGATTCGAAATCCGTACACGAAAAAGTCCAGTTTTTAAGCTGAGGCCTAACATTAGAATAGTGTCAACATTTCACTGACGTCTTTTCCCAATACGTGAGCCATTTCAGACAAATACGAAAACGAGAAACTCAGGACTAAGCTCTGGAGTAGTTCTGACTCTTGATAAAATGTAGCTTGTTTCGAGCAGTCACGTGAGTTCTAACCCGTAAATTTATCTTGGCTTTCGTTTGAGAAGAGAAAATATACTCTGAAAACTGGACATGCGTATTTTTGCAATAGACTTGCACAGACGTGGCAACAAAATGTCGCTTAAAAGAGACATGTTTAAGACAACATCATTCTGTACATGTATGTTACTGAGCTTTCTTGGAATAAACCGAGTTCTTTACTAAGAAATCTTTGTGATTAAATTTAAGAAATTTCAAAGAAGACGAAGTTATAATTAGAAGAATTATTGAACAAAACAAAAGCATGATGTGCAAAATTCAAGCCCACATGCCTCGCCTTCAAACAAACTGAAACGCTGTCTCCAAAATAAAAATAAAAATAAAAAATCAAATATCAAACAAATGGCCAAACCGAAAATGCAGATTTCGTGACAACTTTTATTGTGAGAAAAATGAAAAAAAAAAAAACAAAGAAACAAACAAACAAACGTACTTTTAATTACCTAGTATTCATTTAATATCAATATGCGACTGATGCGATTAAATTTATTGTTAAGACGCCGGGGTATATTTATATGCTCGCTGAAAGGTCCTAACAATGAGACAAATAAGCTTTGCAGGAAGAAAAGTAAACATTTTCTTGAAGAAGGACCTGCGAATTTACGGCGAAAATTTAAACACAGCAACTGTCTATTATTACATGGCAGATAAAAAAGTGGTAGCCTTCATTGTGAACTACAAAGAAAAAGACGATAACACAGAGACTATTCAAAACAGCTTCTACTCTGAAATGCACCGGATATGCTCCTTAAAATGGATTAAACTATAACATTTGTATCGAATCACCAAACACTTCATTCCAGAAGCAAATTTGAATGTGCGACACAAATCAAACAATAGATGCACTCATTTGCAAAGAAATGAGAGTCACCCTACATCTTTCATCCTTTAGTTAAAACAATGGATCGTTGAGATAAATGACATGAAACAACAAAGCGTAAGCCTACCATTTCGATGTGCACGCAAGCTTCAGTAGTCTTTCAAGATGTAAGGCAAAACTGTGACTGGTTTGGTGTCGTTGGACCCCTTTCTGTTGTTGCATTACGATATTCTGCCTCTAACGGATAGCGTTTTCTATCAGCTTAGCAATAGATTTAAGCAGCCGAGCGCTCTGTTTGGTAAAATAATAAATTTTCGATTATTGTGTGGCTATTTACAGTTCATCATTTCTCCTAATAGATTAAGGACCTGTGAAACTTTGATATCTATCAGCCAAATGTAACCAAGCATTGGTTCGAAGGGTAGAAGAACACCATTGAAAGGTCAATGTTACACTTAGAGAGGCAGTGGGGGTGCAAGCATTGCGCATCCCCTTTGTATGTCCTAAGCTTTAACTAAAAAACAATAAAGAAACATAAAGAGAAAAACTGCCAAAGAAATACCGGCCTTTAGCACACACTTAACCCCAACATAAGAACTTCTATTTTAAGGACTTGTTTGGCCAGCTTGCGTGTTGCATTCGTAAGCATAAAGCTGTTTATCACGTACGGGTTCTGCACGTAGCTTCTATTAGGATAAGCTTTTCCTTCATGATCAGTTGAAGCAAGATGTCTAACAAGAGTCATCTCCCGCTGCATCTCTGCCTCATTCTTCTCACGGTTGTTCTGCTCACTCATAGAAGTGAAGGTACAAGATGATAAAGCCATTTCTTGTTATTTTTGTGACCAAACTTTTAGGGCTTGTTGGATAAATGATAAATAACCAACGGAATGCGTAGCGTCGAGTTGGTTATAGTCATTTGATACCCAGCAAGCCCGAGTGAAGACAAACTGACAAGAATCAATCACACGACTGAACAAAAAATACGCCAAAACCTTGCGAAGTCTTGCAGCGTTTCTTTGCAAAGCTGAATGAATCAACGAAGTGAACGTAGGAGCACAAGTTTTGGGAAAAAAAACAGAATTTGAAATTGAACAGGTAATTTTATGCACCTCAGAAACAAGTTTACTGTAGTGAGGAACCTTAGAATTTACCAGCTTCCTTCTTTAAGGCAATCCACAAATTGCAGCTGTTCTTAGTTTAGAGGTTGTGAAAGGATGGTAAAAACACACTCAAACAACTGAGAAAGCGATTCAACCACTTTTACATCCGATTTGTATCTGAACTTTTAAGGAGCTGTTGAAACACAGAGCTACAACAACTGCAGGTAAACCAGTATCAGTTTCCCTTCCCGGAAGTTTGTTCAGTGCTTGTTTAGATTGCTTGATTTTCGTACTGACTTGCCATTTGTAAAAATTTAAGAATCGTAACGGTGAAAGAATGTAACCACAACGCTAAATGCTCAAATTTCTATTCCTATACGTGCAGTTTCTTGTCGTTCTACCAAATCAAGCACTCCACAACAATTTTGATTCGTAACTTAGCGACGACTTGTTGTGATTGTTGTGACTTCCCCTTAATTAACTTTGTTGCAAAGTGATTATTCTCGACCGCTTTTCTCCCTGGGTTGCTCGCAGAGAAAAAAAATTCAGATAACTTCGTTACTTCGTTGTTGGGCCATTCATTGACCATATTTTGTCGCAGCAGGGTTAAGAGCCAAAAAATGCTGCAAATCCCATAAACCTAGTCCAGTTTTCAATAGTATGAATCATTTGATCTCTAATTTCCCTGCAGAACAACACACCTTTTGGGGTGGGGGGTGAACGTCTGGAATTGGTCTTCACACGATTTTTGAACGAATAGTTTTGATTATTAATTATCGGTTTTGTTGGTTTTTAGGTCTTCTTATGTGGTAGAGCAATAAATATTTTAGGTGGAGATCGAGCACACTGATATAGAGGAAATATACACAGTGATAAACTAACACCTAGTTTCCCTTTTCTATATTTATAGTAGCCAGTTTCAAGGCCGGAAAAGTCAATGTTACTACCACCCGTCCAGGACTCTTTGCTTGCAAGCAGGTTTCCTTTGCAGAACCATTCCATGGTGGAAAGGGAATTAAAGTTTTCGCCTCGTTTGGTCATTCAGTCAAGAACCCCAGTCGTGGTAACGGTTCTGCCGTTTGGGTGGAATCAGAGGATAATAATCAATTCAAAACTTGCATATCTGACTACAGTGATGGCTCTAATGTGACTGCACAGATTAACTGGATCGCAGTGCAATCTATACCATCTGGAGCGCAAATAGGAACTACTTCTCTGAGCTCCTGGACCACTGGAACAGAGTGCAAAAGGATCGACTTCCCCCAGGTTAGTTCAATTCATTAGTAACTCACTTATGGGTTTTGGTTGGAATTCAGCAAGCAGAGAATAAATAGCGGCGTTAAAATATAAAGTCGAGACTTCTAATTCGTACGCCTCAAACGTTTAGAAGCTAGTGGAGAATAGCTAAAAGGGGTTTCGTGGTGAAAAGAATGATATGTGGTTGTGATGGCCTTGCAGTTAGCGCAAAGACTGGCGTTTATCTCTGACATCGATGACTGTCCTTATCATATTTTGCCAGGGACCAAGGACTCACTTATTCTTCTGTAAAGCTGAGAAAAGATAATTAGTCAACCCGGTTATTTGCATCACGTGTATCCAAGGGTGTTACATTTAATCAACTTTATTGGCCAAAATTGAGAGCAAACCTTTGAACGTTGTGGCAGGAATTCAATATGTTTTGTCAATTTACAGAGTGTTAATTGTTTTTCAAAAAAACATTTTTGATTACTTGGCTCTTTAAAGCTTCGAGATAACTTCTTTTTATTAAATTCTCATTATCAAGTTTTAATCTACCCTTTCTGGTGCTCCTAAAATCTTTCGCGAAAACGAAAATAAATTAGTACCAGGCATGGTTTCGGCAGAGGTTCAGGTTTGCAGTGAGTATTTCAGAAAGTAAATCCAGAAATCTATAAGTAACCTACAACTATGGCCATAATTCTTGGGACACTTTGCTCAAATGGCGTCCCGTTAACGTCATTTGAAAAATTCTCTTACCTCGCCCCCCTCCCCCCTGTACAATGTTGAAGTTAGGATTTGAAACTGGTGACTGATCTTCAACATTGTTTGGGGAGGTGGGGGGGGGGGGGCACAGATAGTCATAAAACCTGTAAAAGACTTCTAATTACAGTGGAGATTACATTTTCTTACTTCTCACTGAAATATTACCAAGTGTCCCAAGGTCTAATGGCCATAATTGTCTATAGACCAGTTTGAAAGAGAGAGCGTTTGTCGCTTAGAATATAAGCTTTGACTAGTAGAAATAGCCAGTCTCGTTTCGGAAATAGCTCGAACAAGCCATAGTCTTGGGTAGTTAGTATATTTTATCATCACATGCGGCATTACTTTGCGGACTATTAATTGAAGATACAGGAAGTGGTATTTATGACATCTTTTCATATTTTCTTTCCGGGCTAAAATATGCGTTTATAGGGTTCTGTTTCCTTACTGATATAAAAAAGCGTTGTTCAATGACAGGCAATATTGCTATTTTCACAAACAGTCTGATTTAACAGAGGAACGCAATATGAGCGTTGAAACATACACGTTTATGTTATCACTGCGTTAACAGTACTCAGCTAAAAAAGCGACAGTACTCACACAAATTGTCAGGCGTAACAACACAGGTTATTCAGGTTTACTTTTGTTTTCTATGGCAATATGTTAACAATAGTTTCTTCAACTTACTGAGATTGAAAAGTCTCGAATGATCCCTAGCTATCGAATTTTATCAACAGTACTCACCTATAGACAAGAAGTAAATATTCCATCTCTTGTTTATTTTAGTGCAAATATGCCGAGTACTGTACTAAAGTCGACCAAAACGAGCATCATTGATATGGAAAACCAGATTAAACTATTATTCTAATAGGAGTGATACATTTGAACCACTTTTACTGGGATTCTTTCTATTCTAGAACGAGAAAAAGCAGAAAATGTTGCTGAGTACTGTTGCCGAGTACTGTTGGCGTTACTCATTAACCATGACGTATTATACGCGTGACTTGAATTCCAGTTCGAAGTGTCTGGTGAGGAACTGCGATTTATTAGCATTCAACGGAAAGAAAATATTTTCAAATGCAGAGTGAATTGTGTCACTTGGGTAAAAAGGGCACCCTATAGCCTCATTGATTTGCTGTTGGGACAATAAAAATCCGTTTTCAAGCTTGCTCAGTCAATGCTATTACTTCGTAAAATAAGCCTTACATTTGTTGCAAGTACGTTCTCTCTCTTTTAACAGTAATTAGGGTATCGTTTTGGTGTGATAACCTCGTCTTTCAATGAGAAAAGTCACTCGAGTGTATTATATTTTACACACCAAGAACCGTTCCACCAACATTTTGCTGGAATGACACTTACCCACCCCTCCCCCAACTAGTCTTGCGTCACATGTGCCATTTGTAATGCAAAACGCCCGCAACCACAGTTTACCGCTGAAACTGTACATAAGTCACAGAGTTTGGTTGGTTTGCAGTTACACTGGGCAATTTCATCATCGATCTCATTCGGACAGTCTATAGACCAGTTTGAAAGAGAGAGCGTTTGTCGCTTAGAATATAAGCTTTGACTAGTAGAAATAGCCAGTCTCGTTTCGCAAATAGCTCGAACAAGCCATAGTCTTGGGTAGTTAGTATATTTTATCATCACATGCGGCATTACTTTGCGGACTATTAATTGAAGATACAGGAAGTGGTATTTATGACATCTTTTCATATTTTCTTTCCGGGCTAAAATATGCGTTTATAGGGTTCTGTTTCCTTACTGATATAAAAAAGCGTTGTTCAATGACAGGCAATATTGCTATTTTCACAAACAGTCTGATTTAACAGAGGAACGCTATATGAGCGTTGAAACATACACGTTTATGTTATCACTGCGTTAACAGTACTCAGCTAAAAAAGCGACAGTACTCACACAAATTGTCAGGCGTAACAACACAGGTTATTCAGGTTTACTTTTGTTTTCTATGGCAATATGTTAACAATAGTTTCTTCAACTTACTGAGATTGAAAAGTCTCGAATGATCCCTAGCTATCGAATTTTATCAACAGTACTCACCTATAGACAAGAAGTAAATATTCCATCTCTTGTTTATTTTAGTGCAAATATGCCGAGTACTGTACTAAAGTCGACCAAAACGAGCATCATTGATATGGAAAACCAGATTAAACTATTATTCTAGTAGGAGTGATGCATTTGAACCACTTTTACTGGGATTCTTTCTATTCTAGAACGAGAAAAAGCAGAAAATGTTGCTGAGTACTGTTGCCGAGTACTGTTGGCGTTACTCATTAACCATGACGTATACGCGTGACTTGAATTCCAGTTCGAAGTGTCTGGTGAGGAACTGCGATTTATTAGCATTCAACGGAAAGAAAATATTTTCAAATGCAGAGTGAATTGTGTCACTTGGGTTAAAAGGGCACCCTATAGCCTCATTGATTTGCTGTTGGGACAATAAAAATCCGTTTTCAAGCTTGCTCAGTCAATGCTATTACTTCGTAAAATAAGCCTTACATTTGTTGCAAGTACGTTCTCTCTCTTTTAACAGTAATTAGGGTATCGTTTTGGTGTGATAACTTCGTCTTTCAATGAGAAAAGTCACTCGAGTGTATTATATTTTACACACCAAGAACCGTTCCACCAACATTTTGCTGGAATGACACTTACCCACCCCTCCCCCAACTAGTCTTGCGTCACATGTGCCATTTGTAATGCAAAACGCCCGCAACCACAGTTTACCACTGAAACTGTACATAAGTCACAGAGTTTGGTTGGTTTGCAGTTACACTGGGCAATTTCATCATCGATCTCATTCGGACAACTATGGCCATAATTCTTGGGACACTTTGCTCAAATGGCGTCCCGTTAGCGTCATTTGAAAAATTCTCTTACCTCGCCCCCCTCCCCCTGTACAATGTTGAAGTTAGGATTTGAAACTGGTGACTGATCTTCAACATTGTTTGGGGAGGTGGGGGGGGGGGGGGGGGGCACACATAGTCATAAAACCTGTAAAAGACTTCTAATTACAGTGGAGATTACATTTTCTTACTTCTCACTGAAATATTACCAAGTGTCCCAAGGTCTAATGGCCATAATTGTCTATAGACCAGTTTGAAAGAGAGAGCGTTTGTCGCTTAGAATATAAGCTTTGACTAGTAGAAATAGCCAGTCTCGTTTCGGAAATAGCTCGAACAAGCCATAGTCTTGGGTAGTTAGTATATTTTATCATCACATGCGGCATTACTTTGCGGACTATTAATTGAAGATACAGGAAGTGGTATTTATGACATCTTTTCATATTTTCTTTCCGGGCTAAAATATGCGTTTATAGGGTTCTGTTTTCTTACTGATATAAAAAAGCGTTGTTCAATGACAGGCAATATTGCTATTTTCACAAACAGTCTGATTTAACAGAGGAACGCTATATGAGCGTTGAAACATACACGTTTATGTTATCACTGCGTTAACAGTACTCAGCTAAAAAAGCGACAGTACTCACACAAATTGTCAGGCGTAACAACACAGGTTATTCAGGTTTACTTTTGTTTTCTATGGCAATATGTTTACAATAGTTTCTTCAACTTACTGAGATTGAAAAGTCTCGAATGATCCCTAGCTATCGAATTTTATCAACAGTACTCACCTATAGACAAGAAGTAAATATTCCATCTCTTGTTTATTTTAGTGCAAATATGCCGAGTACTGTACTAAAGTCGACCAAAACGAGCATCATTGATATGGAAAACCAGATTAAACTATTATTCTAATAGGAGTGATACATTTGAACCACTTTTACTGGGATTCTTTCTATTCTAGAACGAGAAAAAGCAGAAAATGTTGCTGAGTACTGTTGCCGAGTACTGTTGGCGTTACTCATTAACCATGACGTATTATACGCGTGACTTGAATTCCAGTTCGAAGTGTCTGGTGAGGAACTGCGATTTATTAGCATTCAACGGAAAGAAAATATTTTCAAATGCAGAGTGAATTGTGTCACTTGGGTAAAAAGGGTACCCTATAGCCTCATTGATTTGCTGTTGGGACAATAAAAATCCGTTTTCAAGCTTGCTCAGTCAATGCTACTACTTCGTAAAATAAGCCTTACATTTGTTGCAAGTACGTTCTCTCTCTTTTAACAGTAATTAGGGTATCGTTTTGGTGTGATAACTTCGTCTTTCAATGAGAAAAGTCACTCGAGTGTATTATATTTTACACACCAAGAACCGTTCCACCAACATTTTGCTGGAATGACACTTACCCACCCCTCCCCCAACTAGTCTTGCGTCACATGTGCCATTTGTAATGCAA
This sequence comes from Siderastrea siderea, assembly GCA_964030785.1. Lineage (NCBI taxonomy): Eukaryota > Metazoa > Cnidaria > Anthozoa > Scleractinia > Rhizangiidae > Siderastrea > Siderastrea siderea. The sequence continues at coordinate 5,669,223 of OZ034974.1, forward strand.
AACGCCCGCAACCACAGTTTACCACTGAAACTGTACATAAGTCACAGAGTTTGGTTGGTTTGCAGTTACACTGGGCAATTTCATCATCGATCTCATTCGGACTGTCTATAGACCAGTTTGAAAGAGAGAGCGTTTGTCGCTTAGAATATAAGCTTTGACTAGTAGAAATAGCCAGTCTCGTTTCGGAAATAGCTCGAACAAGCCATAGTCTTGGGTAGTTAGTATATTTTATCATCACATGCGGCATTACTTTGCGGACTATTAATTGAAGATACAGGAAGTGGTATTTATGACATCTTTTCATATTTTCTTTCCGGGCTAAAATATGCGTTTATAGGGTTCTGTTTCCTTACTGATATAAAAAAGCGTTGTTCAATGACAGGCAATATTGCTATTTTCACAAACAGTCTGATTTAACAGAGGAACGCTATATGAGCGTTGAAACATACACGTTTATGTTATCACTGCGTTAACAGTACTCAGCTAAAAAAGCGACAGTACTCACACAAATTGTCAGGCGTAACAACACAGGTTATTCAGGTTTACTTTTGTTTTCTATGGCAATATGTTAACAATAGCTTCTTCAACTTACTGAGATTGAAAAGTCTCGAATGATCCCTAGCTATCGAATTTTATCAACAGTACTCACCTATAGACAAGAAGTAAATATTCCATCTCTTGTTTATTTTAGTGCAAATATGCCGAGTACTGTACTAAAGTCGACCAAAACGAGCATCATTGATATGGAAAACCAGATTAAACTATTATTCTAGTAGGAGTGATGAATTTGAACCACTTTTACTGGGATTCTTTCTATTCTAGAACGAGAAAAAGCAGAAAATGTTGCTGAGTACTGTTGCCGAGTACTGTTGGCGTTACTCATTAACCATGACGTATACGCGTGACTTGAATTCCAGTTCGAAGTGTCTGGTGAGGAACTGCGATTTATTAGCATTCAACGGAAAGAAAATATTTTCAAATGCAGAGTGAATTGTGTCACTTGGGTTAAAAGGGCACCCTATAGCCTCATTGATTTGCTGTTGGGACAATAAAAATCCGTTTTCAAGCTTGCTCAGTCAATGCTATTACTTCGTAAAATAAGCCTTACATTTGTTGCAAGTACGTTCTCTCTCTTTTAACAGTAATTAGGGTATCGTTTTGGTGTGATAACTTCGTTTTTCAATGAGAAAAGTCACTCGAGTGTATTATATTTTACACACCAAGAACCGTTCCACCAACATTTTGCTGGAATGACACTTACCCACCCCTCCCCCAACTAGTCTTGCGTCACATGTGCCATTTGTAATGCAAAACGCCCGCAACCACAGTTTACCACTGAAACTGTACATAAGTCACAGAGTTTGGTTGGTTTGCAGTTACACTGGGCAATTTCATCATCGATCTCATTCGGACAACTATGGCCATAATTCTTGGGACACTTTGCTCAAATGGCGTCCCGTTAGCGTCATTTGAAAAATTCTCTTACCTCGCCCCCCTCCCCCCTGTACAATGTTGAAGTTAGGATTTGAAACTGGTGACTGATCTTCAACATTGTTTGGGGAGGTGGGGGGGGGGGGGCACAGATAGTCATAATACCTGTAAAAGACTTCTAATTACAGTGGAGATTACATTTTCTTACTTCTCACTGAAATATTACCAAGTGTCCCAAGGTCTAATGGCCATAATTGTCTATAGACCAGTTTGAAAGAGAGAGCGTTTGTCGCTTAGAATATAAGCTTTGACTAGTAGAAATAGCCAGTCTCGTTTCGGAAATAGCTCGAACAAGCCATAGTCTTGGGTAGTTAGTATATTTTATCATCACATGCGGCATTACTTTGCGGACTATTAATTGAAGATACAGGAAGTGGTATTTATGACATCTTTTCATATTTTCTTTCCGGGCTAAAATATGCGTTTATAGGGTTCTGTTTCCTTACTGATATAAAAAAGCGTTGTTCAATGACAGGCAATATTGCTATTTTCACAAACAGTCTGATTTAACAGAGGAACGCTATATGAGCGTTGAAACATACACGTTTATGTTATCACTGCGTTAACAGTACTCAGCTAAAAAAGCGACAGTACTCACACAAATTGTCAGGCGTAACAACACAGGTTATTCAGGTTTACTTTTGTTTTCTATGGCAATATGTTAACAATAGTTTCTTCAACTTACTGAGATTGAAAAGTCTCGAATGATCCCTAGCTATCGAATTTTATCAACAGTACTCACCTATAGACAAGAAGTAAATATGCCATCTCTTGTTTATTTTAGTGCAAATATGCCGAGTACTGTACTAAAGTCGACCAAAACGAGCATCATTGATATGGAAAACCAGATTAAACTATTATTCTAGTAGGAGTGATGCATTTGAACCACTTTTACTGGGATTCTTTCTATTCTAGAACGAGAAAAAGCAGAAAATGTTGCTGAGTACTGTTGCCGAGTACTGTTGGCGTTACTCATTAACCATGACGTATACGCGTGACTTGAATTCCAGTTCGAAGTGTCTGGTGAGGAACTGCGATTTATTAGCATTCAACGGAAAGAAAATATTTTCAAATGCAGAGTGAATTGTGTCACTTGGGTTAAAAGGGCACCCTATAGCCTCATTGATTTGCTGTTGGGACAATAAAAATCCGTTTTCAAGCTTCCTCAGTCAATGCTATTACTTCGTAAAATAAGCCTTACATTTGTTGCAAGTACGTTCTCTCTCTTTTAACAGTAATTAGGGTATCGTTTTGGTGTGATAACTTCGTCTTTCAATGAGAAAAGTCACTCGAGTGTATTATATTTTACACACCAAGAACCGTTCCACCAACATTTTGCTGGAATGACACTTACCCACCCCTCCCCCAACTAGTCTTGCGTCACATGTGCCATTTGTAATGCAAAACGCCCGCAACCACAGTTTACCACTGAAACTGTACATAAGTCACAGAGTTTGGTTGGTTTGCAGTTACACTGGGCAATTTCATCATCGATCTCATTCGGACAACTATGGCCATAATTCTTGGGACACTTTGCTCAAATGGCGTCCCGTTAGCGTCATTTGAAAAATTCTCTTACCTCGCCCCCCTCCCCCTGTACAATGTTGAAGTTAGGATTTGAAACTGGTGACTGATCTTCAACATTGTTTGGGGAGGTGGGGGGGGGGGGGGGCACAGATAGTCATAAAACCTGTAAAAGACTTCTAATTACAGTGGAGATTACATTTTCTTACTTCTCACTGAAATATTACCAAGTGTCCCAAGGTCTAATGGCCATAATTGTCTATAGACCAGTTTGAAAGAGAGAGCGTTTGTCGCTTAGAATATAAGCTTTGACTAGTAGAAATAGCCAGTCTCGTTTCGGAAATAGCTCGAACAAGCCATAGTCTTGGGTAGTTAGTATATTTTATCATCACATGCGGCATTACTTTGCGGACTATTAATTGAAGATACAGGAAGTGGTATTTATGACATCTTTTCATATTTTCTTTCCGGGCTAAAATATGCGTTTATAGGGTTCTGTTTTCTTACTGATATAAAAAAGCGTTGTTCAATGACAGGCAATATTGCTATTTTCACAAACAGTCTGATTTAACAGAGGAACGCTATATGAGCGTTGAAACATACACGTTTATGTTATCACTGCGTTAACAGTACTCAGCTAAAAAAGCGACAGTACTCACACAAATTGTCAGGCGTAACAACACAGGTTATTCAGGTTTACTTTTGTTTTCTATGGCAATATGTTTACAATAGTTTCTTCAACTTACTGAGATTGAAAAGTCTCGAATGATCCCTAGCTATCGAATTTTATCAACAGTACTCACCTATAGACAAGAAGTAAATATTCCATCTCTTGTTTATTTTAGTGCAAATATGCCGAGTACTGTACTAAAGTCGACCAAAACGAGCATCATTGATATGGAAAACCAGATTAAACTATTATTCTAATAGGAGTGATACATTTGAACCACTTTTACTGGGATTCTTTCTATTCTAGAACGAGAAAAAGCAGAAAATGTTGCTGAGTACTGTTGCCGAGTACTGTTGGCGTTACTCATTAACCATGACGTATTATACGCGTGACTTGAATTCCAGTTCGAAGTGTCTGGTGAGGAACTGCGATTTATTAGCATTCAACGGAAAGAAAATATTTTCAAATGCAGAGTGAATTGTGTCACTTGGGTAAAAAGGGCACCCTATAGCCTCATTGATTTGCTGTTGGGACAATAAAAATCCGTTTTCAAGCTTGCTCAGTCAATGCTACTACTTCGTAAAATAAGCCTTACATTTGTTGCAAGTACGTTCTCTCTCTTTTAACAGTAATTAGGGTATCGTTTTGGTGTGATAACTTCGTCTTTCAATGAGAAAAGTCACTCGAATGTATTATATTTTACACACCAAGAACCGTTCCACCAACATTTTGCTGGAATGACACTTACCCACCCCTCCCCCAACTAGTCTTGCGTCACATGTGCCATTTGTAATGCAAAACGCCCGCAACCACAGTTTACCACTGAAACTGTACATAAGTCACAGAGTTTGGTTGGTTTGCAGTTACACTGGGCAATTTCGTCATCGATCTCATTCGGACTGTCTATAGACCAGTTTGAAAGAGAGAGCGTTTGTCGCTTAGAATATAAGCTTTGACTAGTAGAAATAGCCAGTCTCGTTTCGGAAATAGCTCGAACAAGCCATAGTCTTGGGTAGTTAGTATATTTTATCATCACATGCGGCATTACTTTGCGGACTATTAATTGAAGATACAGGAAGTGGTATTTATGACATCTTTTCATATTTTCTTTCCGGGCTAAAATATGCGTTTATAGGGTTCTGTTTCCTTACTGATATAAAAAAGCGTTGTTCAATGACAGGCAATATTGCTATTTTCACAAACAGTCTGATTTAACAGAGGAACGCTATATGAGCGTTGAAACATACACGTTTATGTTATCACTGCGTTAACAGTACTCAGCTAAAAAAGCGACAGTACTCACACAAATTGTCAGGCGTAACAACACAGGTTATTCAGGTTTACTTTTGTTTTCTATGGCAATATGTTAACAATAGCTTCTTCAACTTACTGAGATTGAAAAGTCTCGAATGATCCCTAGCTATCGAATTTTATCAACAGTACTCACCTATAGACAAGAAGTAAATATTCCATCTCTTGTTTATTTTAGTGCAAATATGCCGAGTACTGTACTAAAGTCGACCAAAACGAGCATCATTGATATGGAAAACCAGATTAAACTATTATTCTAGTAGGAGTGATGAATTTGAACCACTTTTACTGGGATTCTTTCTATTCTAGAACGAGAAAAAGCAGAAAATGTTGCTGAGTACTGTTGCCGAGTACTGTTGGCGTTACTCATTAACCATGACGTATTATACGCGTGACTTGAATTCCAGTTCGAAGTGTCTGGTGAGGAACTGCGATTTATTAGCATTCAACGGAAAGAAAATATTTTCAAATGCAGAGTGAATTGTGTCACTTGGGTAAAAAGGGTACCCTATAGCCTCATTGATTTGCTGTTGGGACAATAAAAATCCGTTTTCAAGCTTGCTCAGTCAATGCTACTACTTCGTAAAATAAGCCTTACATTTGTTGCAAGTACGTTCTCTCTCTTTTAACAGTAATTAGGGTATCGTTTTGGTGTGATAACTTCGTCTTTCAATGAGAAAAGTCACTCGAGTGTATTATATTTTACACGCCAAGAACCGTTCCACCAACATTTTGCTGGAATGACACTTACCCACCCCTCCCCCAACTAGTCTTGCGTCACATGTGCCATTTGTAATGCAAAACGCCCGCAACCACAGTTTACCACTGAAACTGTACATAGGTCACAGAGTTTGGTTGGTTTGCAGTTACACTGGGCAATTTCATCATCGATCTCATTCGGACAACTATGGCCATAATTCTTGGGACACTTTGCTCAAATGGCGTCCCGTTAGCGTCATTTGAAAAATTCTCTTACCTCGCCCCCCTCCCCCCTGTACAATGTTGAAGTTAGGATTTGAAACTGGTGACTGATCTTCAACATTGTTTGGGGAGGTGGGGGGGGGGGGGGGCACAGATAGTCATAAAACCTGTAAAAGACTTCTAATTACAGTGGAGATTACATTTTCTTACTTCTCACTGAAATATTACCAAGTGTCCCAAGGTCTAATGGCCATAATTGTCTATAGACCAGTTTGAAAGAGAGAGCGTTTGTCGCTTAGAATATAAGCTTTGACTAGTAGAAATAGCCAGTCTCGTTTCGGAAATAGCTCGAACAAGCCATAGTCTTGGGTAGTTAGTATATTTTATCATCACATGCGGCATTACTTTGCGGACTATTAATTGAAGATACAGGAAGTGGTATTTATGACATCTTTTCATATTTTCTTTCCGGGCTAAAATATGCGTTTATAGGGTTCTGTTTCCTTACTGATATAAAAAAGCGTTGTTCAATGACAGGCAATATTGCTATTTTCACAAACAGTCTGATTTAACAGAGGAACGCTATATGAGCGTTGAAACATACACGTTTATGTTATCACTGCGTTAACAGTACTCAGCTAAAAAAGCGACAGTACTCACACAAATTGTCAGGCGTAACAACACAGGTTATTCAGGTTTACTTTTGTTTTCTATGGCAATATGTTAACAATAGTTTCTTCAACTTACTGAGATTGAAAAGTCTCGAATGATCCCTAGCTATCGAATTTTATCAACAGTACTCACCTATAGACAAGAAGTAAATATTCCATCTCTTGTTTATTTTAGTGCAAATATGCCGAGTACTGTACTAAAGTCGACCAAAACGAGCATCATTGATATGGAAAACCAGATTAAACTATTATTCTAATAGGAGTGATACATTTGAACCACTTTTACTGGGATTCTTTCTATTCTAGAACGAGAAAAAGCAGAAAATGTTGCTGAGTACTGTTGCCGAGTACTGTTGGCGTTACTCATTAACCATGACGTATTATACGCGTGACTTGAATTCCAGTTCGAAGTGTCTGGTGAGGAACTGCGATTTATTAGCATTCAACGGAAAGAAAATATTTTCAAATGCAGAGTGAATTGTGTCACTTGGGTAAAAAGGGTACCCTATAGCCTCATTGATTTGCTGTTGGGACAATAAAAATCCGTTTTCAAGCTTGCTCAGTCAATGCTACTACTTCGTAAAATAAGCCTTACATTTGTTGCAAGTACGTTCTCTCTCTTTTAACAGTAATTAGGGTATCGTTTTGGTGTGATAACTTCGTCTTTCAATGAGAAAAGTCACTCGAGTGTATTATATTTTACACACCAAGAACCGTTCCACCAACATTTTGCTGGAATGACACTTACCCACCCCTCCCCCAACTAGTCTTGCGTCACATGTGCCATTTGTAATGCAAAACGCCCGCAACCACAGTTTACCACTGAAACTGTACATAAGTCACAGAGTTTGGTTGGTTTGCAGTTACACTGGGCAATTTCATCATCGATCTCATTCGGACAACTATGGCCATAATTCTTGGGACACTTTGCTCAAATGGCGTCCCGTTAGCGTCATTTCAAAAATTCTCTTACCTCGCCCCCCTCCCCCTGTACAATGTTGAAGTTAGGATTTGAAACTGGTGACTGATCTTCAACATTGTTTGGGGAGGTGGGGGGGGGGGGGGGGCACAGATAGTCATAAAACCTGTAAAAGACTTCTAATTACAGTGGAGATTACATTTTCTTACTTCTCACTGAAATATTACCAAGTGTCCCAAGGTCTAATGGCCATAATTGTCTATAGACCAGTTTGAAAGAGAGAGCGTTTGTCGCTTAGAATATAAGCTTTGACTAGTAGAAATAGCCAGTCTCGTTTCGGAAATAGCTCGAACAAGCCATAGTCTTGGGTAGTTAGTATATTTTATCATCACATGCGGCATTACCTTGCGGACTATTAATTGAAGATACAGGAAGTGGTATTTATGACATCTTTTCATATTTTCTTTCCGGGCTAAAATATGCGTTTATAGGGTTCTGTTTCCTTACTGATATAAAAAAGCGTTGTTCAATGACAGGCAATATTGCTATTTTCACAAACAGTCTGATTTAACAGAGGAACGCTATATGAGCGTTGAAACATACACGTTTATGTTATCACTGCGTTAACAGTACTCAGCTAAAAAAGCGACAGTACTCACACAAATTGTCAGGCGTAACAACACAGGTTATTCAGGTTTACTTTTGTTTTCTATGGCAATATGTTAACAATAGTTTCTTCAACTTACTGAGATTGAAAAGTCTCGAATGATCCCTAGCTATCGAATTTTATCAACAGTACTCACCTATAGACAAGAAGTAAATATTCCATCTCTTGTTTATTTTAGTGCAAATATGCCGAGTACTGTACTAAAGTCGACCAAAACGAGCATCATTGATATGGAAAACCAGATTAAACTATTATTCTAATAGGAGTGATACATTTGAACCACTTTTACTGGGATTCTTTCTATTCTAGAACGAGAAAAAGCAGAAAATGTTGCTGAGTACTGTTGCCGAGTACTGTTGGCGTTACTCATTAACCATGACGTATTATACGCGTGACTTGAATTCCAGTTCGAAGTGTCTGGTGAGGAACTGCGATTTATTAGCATTCAACGGAAAGAAAATATTTTCAAATGCAGAGTGAATTGTGTCACTTGGGTAAAAAGGGTACCCTATAGCCTCATTGATTTGCTGTTGGGACAATAAAAATCCGTTTTCAAGCTTGCTCAGTCAATGCTACTACTTCGTAAAATAAGCCTTACATTTGTTGCAAGTACGTTCTCTCTCTTTTAACAGTAATTAGGGTATCGTTTTGGTGTGATAACCTCGTCTTTCAATGAGAAAAGTCACTCGAGTGTATTATATTTTACACACCAAGAACCGTTCCACCAACATTTTGCTGGAATGACACTTACCCACCCCTCCCCCAACTAGTCTTGCGTCACATGTGCCATTTGTAATGCAAAACGCCCGCAACCACAGTTTACCACTGAAACTGTACATAAGTCACAGAGTTTGGTTGGTTTGCAGTTACACTGGGCAATTTCATCATCGATCTCATTCGGACAACTATGGCCATAATTCTTGGGACACTTTGCTCAAATGGCGTCCCGTTAGCGTCATTTCAAAAATTCTCTTACCTCGCCCCCCTCCCCCTGTACAATGTTGAAGTTAGGATTTGAAACTGGTGACTGATCTTCAACATTGTTTGGGGAGGTGGGGGGGGGGGCACAGATAGTCATAAAACCTGTAAAAGACTTCTAATTACAGTGGAGATTACATTTTCTTACTTCTCACTGAAATATTACCAAGTGTCCCAAGGTCTAATGGCCATAATTGTCTATAGACCAGTTTGAAAGAGAGAGCGTTTGTCGCTTAGAATATAAGCTTTGACTAGTAGAAATAGCCAGTCTCGTTTCGGAAATAGCTCGAACAAGCCATAGTCTTGGGTAAAAGTTAGTATATTTTATCATCACATACGGCATTACCTTGCGGACTATTAATTGAAGATACAGGAAGTGGTATTTATGACATCTTTTCATATTTTCTTTCCGGGCTAAAATATGCGTTTATAGGGTTCTGTTTCCTTACTGATATAAAAAAGCGTTGTTCAATGACAGGCAATATTGCTATTTTCACAAACAGTCTGATTTAACAGAGGAACGCTATATGAGCGTTGAAACATACACGTTTATGTTATCACTGCGTTAACAGTACTCAGCTAAAAAAGCGACAGTACTCACACAAATTGTCAGGCGTAACAACACAGGTTATTCAGGTTTACTTTTGTTTTCTATGGCAATATGTTAACAATAGTTTCTTCAACTTACTGAGATTGAAAAGTCTCGAATGATCCCTAGCTATCGAATTTTATCAACAGTACTCACCTATAGACAAGAAGTAAATATTCCATCTCTTGTTTATTTTAGTGCAAATATGCCGAGTACTGTACTAAAGTCGACCAAAACGAGCATCATTGATATGGAAAACCAGATTAAACTATTATTCTAATAGGAGTGATACATTTGAACCACTTTTACTGGGATTCTTTCTATTCTAGAACGAGAAAAAGCAGAAAATGTTGCTGAGTACTGTTGCCGAGTACTGTTGGCGTTACTCATTAACCATGACGTATTATACGCGTGACTTGAATTCCAGTTCGAAGTGTCTGGTGAGGAACTGCGATTTATTAGCATTCAACGGAAAGAAAATATTTTCAAATGCAGAGTGAATTGTGTCACTTGGGTAAAAAGGGTACCCTATAGCCTCATTGATTTGCTGTTGGGACAATAAAAATCCGTTTTCAAGCTTGCTCAGTCAATGCTACTACTTCGTAAAATAAGCCTTACATTTGTTGCAAGTACGTTCTCTCTCTTTTAACAGTAATTAGGGTATCGTTTTGGTGTGATAACCTCGTCTTTCAATGAGAAAAGTCACTCGAGTGTATTATATTTTACACACCAAGAACCGTTCCACCAACATTTTGCTGGAATGACACTTACCCACCCCTCCCCCAACTAGTCTTGCGTCACATGTGCCATTTGTAATGCAAAACGCCCGCAACCACAGTTTACCACTGAAACTGTACATAAGTCACAGAGTTTGGTTGGTTTGCAGTTACACTGGGCAATTTCATCATCGATCTCATTCGGACAACTATGGCCATAATTCTTGGGACACTTTGCTCAAATGGCGTCCCGTTAGCGTCATTTCAAAAATTCTCTTACCTCGCCCCCCTCCCCCTGTACAATGTTGAAGTTAGGATTTGAAACTGGTGACTGATCTTCAACATTGTTTGGGGAGGTGGGGGGGGGGGCACAGATAGTCATAAAACCTGTAAAAGACTTCTAATTACAGTGGAGATTACATTTTCTTACTTCTCACTGAAATATTACCAAGTGTCCCAAGGTCTAATGGCCATAATTGTCTATAGACCAGTTTGAAAGAGAGAGCGTTTGTCGCTTAGAATATAAGCTTTGACTAGTAGAAATAGCCAGTCTCGTTTCGGAAATAGCTCGAACAAGCCATAGTCTTGGGTAAAAGTTAGTATATTTTATCATCACATACGGCATTACCTTGCGGACTATTAATTGAAGATACAGGAAGTGGTATTTATGACATCTTTTCATATTTTCTTTCCGGGCTAAAATATGCGTTTATAGGGTTCTGTTTCCTTACTGATATAAAAAAGCGTTGTTCAATGACAGGCAATATTGCTATTTTCACAAACAGTCTGATTTAACAGAGGAACGCTATATGAGCGTTGAAACATACACGTTTATGTTATCACTGCGTTAACAGTACTCAGCTAAAAAAGCGACAGTACTCACACAAATTGTCAGGCGTAACAACACAGGTTATTCAGGTTTACTTTTGTTTTCTATGGCAATATGTTAACAATAGTTTCTTCAACTTACTGAGATTGAAAAGTCTCGAATGATCCCTAGCTATCGAATTTTATCAACAGTACTCACCTATAGACAAGAAGTAAATATTCCATCTCTTGTTTATTTTAGTGCAAATATGCCGAGTACTGTACTAAAGTCGACCAAAACGAGCATCATTGATATGGAAAACCAGATTAAACTATTATTCTAATAGGAGTGATACATTTGAACCACTTTTACTGGGATTCTTTCTATTCTAGAACGAGAAAAAGCAGAAAATGTTGCTGAGTACTGTTGCCGAGTACTGTTGGCGTTACTCATTAACCATGACGTATACGCGTGACTTGAATTCCAGTTCGAAGTGTCTGGTGAGGAACTGCGATTTATTAGGATTCAACGGAAAGAAAATATTTTCAAATGCAGAGTGAATTGTGTCACTTGGGTTAAAAGGGCACCCTATAGCCTCATTGATTTGCTGTTGGGACAATAAAAATCCGTTTTCAAGCTTCCTCAGTCAATGCTATTACTTCGTAAAATAAGCCTTACATTTGTTGCAAGTACGTTCTCTCTCTTTTAACAGTAATTAGGGTATCGTTTTGGTGTGATAACTTCGTCTTTCAATGAGAAAAGTCACTCGAGTGTATTATATTTTACACGCCAAGAACCGTTCCACCAACATTTTGCTGGAATGACACTTACCCACCCCTCCCCCAACTAGTCTTGCGTCACATGTGCCATTTGTAATGCAAAACGCCCGCAACCACAGTTTACCACTGAAACTGTACATAGGTCACAGAGTTTGGTTGGTTTGCAGTTACACTGGGCAATTTCATCATCGATCTCATTCGGACATGTCTATAGACCAGTTTGAAAGAGAGAGCGTTTGTCGCTTAGAATATAAGCTTTGACTAGTAGAAATAGCCAGTCTCGTTTCGGAAATAGCTCGAACAAGCCATAGTCTTGGGTAGTTAGTATATTTTATCATCACATGCGGCATTACTTTGCGGACTATTAATTGAAGATACAGGAAGTGGTATTTATGACATCTTTTCATATTTTCTTTCCGGGCTAAAATATGCGTTTATAGGGTTCTGTTTCCTTACTGATATAAAAAAGCGTTGTTCAATGACAGGCAATATTGCTATTTTCACAAACAGTCTGATTTAACAGAGGAACGCTATATGAGCGTTGAAACATACACGTTTATGTTATCACTGCGTTAACAGTACTCAGCTAAAAAAGCGACAGTACTCACACAAATTGTCAGGCGTAACAACACAGGTTATTCAGGTTTACTTTTGTTTTCTATGGCAATATGTTTACAATAGTTTCTTCAACTTACTGAGATTGAAAAGTCTCGAATGATCCCTAGCTATCGAATTTTATCAACAGTACTCACCTATAGACAAGAAGTAAATATTCCATCTCTTGTTTATTTTAGTGCAAATATGCCGAGTACTGTACTAAAGTCGACCAAAACGAGCATCATTGATATGGAAAACCAGATTAAACTATTATTCTAATAGGAGTGATACATTTGAACCACTTTTACTGGGATTCTTTCTATTCTGGAACGAGAAAAAGCAGAAAATGTTGCTGAGTACTGTTGCCGAGTACTGTTGGCGTTACTCATTAACCATGACGTATTATACGCGTGACTTGAATTCCAGTTCGAAGTGTCTGGTGAGGAACTGCGATTTATTAGCATTCCACGGAAAGAAAATATTTTCAAATGCAGAGTGAATTGTGTCACTTGGGTAAAAAGGGTACCCTATAGCCTCATTGATTTGCTGTTGGGACAATAAAAATCCGTTTTCAAGCTTGCTCAGTCAATGCTACTACTTCGTAAAATAAGCCTTACATTTGTTGCAAGTACGTTCTCTCTCTTTTAACAGTAATTAGGGTATCGTTTTGGTGTGATAACTTCGTCTTTCAATGAGAAAAGTCACTCGAGTGTATTATATTTTACACACCAAGAACCGTTCCACCAACATTTTGCTGGAATGACACTTACCCACCCCTCCCCCAACTAGTCTTGCGTCACATGTGCCATTTGTAATGCAAAACGCCCGCAACCACAGTTTACCACTGAAACTGTACATAAGTCACAGAGTTTGGTTGGTTTGCAGTTACACTGGGCAATTTCATCATCGATCTCATTCGGACAACTATGGCCATAATTCTTGGGACACTTTGCTCAAATGGCGTCCCGTTAGCGTCATTTGAAAAATTCTCTTACCTCGCCCCCCTCCCCCCTGTACAATGTTGAAGTTAGGATTTGAAACTGGTGACTGATCTTCAACATTGTTTGGGGAGGTGGGGGGGGGGGGGGGCACAGATAGTCATAAAACCTGTAAAAGACTTCTAATTACAGTGGAGATTACATTTTCTTACTTCTCACTGAAATATTACCAAGTGTCCCAAGGTCTAATGGCCATAATTGTCTATAGACCAGTTTGAAAGAGAGAGCGTTTGTCGCTTAGAATATAAGCTTTGACTAGTAGAAATAGCCAGTCTCGTTTCGGAAATAGCTCGAACAAGCCATAGTCTTGGGTAGTTAGTATATTTTATCATCACATACGGCATTACCTTGCGGACTATTAATTGAAGATACAGGAAGTGGTATTTATGACATCTTTTCATATTTTCTTTCCGGGCTAAAATATGCGTTTATAGGGTTCTGTTTCCTTACTGATATAAAAAAGCGTTGTTCAATGACAGGCAATATTGCTATTTTCACAAACAGTCTGATTTAACAGAGGAACGCTATATGAGCGTTGAAACATACACGTTTATGTTATCACTGCGTTAACAGTACTCAGCTAAAAAAGCGACAGTACTCACACAAATTGTCAGGCGTAACAACACAGGTTATTCAGGTTTACTTTTGTTTTCTATGGCAATATGTTAACAATAGTTTCTTCAACTTACTGAGATTGAAAAGTCTCGAATGATCCCTAGCTATCGAATTTTATCAACAGTACTCACCTATAGACAAGAAGTAAATATTCCATCTCTTGTTTATTTTAGTGCAAATATGCCGAGTACTGTACTAAAGTCGACCAAAACGAGCATCATTGATATGGAAAACCAGATTAAACTATTATTCTAATAGGAGTGATACATTTGAACCACTTTTACTGGGATTCTTTCTATTCTAGAACGAGAAAAAGCAGAAAATGTTGCTGAGTACTGTTGCCGAGTACTGTTGGCGTTACTCATTAACCATGACGTATTATACGCGTGACTTGAATTCCAGTTCGAAGTGTCTGGTGAGGAACTGCGATTTATTAGCATTCAACGGAAAGAAAATATTTTCAAATGCAGAGTGAATTGTGTCACTTGGGTTAAAAGGGCACCCTATAGCCTCATTGATTTGCTGTTGGGACAATAAAAATCCGTTTTCAAGCTTCCTCAGTCAATGCTATTACTTCGTAAAATAAGCCTTACATTTGTTGCAAGTACGTTCTCTCTCTTTTAACAGTAATTAGGGTATCGTTTTGGTGTGATAACTTCGTCTTTCAATGAGAAAAGTCACTCGAGTGTATTATATTTTACACGCCAAGAACCGTTCCACCAACATTTTGCTGGAATGACACTTACCCACCCCTCCCCCAACTAGTCTTGCGTCACATGTGCCATTTGTAATGCAAAACGCCCGCAACCACAGTTTACCACTGAAACTGTACATAAGTCACAGAGTTTGGTTGGTTTGCAGTTACACTGGGCAATTTCATCATCGATCTCATTCGGACAACTATGGCCATAATTCTTGGGACACTTTGCTCAAATGGCGTCCCGTTAGCGTCATTTGAAAAATTCTCTTACCTCGCCCCCCTCCCCCCTGTACAATGTTGAAGTTAGGATTTGAAACTGGTGACTGATCTTCAACATTGTTTGGGGAGGTGGGGGGGGGGGGGGCACAGATAGTCATAAAACCTGTAAAAGACTTCTAATTACAGTGGAGATTACATTTTCTTACTTCTCACTGAAATATTACCAAGTGTCCCAAGGTCTAATGGCCATAATTGTCTATAGACCAGTTTGAAAGAGAGAGCGTTTGTCGCTTAGAATATAAGCTTTGACTAGTAGAAATAGCCAGTCTCGTTTCGGAAATAGCTCGAACAAGCCATAGTCTTGGGTAGTTAGTATATTTTATCATCACATACGGCATTACCTTGCGGACTATTAATTGAAGATACAGGAAGTGGTATTTATGACATCTTTTCATATTTTCTTTCCGGGCTAAAATATGCGTTTATAGGGTTCTGTTTCCTTACTGATATAAAAAAGCGTTGTTCAATGACAGGCAATATTGCTATTTTCACAAACAGTCTGATTTAACAGAGGAACGCTATATGAGCGTTGAAACATACACGTTTATGTTATCACTGCGTTAACAGTACTCAGCTAAAAAAGCGACAGTACTCACACAAATTGTCAGGCGTAACAACACAGGTTATTCAGGTTTACTTTTGTTTTCTATGGCAATATGTTAACAATAGTTTCTTCAACTTACTGAGATTGAAAAGTCTCGAATGATCCCTAGCTATCGAATTTTATCAACAGTACTCACCTATAGACAAGAAGTAAATATTCCATCTCTTGTTTATTTTAGTGCAAATATGCCGAGTACTGTACTAAAGTCGACCAAAACGAGCATCATTGATATGGAAAACCAGATTAAACTATTATTCTAATAGGAGTGATACATTTGAACCACTTTTACTGGGATTCTTTCTATTCTAGAACGAGAAAAAGCAGAAAATGTTGCTGAGTACTGTTGCCGAGTACTGTTGGCGTTACTCATTAACCATGACGTATTATACGCGTGACTTGAATTCCAGTTCGAAGTGTCTGGTGAGGAACTGCGATTTATTAGCATTCAACGGAAAGAAAATATTTTCAAATGCAGAGTGAATTGTGTCACTTGGGTTAAAAGGGCACCCTATAGCCTCATTGATTTGCTGTTGGGACAATAAAAATCCGTTTTCAAGCTTCCTCAGTCAATGCTATTACTTCGTAAAATAAGCCTTACATTTGTTGCAAGTACGTTCTCTCTCTTTTAACAGTAATTAGGGTATCGTTTTGGTGTGATAACTTCGTCTTTCAATGAGAAAAGTCACTCGAGTGTATTATATTTTACACGCCAAGAACCGTTCCACCAACATTTTGCTGGAATGACACTTACCCACCCCTCCCCCAACTAGTCTTGCGTCACATGTGCCATTTGTAATGCAAAACGCCCGCAACCACAGTTTACCACTGAAACTGTACATAAGTCACAGAGTTTGGTTGGTTTGCAGTTACACTGGGCAATTTCATCATCGATCTCATTCGGACAACTATGGCCATAATTCTTGGGACACTTTGCTCAAATGGCGTCCCGTTAGCGTCATTTGAAAAATTCTCTTACCTCGCCCCCCTCCCCCCTGTACAATGTTGAAGTTAGGATTTGAAACTGGTGACTGATCTTCAACATTGTTTGGGGAGGTGGGGGGGGGGGGGCACAGATAGTCATAAAACCTGTAAAAGACTTCTAATTACAGTGGAGATTACATTTTCTTACTTCTCACTGAAATATTACCAAGTGTCCCAAGGTCTAATGGCCATAATTGTCTATAGACCAGTTTGAAAGAGAGAGCGTTTGTCGCTTAGAATATAAGCTTTGACTAGTAGAAATAGCCAGTCTCGTTTCGGAAATAGCTCGAACAAGCCATAGTCTTGGGTAGTTAGTATATTTTATCATCACATACGGCATTACCTTGCGGACTATTAATTGAAGATACAGGAAGTGGTATTTATGACATCTTTTCATATTTTCTTTCCGGGCTAAAATATGCGTTTATAGGGTTCTGTTTCCTTACTGATATAAAAAAGCGTTGTTCAATGACAGGCAATATTGCTATTTTCACAAACAGTCTGATTTAACAGAGGAACGCTATATGAGCGTTGAAACATACACGTTTATGTTATCACTGCGTTAACAGTACTCAGCTAAAAAAGCGACAGTACTCACACAAATTGTCAGGCGTAACAACACAGGTTATTCAGGTTTACTTTTGTTTTCTATGGCAATATGTTAACAATAGTTTCTTCAACTTACTGAGATTGAAAAGTCTCGAATGATCCCTAGCTATCGAATTTTATCAACAGTACTCACCTATAGACAAGAAGTAAATATTCCATCTCTTGTTTATTTTAGTGCAAATATGCCGAGTACTGTACTAAAGTCGACCAAAACGAGCATCATTGATATGGAAAACCAGATTAAACTATTATTCTAATAGGAGTGATACATTTGAACCACTTTTACTGGGATTCTTTCTATTCTAGAACGAGAAAAAGCAGAAAATGTTGCTGAGTACTGTTGCCGAGTACTGTTGGCGTTACTCATTAACCATGACGTATTATACGCGTGACTTGAATTCCAGTTCGAAGTGTCTGGTGAGGAACTGCGATTTATTAGCATTCAACGGAAAGAAAATATTTTCAAATGCAGAGTGAATTGTGTCACTTGGGTTAAAAGGGCACCCTATAGCCTCATTGATTTGCTGTTGGGACAATAAAAATCCGTTTTCAAGCTTCCTCAGTCAATGCTATTACTTCGTAAAATAAGCCTTACATTTGTTGCAAGTACGTTCTCTCTCTTTTAACAGTAATTAGGGTATCGTTTTGGTGTGATAACTTCGTCTTTCAATGAGAAAAGTCACTCGAGTGTATTATATTTTACACGCCAAGAACCGTTCCACCAACATTTTGCTGGAATGACACTTACCCACCCCTCCCCCAACTAGTCTTGCGTCACATGTGCCATTTGTAATGCAAAACGCCCGCAACCACAGTTTACCACTGAAACTGTACATAAGTCACAGAGTTTGGTTGGTTTGCAGTTACACTGGGCAATTTCATCATCGATCTCATTCGGACAACTATGGCCATAATTCTTGGGACACTTTGCTCAAATGGCGTCCCGTTAGCGTCATTTGAAAAATTCTCTTACCTCGCCCCCCTCCCCCCTGTACAATGTTGAAGTTAGGATTTGAAACTGGTGACTGATCTTCAACATTGTTTGGGGAGGTGGGGGGGGGGGGGCACAGATAGTCATAAAACCTGTAAAAGACTTCTAATTACAGTGGAGATTACATTTTCTTACTTCTCACTGAAATATTACCAAGTGTCCCAAGGTCTAATGGCCATAATTGTCTATAGACCAGTTTGAAAGAGAGAGCGTTTGTCGCTTAGAATATAAGCTTTGACTAGTAGAAATAGCCAGTCTCGTTTCGGAAATAGCTCGAACAAGCCATAGTCTTGGGTAGTTAGTATATTTTATCATCACATACGGCATTACCTTGCGGACTATTAATTGAAGATACAGGAAGTGGTATTTATGACATCTTTTCATATTTTCTTTCCGGGCTAAAATATGCGTTTATAGGGTTCTGTTTCCTTACTGATATAAAAAAGCGTTGTTCAATGACAGGCAATATTGCTATTTTCACAAACAGTCTGATTTAACAGAGGAACGCTATATGAGCGTTGAAACATACACGTTTATGTTATCACTGCGTTAACAGTACTCAGCTAAAAAAGCGACAGTACTCACACAAATTGTCAGGCGTAACAACACAGGTTATTCAGGTTTACTTTTGTTTTCTATGGCAATATGTTAACAATAGTTTCTTCAACTTACTGAGATTGAAAAGTCTCGAATGATCCCTAGCTATCGAATTTTATCAACAGTACTCACCTATAGACAAGAAGTAAATATTCCATCTCTTGTTTATTTTAGTGCAAATATGCCGAGTACTGTACTAAAGTCGACCAAAACGAGCATCATTGATATGGAAAACCAGATTAAACTATTATTCTAATAGGAGTGATACATTTGAACCACTTTTACTGGGATTCTTTCTATTCTAGAACGAGAAAAAGCAGAAAATGTTGCTGAGTACTGTTGCCGAGTACTGTTGGCGTTACTCATTAACCATGACGTATACGCGTGACTTGAATTCCAGTTCGAAGTGTCTGGTGAGGAACTGCGATTTATTAGCATTCAACGGAAAGAAAATATTTTCAAATGCAGAGTGAATTGTGTCACTTGGGTTAAAAGGGCACCCTATAGCCTCATTGATTTGCTGTTGGGACAATAAAAATCCGTTTTCAAGCTTCCTCAGTCAATGCTATTACTTCGTAAAATAAGCCTTACATTTGTTGCAAGTACGTTCTCTCTCTTTTAACAGTAATTAGGGTATCGTTTTGGTGTGATAACTTCGTCTTTCAATGAGAAAAGTCACTCGAGTGTATTATATTTTACACGCCAAGAACCGTTCCACCAACATTTTGCTGGAATGACACTTACCCACCCCTCCCCCAACTAGTCTTGCGTCACATGTGCCATTTGTAATGCAAAACGCCCGCAACCACAGTTTACCACTGAAACTGTACATAAGTCACAGAGTTTGGTTGGTTTGCAGTTACACTGGGCAATTTCATCATCGATCTCATTCGGACAACTATGGCCATAATTCTTGGGACACTTTGCTCAAATGGCGTCCCGTTAGCGTCATTTGAAAAATTCTCTTACCTCGCCCCCCTCCCCCCTGTACAATGTTGAAGTTAGGATTTGAAACTGGTGACTGATCTTCAACATTGTTTGGGGAGGTGGGGGGGGGGGGGGGCACAGATAGTCATAAAACCTGTAAAAGACTTCTAATTACAGTGGAGATTACATTTTCTTACTTCTCACTGAAATATTACCAAGTGTCCCAAGGTCTAATGGCCATAATTGTCTATAGACCAGTTTGAAAGAGAGAGCGTTTGTCGCTTAGAATATAAGCTTTGACTAGTAGAAATAGCCAGTCTCGTTTCGGAAATAGCTCGAACAAGCCATAGTCTTGGGTAGTTAGTATATTTTATCATCACATGCGGCATTACTTTGCGGACTATTAATTGAAGATACAGGAAGTGGTATTTATGACATCTTTTCATATTTTCTTTCCGGGCTAAAATATGCGTTTATAGGGTTCTGTTTTCTTACTGATATAAAAAAGCGTTGTTCAATGACAGGCAATATTGCTATTTTCACAAACAGTCTGATTTAACAGAGGAACGCTATATGAGCGTTGAAACATACACGTTTATGTTATCACTGCGTTAACAGTACTCAGCTAAAAAAGCGACAGTACTCACACAAATTGTCAGGCGTAACAACACAGGTTATTCAGGTTTACTTTTGTTTTCTATGGCAATATGTTAACAATAGTTTCTTCAACTTACTGAGATTGAAAAGTCTCGAATGATCCCTAGCTATCGAATTTTATCAACAGTACTCACCTATAGACAAGAAGTAAATATTCCATCTCTTGTTTATTTTAGTGCAAATATGCCGAGTACTGTACTAAAGTCGACCAAAACGAGCATCATTGATATGGAAAACCAGATTAAACTATTATTCTAATAGGAGTGATACATTTGAACCACTTTTACTGGGATTCTTTCTATTCTAGAACGAGAAAAAGCAGAAAATGTTGCTGAGTACTGTTGCCGAGTACTGTTGGCGTTACTCATTAACCATGACGTATTATACGCGTGACTTGAATTCCAGTTCGAAGTGTCTGGTGAGGAACTGCGATTTATTAGCATTCAACGGAAAGAAAATATTTTCAAATGCAGAGTGAATTGTGTCACTTGGGTTAAAAGGGCACCCTATAGCCTCATTGATTTGCTGTTGGGACAATAAAAATCCGTTTTCAAGCTTCCTCAGTCAATGCTATTACTTCGTAAAATAAGCCTTACATTTGTTGCAAGTACGTTCTCTCTCTTTTAACAGTAATTAGGGTATCGTTTTGGTGTGATAACTTCGTCTTTCAATGAGAAAAGTCACTCGAGTGTATTATATTTTACACGCCAAGAACCGTTCCACCAACATTTTGCTGGAATGACACTTACCCACCCCTCCCCCAACTAGTCTTGCGTCACATGTGCCATTTGTAATGCAAAACGCCCGCAACCACAGTTTACCACTGAAACTGTACATAAGTCACAGAGTTTGGTTGGTTTGCAGTTACACTGGGCAATTTCATCATCGATCTCATTCGGACAACTATGGCCATAATTCTTGGGACACTTTGCTCAAATGGCGTCCCGTTAGCGTCATTTGAAAAATTCTCTTACCTCGCCCCCCTCCCCCCTGTACAATGTTGAAGTTAGGATTTGAAACTGGTGACTGATCTTCAACATTGTTTGGGGAGGTGGGGGGGGGGGGGGGGCACAGATAGTCATAAAACCTGTAAAAGACTTCTAATTACAGTGGAGATTACATTTTCTTACTTCTCACTGAAATATTACCAAGTGTCCCAAGGTCTAATGGCCATAATTGTCTATAGACCAGTTTGAAAGAGAGAGCGTTTGTCGCTTAGAATATAAGCTTTGACTAGTAGAAATAGCCAGTCTCGTTTCGGAAATAGCTCGAACAAGCCATAGTCTTGGGTAGTTAGTATATTTTATCATCACATGCGGCATTACTTTGCGGACTATTAATTGAAGATACAGGAAGTGGTATTTATGACATCTTTTCATATTTTCTTTCCGGGCTAAAATATGCGTTTATAGGGTTCTGTTTTCTTACTGATATAAAAAAGCGTTGTTCAATGACAGGCAATATTGCTATTTTCACAAACAGTCTGATTTAACAGAGGAACGCTATATGAGCGTTGAAACATACACGTTTATGTTATCACTGCGTTAACAGTACTCAGCTAAAAAAGCGACAGTACTCACACAAATTGTCAGGCGTAACAACACAGGTTATTCAGGTTTACTTTTGTTTTCTATGGCAATATGTTAACAATAGTTTCTTCAACTTACTGAGATTGAAAAGTCTCGAATGATCCCTAGCTATCGAATTTTATCAACAGTACTCACCTATAGACAAGAAGTAAATATTCCATCTCTTGTTTATTTTAGTGCAAATATGCCGAGTACTGTACTAAAGTCGACCAAAACGAGCATCATTGATATGGAAAACCAGATTAAACTATTATTCTAATAGGAGTGATACATTTGAACCACTTTTACTGGGATTCTTTCTATTCTAGAACGAGAAAAAGCAGAAAATGTTGCTGAGTACTGTTGCCGAGTACTGTTGGCGTTACTCATTAACCATGACGTATTATACGCGTGACTTGAATTCCAGTTCGAAGTGTCTGGTGAGGAACTGCGATTTATTAGCATTCAACGGAAAGAAAATATTTTCAAATGCAGAGTGAATTGTGTCACTTGGGTTAAAAGGGCACCCTATAGCCTCATTGATTTGCTGTTGGGACAATAAAAATCCGTTTTCAAGCTTCCTCAGTCAATGCTATTACTTCGTAAAATAAGCCTTACATTTGTTGCAAGTACGTTCTCTCTCTTTTAACAGTAATTAGGGTATCGTTTTGGTGTGATAACTTCGTCTTTCAATGAGAAAAGTCACTCGAGTGTATTATATTTTACACGCCAAGAACCGTTCCACCAACATTTTGCTGGAATGACACTTACCCACCCCTCCCCCAACTAGTCTTGCGTCACATGTGCCATTTGTAATGCAAAACGCCCGCAACCACAGTTTACCACTGAAACTGTACATAAGTCACAGAGTTTGGTTGGTTTGCAGTTACACTGGGCAATTTCATCATCGATCTCATTCGGACTGGCTATAGACCAGTTTGAAAGAGAGAGCGTTTGTCGCTTAGAATATAAGCTTTGACTAGTAGAAATAGCCAGTCTCGTTTCGGAAATAGCTCGAACAAGCCATAGTCTTGGGTAGTTAGTATATTTTATCATCACATGCGGCATTACTTTGCGGCCTATTAATTGAAGATACAGGAAGTGGTATTTATGACATCTTTTCATATTTTCTTTCCGGGCTAAAATATGCGTTTATAGGGTTCTGTTTCCTTACTGATATAAAAAAGCGTTGTTCAATGACAGGCAATATTGCTATTTTCACAAACAGTCTGATTTAACAGAGGAACGCTATATGAGCGTTGAAACATACACGTTTATGTTATCACTGCGTTAACAGTACTCAGCTAAAAAAGCGACAGTACTCACACAAATTGTCAGGCGTAACAACACAGGTTATTCAGGTTTACTTTTGTTTTCTATGGCAATATGTTAACAATAGTTTCTTCAACTTACTGAGATTGAAAAGTCTCGAATGATCCCTAGCTATCGAATTTTATCAACAGTACTCACCTATAGACAAGAAGTAAATATTCCATCTCTTGTTTATTTTAGTGCAAATATGCCGAGTACTGTACTAAAGTCGACCAAAACGAGCATCATTGATATGGAAAACCAGATTAAACTATTATTCTAGTAGGAGTGATGCATTTGAACCACTTTTACTGGGATTCTTTCTATTCTAGAACGAGAAAAAGCAGAAAATGTTGCTGAGTACTGTTGCCGAGTACTGTTGGCGTTACTCATTAACCATGACGTATACGCGTGACTTGAATTCCAGTTCGAAGTGTCTGGTGAGGAACTGCGATTTATTAGCATTCAACGGAAAGAAAATATTTTCAAATGCAGAGTGAATTGTGTCACTTGGGTTAAAAGGGCACCCTATAGCCTCATTGATTTGCTGTTGGGACAATAAAAATCCGTTTTCAAGCTTCCTCAGTCAATGCTATTACTTCGTAAAATAAGCGTTACATTTGTTGCAAGTACGTTCTCTCTCTTTTAACAGTAATTAGGGTATCGTTTTGGTGTGATAACTTCGTCTTTCAATGAGAAAAGTCACTCGAGTGTATTATATTTTACACACCAAGAACCGTTCCACCAACATTTTGCTGGAATGACACTTACCCACCCCTCCCCCAACTAGTCTTGCGTCACATGTGCCATTTGTAATGCAAAACGCCCGCAACCACAGTTTACCACTGAAACTGTACATAAGTCACAGAGTTTGGTTGGTTTGCAGTTACACTGGGCAATTTCATCATCGATCTCATTCGGACAACTATGGCCATAATTCTTGGGACACTTTGCTCAAATGGCGTCCCGTTAGCGTCATTTCAAAAATTCTCTTACCTCGCCCCCCTCCCCCTGTACAATGTTGAAGTTAGGATTTGAAACTGGTGACTGATCTTCAACATTGTTTGGGGAGGTGGGGGGGGGGGGGCACAGATAGTCATAAAACCTGTAAAAGACTTCTAATTACAGTGGAGATTACATTTTCTTACTTCTCACTGAAATATTACCAAGTGTCCCAAGGTCTAATGGCCATAATTGTAGGCTACGAGAGGCATTTCAAATCTCATTACCACAATTAGGCAACCGTTTCCTTATAAAACTCGAAGTATTTCTTTTATTCCCTCAAATTGTGGGCTCTAGCTTCGAATGAGTTTGAGTACAAGTTTGAGTTCGTGAGAAGGCGTCAGACTTGGAAGACGCACTCACGCACTCTTGCATTCACTCACAAACATAGTCACGCTCTCAGTTCACGCAGTAAGAAACCAACGCATCCATACTGCACGCGCCTGCATACCAATATATAACCTATGCAACCTTTTAACTACCCACGCTTCCACTCATTATCTCATCCATCTTTCCACCAATCTATCGAGAAATCTGACCTTTTATCAAAATATCTATTGATCCTAACAACTACTCCCCCAACCTTCTTCCTTTCATGGTTTGTTATAACCATCCAACCATCCACTAACCAATCTGTCAATTCTATTTCCCTTAACATTAATCCCTCCACATGCATACATGTACATGCCTACATGTGTCCACTCATCCATCCATTCATCTATTTATTCATGTATCCATACTAACCTTGTGTTACTTTTTTATTTCGTTTCCTCTCTCGTTCGTTTGTTGCTTCTTTAACGTTCACGTTATACATTATTCACGTTATCGTTCTTTTTTTACCCCTTTGAGCTAAGACTGTGTTCTATTCGATTTTTCAGCGTTTCCTGTCTCCTCCAACCATAATGGTGACACCTAGTCACCAGGTTCCCGACAGACCTCACGATTCGATCGCTTTTTGGTTGGAAGAACAAAGCGAGACCAGCTTCAAAGTCTGTTACAAGGAAACGAAGATTTTTGATGGACTACACCAGAACATAAAAATGGTTAGTGAATCATTGAGTGAATCATTGAGTACTGTGCCCCTCAGAAGACTAATGTTGTTACACGGGAAAATGTAACTTCCCCCAGGTAAACTTCATATTTACCTTGGTAAAGTTGTCTCATGTAACCACGGTTAATGATAGTTTAAGAAAGAAACATCAAAACACCAACATCATTAACACCCCCCCCCGTCGCGAAAAAAATGATAACAATTAAAGATCACGACTGGAGATATTTTTAGTTGGTAGCTTGTAAGCCAGAAAGGTTGAATTTCGTCGTCGTCGGAGGCATCATTCGGTTAAATCAACAGCAACAATGTCATTAATTTGTCATGGACCGAAAGCCTGGGATGACTACATGAATGTTGCTTCCACTTCAACATGGGACGCTGTATGAGAAGGAGGTAACTTTCCTAAAATATCTCTTTTGTTTTCTTGCAGAACTGGTTAGCATTTACCAATCTCAGTATTGAAAACTTTACTTTGACCGACAGTTTGGTGTTTGCGAACAACAACTCTCCATCTCAGCAAGATAACTTCGCTTTCTGTCAGGTAAAGTCCTTAGTTACAAATAGCAGAAACTTTACTTGTCAGCCTGTCTTTGCGTTTGTTGTATTCACAAGTTATTATCGCTTTTTCTCTTCGCCGCAACAACTCTATAATTAAATTTTTTGGTGGACAGAAAAGGAGAGGGTAACAGGGTGGAGGGAGCTGGGGCTTTGGTGTTTTGGATAATAAAACGCTGCCAAGAACGTCATTATCCTTGCCCTATTTATGACCGAAATAGATGCTTCCTTATTCTATTTCTCACCTGAACCTTCATAAGCACTGACCTCTTAGGCATTAGAACAACATTTCATACCTCATTTTCTGCACATACGTACACCTTTATTTATTTATGCCAGGGTGATCCAGTCAGAGTCAAAACTGACTCTGTTATCAAAAGGAGCACGATCGAATCCACTCGATAATATGAATACCCTTTTTTGCAGCTCCGCCAGTCGGCTTTGGTCAGGTCCCCTTGCCGAAATCCCAACTGGAACGCTTCGTTATTGCTGAACACAAGCATCATGATGTAATTGAGCTTAGTACAGCACTACTCGCAAAAGTGTGAACAGTTTCAATCATAAATTCGCGTACTTTATCGAGATCAACTATCAAATCCTAAGTGAAGAATTTTTCTAAGAAAAGTTACCCAATTTCGTGCACGTATAGCCTGAGATGGTTTCTCATTCTGTCCTATTATTCTCACTCGACAGTGTCTTTCATGAAGGTACGCAAGTTAAACGGAGGTAGTCACTCTTGTGCGCGTCACGCTGAAAAAGTAGGACTCACCTTAACAACAAATATTTAGTAAATTATCCCTTTTATGTTATAGAAAATAAACTTCACAGATCCTTTCTTTGCTCCTCCTGTGGTAGTGGTGACTCCAAAACGCAGCTATATTAAGAACAACTCACGTTTGTCTGGATCAGCTGGATGTCACGCAGTTACCACCTGGGTCGAGGTTAGACGTACTAGTACTTAATCCTTTCAATCCTGGATGTTTGCAACGTGCGATTCTTACTGGAGTGTGAGGAAGAATGTTTTAAGTGTGACCATTCATGGAAAATTGATGAATTAGCACGAACTGACTTTGATAACCTTTTTCCTGTTTTCCTGTTTTCTTATTTAAATTGTTCCAAATTGGATTGATTGATTGATTGATTGATCGATTGATTGACTGAGTGATTGGCTATTGATTGTAGTAGTATTGTCGGACCCTTCAGGTAAAGCAAGCCTGGTTTTGATGCCAGGAGTTCTGATTGGCTGAGAGCGCAACCACGTGACTTGGTAGAAGATTGGTGATAAGTGGGGACGGGTAGTGACGTCATACCACAAGTGAAAAACCGGAAATGACGTAATTAAAACATCCCATAATAAAGCAGATCATAAAAATAACCATGATGTCAGGAAAAAATAACAGATTTTTAATGGCGGAAAAAAATCTTAGTTACAAGAGGAAGCGTGTGCCTGGACCTAGTGTCACAGGCGTCCCATTTATTTTTTGACAACGACAAAACAAGAGTCTAAGGTCCAAACAGTTATGTACAGGTTGGCAGCGTGGCGCTTGGGTCCGACGGGTCAGCGGCGTCCCATTTTTTTTCCAAACAGGTATGTACAAGTCAGGGGCGTGATGCCTGGTCAGCGGCTTTTCCATGGTTCATCATTTGTCCACAAAGCTGGTTCTGCATCCAATACGCCGGTCTGGTCACAGATGACACTGAATCCGGGCACTTTTTTGAGAGCTTGACGAATGGCAGGAATGTCTCGGTGTTGCAAGGCTAAGATGAGATCTTCCACCTGTTCTTTAATGTCTTGAAACCAATCAGGAAATAATTTTTTGATTTCTTGGATAGTGTCTTCGTAAATGTTTGTTTTCATCAAATCTAGTTCATCTCTTTCAAAGATGGTCAATTGATCTTGAGGTGTGTTGTTGGATAGACGAATTAAGTAGTATCTTGGCATGCTGGTTTTTGAATGTATGGAGGAAACTAGTCTGGGAAGCGTTGAGTTGCTCGGTTATATAGAGAAAAAAGGTCACGTGCCATTGGGTTGTAAAAGCAATAAAAAGAAGGTTTTTGACCTTCTCACCTTTCTATTTTTGACGGTAAAGTCACGTGAACGCTCAAAAAAAAGAAGGGGGTGAGTACCTTCTCCCCTTTCTATTTTTGACGGTAAAGTCACGTGAACGCACAGTAAAAAGAAGGGGGTGAGTTCCTTCTCCCCTTTCTATATTTGTGATGGTAAAGTCACGTGAACGCTTAAAAAAAAGAAGGGGGTGAGTACCTTCTCCCCTTTCTATTTTTGACTGTAAAGTCACGTGAACGCACAAAAAAGGAAGGGGGTGAGTACGTTCTCCCCTTTCTATTTCTGATGGTAAAGTCACGTGAACGCACAAAAAAAAGGGGGTAAGTACCTTCTCCCCTTTCTATTTTTGACGGTAAAGTCACGTGAACGCACGAAAAAAAGAAGAAGGTGAGGACCTTCTCCCCTATATTTTTTTACCTACGAATCTTTTCGGGGAAAGAAAAAAGAGGGTATAAAAGACGACAACCATTCGTCAGTTCTCGCAACGATTATGAATCCTTCAGTTTATGACCGTTTGAAGAGGGAAGAAAAAATTGAGAAGATTTTGAACGAAGCAGCAGCCTTAACAGCCCTAGTGAGAGAAAGACGTTTGGAGAAATTTGCTGCACAATTGCAAAGAGAAGACCTGGTGGAACAACAAACCGTAGAAATTTATCCACAATTGACTTGCTCGTGGTACATCAAAGGATTAGACGTTTGTGCACCCTACTGGAGAAATCATTATGGATGGCGAAGAAGATAAGTCAAGTACACCTTCACACTGGGACTGCTTACCACCCTAGATACACCATGACGACTCAAGTGAATTAAGGCATGGGCCCTCAATTTTTCTCTTAAAAAGTGAGGGGGGTGGTCTATCTCTAAACGCTTTAGACATCGACAAATAAAACTTTGCGAGATACTTACATTACTAGTTTGTGGCAATTTCGCACTTTTAAAGTATGCAAATTAGGTCACGTGACTTCCGTCGCCTGAAAAAGCTTTTCCTTAAAATGGCAACACTTTTTCTCGTGCCCTTGACTTATTTACCAGTTCCATAATATTAAGGCCGTTTAATATATCACTTCTGTGCTTGGTCTTTTTAAGATAAATAAAAGCAAAGGCATCAAGTAGGGATAAACATGCCCTGGGGGACTGGGTACTAATAAAAAAACCGTTTATTTTCTAAATTTTTTACAAATTCAATAGTTGCCAAGCACAGTTTTGCAGATGCTTACATTAAATATTGTCTTATGCCAGTCTGGTTTAATAACTCGCAACAAAAAGTGTTGCCATTTTTGCTTGAACATTGTTTAGTACTTTCTGGCCGTATAGGGTCACGTGACAAATTTCCATAATTGGAAAAGAACCAAATTAACACAAAGTATCAGTGTTTGTGTCTGGCAAGGTTTCAGCTTTCTAATGCAAAAGCGTTCAAAGATAGACCACCCCCCTGCCTTTTTTGAGTGAAGAATTGGGGCCCATGTATTAATTTATCTGAGGACGGGACCTTGAATGAGGTGGTGAACAAGGAAAGAAGGCAACTGGAGAGAACGGAGATAGAGGATGAAAAGGTAAAAAGAGACCCCCTCATGGAGTTAATGGAAATGAAACAGGAGGAAAGAAAAAGGTACCGTGAGAAAAACCCTGAGACTTTTCGGGAGCAAAAAAGAAGGTACCACAAAATAACACCATGAGGTCTAGGTCATGCGTGACCAAAACAGGAGATACAGGCAAAAGAATCGGGAAAAAATGATCGAGATTAAACGGAAAAAGTATCGCAAGGCACACCCTGAGGGAGTCCGCAAGCATCAAAAAACAGCGATTCGACGTGCTGAAGAAGAAACGCCTCCTGAGGGAGTCCACAAGTATTAAAGGTCAATGGCAGGCGAACGCCCAGTGCTACAACAACATCAAACGAGAGCAGGAGGCACAGTCATCATGTTAAATGAACACTTTTTATTTTGATTGTCAGACAAGACCTGTGAGTCAAGAAGAAATGGCAATTTTTTGTAAATGAATTTTTGTGAAAATTTGAATTAAACACTGGTTATTTTTTAAACAACAACAACAAACTCTCTGTCTGTGTCCATGTTTTGCCACGTTGTACTGGCGTGTTGCAAACGTTCTTATATTTGTTGTTTTTTAGTGCCACCGTTGGGTGGTTAGAGGAAGGGGTACCCTACGACACCAGTCACCATGGCAACAGTGTCAAAAAAATTGGAAAAGTACTGCCACGGTCCTTGGAAAGTGCGGACCATATTTGGGTGGTTAGAGGAGGGGTTACCCCTTTGGAATACGGAAGGGGTGCTGGGAAAAATAGAAGAAAAATAGGGGTTGGGGGTACCCCCTCCTTCATTATAGGCCAACCAGGTATCTTGGTGGAGATGACAGGTGTCATGTGACCAATCTCCATGAAGCAGGTGACTCACGTGATGTCTGTCACGTCATACTTTTCATGTGGGCGAGGCCTATCACGTGGCAATAAGTGAAGGGGTAGCCCCCTACCCCTCTTGTCTTTGCCCAGGATTTTTTGCGAGGGCGAATACAAAGGGAAACGATTTCACTTGGAGGCGCAACAACAACAATAATAATAATAATAATAATAATAATAATAATAATAGATTACGTGGCCCTGTTGACCTGTAGGGTATGTAGGTTCGCATTTCAGGGAAAAACACCGTCCATTAAGGTTGCCGGGTCCGGTCTAAAAGAAAAAGACTGCTGGCTAATAGAGATTGCAGGTTCAGGCCTTAGGATAAGACCGTTGACTAGGATCAGGTCAGAAAAAAGACTCCTAACCAGCAGGCTAGTCTCTCAGGAGAATTGGGATCGTTTTCTTTTTTATTTTTTTATTGCAACACAAAGAACACTACTTACAAAACAAGACATACACTACTTACAATACTACTTACAATACATTACTTATACTACACTACTTACTATACAATACTTCCTTAGACTACGATTTTAACACTACTTTTATACAGTTTGTTTTCCTGTTACACACCTATTTACCTAGCAAACTGCAATTCGAAACGGGTTTCCACTTAGCCTCTAGCATCTTCACATTATTATACTTAGCAGCAATGTGACGTTCAGTTTCATATTTTCTTCAAACTAGTTTCTTATAGGAAGAGAAAAAAGGAAGGCTATTATTCCTACGGCAGTTCCATAAATGTAGCTTACCTAAAACGATTAAATAGTTAAAAAGAGGACATTTAGTATCTGTGACGCCAATTAAAATAGTCTTCAACTCGAGTTTCCTTTGTTCTTTGGCAATAGCGATCCAATAAGATTCAAATTTTTCCCAAAATGCACGTGAGTAAACACAGTAAAAGAATAAATGATCAGTTGTTTTCGGACAAGTACTACAAAAGGTGCAAAGATCGCTTTGTATTACACCTATCTTAGCTAAGCGGGAGTTTGTGAATAAAATGTCTTTCAGTATTTTAAACTGAAAACATTGCACATATGTTTCAGAGATACAGGACCTTATTAATGAGAAAGCCTTTTTTGCTTCCACATCATCAATAGAAATTTTGATTTCAACTTAATGAAGCCTCTGGATTCTGTCGCCTTACTGGATATAAGCAGACCGTAGAAATCCGTAGACTTACTATATGCTGGATCAAAAATTCTGTCACCGATTAGAATTGGGATCGTAAGCTCCGGCCCAATGGGGAGTACTGCTGGTTAGCTCAATTAGAGAAGACCCCTGCCCATTAAGGCTTTTGCGGGGTGAGGCTTCAGAGGAAGACTACTGACCAGTCACTAAAGAACAAATTTATGGCGTTTTCTTACGACGATTTTCCGTGATACCTTGCACTGCCTTGTAGCATACCCAACCACCTCCAACCCTCTCCGCAGGGGGCCCTTATTTGGACGGAAACTAGGCAAAGAGAGGTACCTTATCTCCTGTCTGCGAGTAACTCAGCTACTCAACATGCGTTGCTCATTATGAGTTACTCATACATGAGTTGCTCATTATGAGTAACTCATACACTATGAGCATATGGGAGAGCTACTCAACATGCGTTGCTCATTATGAGTTACTCATACATGGGTTGCTCATTATGAGTTACTCATATACTATGAGTATATGGGTGAGCAGCTCATCGACTAGCTGAGTTACTCGCGCTCAAAATGGGTTGCTCATTATGAGGTGCTCATTATGAGTTACTCGCACTCAAAATGTGTTGCTCATTATGAGTTTGAGTCACACACTCAAATTGAGTTGCGCTGTGAACATATGTAAATAGGCGCCAAGCGCATGGTGCTCATTTTGAGTAAAAGAGCGCCGAGTCCGCACGAGTTAGTGTATGGCACATCTTTGCCAGTATTGTCAAAAACCGTTCAGTCGAAGCTACAATAGAGACTGTCACGAGAAGCGGGGTTGTTGGAAACGTTTAAAAAAACAACAAGGGGAAAGTACAACCAATGCTACTGTCTCCCAAGAGGACGTGGTGTCTGAAGTCGGCTCAAATGAAGGAAGCATAAACGAGGATTAAGAGGATAAAGAAAATGAAGATGAAAACATGGAAATTGATTCCGAGGGCGAAGACGACAGTGAGTTGGAAGTGACAGCGATGATCCATGGGAAGATCTCCGTGCAAAAGTTAAAGAGTCCCTTAGTTCACGCCTCGGAAAACAAGTGGAGCGGTTACTGGAAAAGAGGGTATCTGAAGCAGTTGCTCA
Source organism: Siderastrea siderea (assembly GCA_964030785.1). Lineage (NCBI taxonomy): Eukaryota > Metazoa > Cnidaria > Anthozoa > Scleractinia > Rhizangiidae > Siderastrea > Siderastrea siderea. Next base: position 5,702,051 of record OZ034974.1, read on the forward strand.
AGCCAGACCTTTCAATGCTTAATTTCAGAATAAAGCTACGGAGGTTGTACTTGCACTATCTCAAGTGGTTCCGTCGTCTTAAACGTGATCCCGTACACGAAGCAGTCATGAAAACCCTACGTCGTTTCATGGACGAAGAAGAAGATATGGATTATGAAGAGGCCGCGGACGCAGCCGTGGATAGGCGAAAATTTTTATTAAACAGAATTTTTCAACCGCGGCCAGTCCCTAAGAACGAAGAAGAAGAGGAGGAGGAGGAGAAAGAAGAAGAAGAAAAACAAGAAGAAGACGACGACGACGACGAAGAAGACAAAGAAAATTGACCTTGAGACTAAGAACTGAACCGAGTTGAACAGAAGAAATTGTATTGTAACAAACGTGAATAAAAGTGATTGTCATGTGAACTCTCCAAGGTTGCTTTTGCTACAATTATTGTCTTGAGAAATGTTCATGTTTGAACTACTTGAAGCTACTCTGAGCTGTCTGTGGCTACAGAAGTTTGGCAGAGAGAGGTATGGAATCAAAAGACAGGAGGTGAGGTACCTCTCTTGGTCTAGTTTCCGTCCAAATAAGGGCCCCCTGCAGAGAGGTTTGGAGGTGGTTGGGTATGCTGCAAGGCATTGCAAGGTATCACGGGAAGTCGCCGTAAGAAAACGCCATAAATTTGTTCTTTAGTGACTGGTCAGTAGTCTTCCTCTGAAGCCTCACCCCGCAAAAGCCTTAATGGGCAGGGATCTTCTCTAATTGAGTTAACCAGCAGTACTCCCCATTGGGCCGGAGCTTACGATCCCAATTCTCCTGAGAGCCTAGCCTGCTGGTTAGCAGTCAGTCAGACCAGATCCTAGTCAACGGTCTTATCCTACGGCCCGAGCCTGCAATCTCTATTAGCCAGCAGTCTTTTTCTTTTAGACCGGACCTGGCAACCTCAATGGACGTTGCTTTTCCCTGAAATGCGAATCCACATACCCTACAGGTCAACAGGGTCACGTAAACTATTATTATTATTATTATCATTATTATTATTATTATTATTATTATTATTATTATTATTATCATTATTATTATTGTTGCGTCTCCAAGTGAAATCATTTCCCTTTGTACTCGCCCTCGCAAAGACAAGAGGGGTAGGGGGCTACCCCTTCATTTATTGCCACGTGACAGGCCTCGCCCACATGAAACAAATGACGTGACAGACAACACGTGAGTCACCCGCTTCATGGAGATTGGTTGCATGACACCTGTCATCTCCACCAAGATACCTGGTTGGCCTATAATGAAGGAGGAGGTACCCCCACCCCCTATTTTTCCTCTATTTTTCCCAGCACTCCTTGCGTATTCCAAAGGGGTAACCCCTCCTCTAACCACCCAAATATGGTCTGCGCTTTCCAAGGAGCGTGGCAGTACTTTTCCCATTTTTTTGACACTGTTGCTATGGTGACTGGTGTCGTAGGGTACCCCTTCCTCTAACCACCCAACGGTGACACTAAAAAAACAACAGATATAAGAACGTTTGCAACGCGCCAATACAACGTGGCAAAACATGGACACAGACAGAGAGTTTGTTGTTGTTGTTGAAAAAATAACCAGTGTTTAATTCAAATTTTCACAAAAATTCATTTACAAAAAATTGCCATTTCTTCTTGATTCACAGGTCTTGTTTGATAATCAAAATAAAAAGTGTTTATTCAACATGACGACTGTGCCTCCTGCTCTCGTTTGATGTTGTTGTAGCACTGGGCGTTCGCTTGCCATTGACCTTTGGACTTGTGGACTCCTTCAGTGGGGGTTTCTACTTCAGCACGTCGAATCGCTGTTTTTTTATGTTTGCGGACTCCCTCAGGGTGTGCCTCGCGATACTTTTTCCGTTTAATCTCGATCATTTTTTCCCGGTTCTTTTGCCTGTATCTCCTGCTTTGATTACGTATGACCTGAGGGAATTTTTTTTTGCGGTATCTTTTTTTTGCTCCCGAAAAATTTCACGGTGTTTCTCGCCGTACCTTTTTCTTTGCTCCCGTTGTTTCCGTTTCATTTCCATTAACTCCATGAGGGGGTCTCTTTTTTCCCTTTCCCTTTTCCCTTTTTTTCCCTTCCCTTTCCCTTTGGACTTGTGGACTCCTTCAGTGGGGGTTTCTACTTCAGCACGTCGAATCGCTGTTTTTTGATGTTTGCGGACTCCCTCAGGGTGTGCCTCGCCATACTTTTTCCGTTTAATCTCGATCATTTTTTCCCGGTTCTTTTGCCTGTATCTCCTGCTTTGATTACGTATGACCTGAGGGAATTTTTTTTTGCGGTATCTTTTTTTTTGCTCCCGAAAAATTTCACGGTGTTTCTCGCCGTACCTTTTTCTTTGCTCCCGTTGTTTCCGTTTCATTTCCATTAACTCCATGAGGGGGTCTCTTTTTTTCCCTTTCATCTTCTACCTCCGTTCTCCGTTCGTGACTTTACCGTCAAAAATAGAAAGGGGAGAAGGAACTCACCCCCTTCTTTTTATTGTGCGTTCACGTGACTTTACCGTCAAAAATAGAAAGGGGAGAAGGTACTCACCCCTTCTTTTTATTGCTTTTACAACCCAATGGCACGTGACCTTTTTTCTCTATATAACCGAGTAACTTAACCCTTCCCAGACTAGTTTCCTCCATACAGTCAAAAACCAGCATGCCAAGATACTACTTAATTCGTCTAGCCAACACGCCTCAAGATCAATTGACCATCTTTGAAAGAGATGAACTAGATTTGATGAAAACAAACATTTACGAAGACACTATCCAAGAAATCAAAAAATTGTTTCCTGATTGGTTTCAAGACATCAAAGAACAGGTGGAAGATCTCATCTTAGCCTTGCAACACCGAGACATTCCTGCCATTCGTCAAGCTCTCAAAAAAGTGCCCGGATTCAGTGTCATCTGTGACCAGACCGGCTTATTGGATGCAGAACCAGCTTTGTGGACAAATGATGAACCATGGAAAAGCCGCTGACCAGGCATCACGCACCTGACTTGTACATACCTGTTTGGACTTTGGACTCTTCTTTTGTTTTGTCAAAAAAATGGGACGCCGCTGACCAGTCGGACCCAAGCGCCACGCTGCAACCTGCACAAACCTATTTGGACTTTAGACTCTTGTTTTGTTGTTGTCAAAAAATAAATGCGACGCCTGTGACACTAGGTCCAGGCACACGCTTCCTCTTGTAACTAAGATTTTTCTCCGCCATTAAAAATCTGTTATTTTTTCCTGACATCATGGTTATTTTTATTATGCTGCTTTATTATGGGATGTTTTGATTATGTCATTTCCGGTTTTTCACTTGCGGTATGACGTCACTCCCCGTCCCCACTAATCACCATTCTTCTCCCAAGTCAGGTGGTTGGCTTCTCAGCCAATCAGAACCCTCGCATCAAAACCAGGCTGGCTTTACCTGAAGGGTCCGACAATACTACTGATTGTTTTCACTGTTACTGCGCATGGTACACTTAAATTCCAGTCTACATTCATGTTACCCGAAAAGCAACTGGCACTGTCCAAAAATCCCTCTAGTTTAGTGTCGATTCTCACCTTTCTTTTATCCTTTCAATTGATGCATTTCAGTTACTACACCCGCTCATAAAACATTGCCCATTACACAATATTTCAATGCTAAAGTGGCTCCTGTTTCATTTTCACCCGAAGCTCATTTAGTGCAATATTGTATCGCACTTATCGCCAACATTCCCTTCCAATTTGAATCACATGCATTGAAGGAAATATAGAAATGTAAGACATCTACTACCTGAAAGTACAACTTCAGCTGTAACTGATTTGAAGCTAACGAATGGCATGTAAGTCAAGTCTTTTCCCCATGAAGTTTATATTTAGCGGCTTTTCTGGCCTGGACTTACTCGGCGTTGGCGTTGAACATTGCACCCTTCCCTTGAAAAGGTCTGCTGCATGCAGATCAATTTTGCAGTAGTTAGTCTTTTCAGCTTTAGGTCGCGCCCTTCTAATTATTCCGTCTGGTCCTTGAATTCGTTGTTTATGCCGATCCTTCTGTTCCCTTTCTTGCATTCCCTCCCATTAACAAGTAAAACTTCTCCTGTTATCAAAGCCGCTTTTTTGTCGTATGGTTAAGGTTATGACGCTTTGTGGGTGCTTTGAGGCATTCTGTTGTCTATTTAATTCGCAGGACGTCTTTGCTTCCTCGGAGGTACCTGCTTCGTTTCATGAGGTCACCATCCTCTATATACATCTATTGACTCTTCCTAAACTGGTATTTGATTGAGTTGCCTATACAGCATAGCATCGGGTGTCAGCACAGGCACTTAAACGTCGTTTTCGATTCTATGTGTCAGAAAGGTCTGTTGTTTTGAGCTGTCTCCACGTCTCAGATTATCTCCTCTAGCCAGCGCAAGTTTCAAAAAGCTTTGCATTATCAGGTCAATTAACCTTTCAAACTGGCCGCCCCAACATGGGGCTAGCGTGAGATGCTGTTGCTATGTCATGTGTCTTTTAGGTAGCCAGTTGTTTCCCTTCTGGTCTTGCATGATCTTTTTACCATTTTGACGCTGCAACGAAGGTTTTCCCGTTTTCAGATAATCTTCTCTTTGGCTGTCCTTATCTTGCTAAGAGCCGCTTTAGAAATTCTTGTGTTCTGTGATCTGGTAACAAATCCAGGCACACAGCTTGAACGGTTGTAACATTTCATTTTTCTCTTGTTGTTGCTAAGGTAACAGGACCAGCAAAGTCATCCTTAATTTTGGGGGAATTTTCATTATGTACTCTCCCTGGGTAGCTTTCTGTTGGCGGGTTTGCCAGTGCAGTGACTTAAAATCTTGGTAGACATGACATGACATGACATGGATTTCTTATCAATCGCTTTGTGTTTCTCCTGAGAGGAGGTGTCCAATCCCTCTCCCTATCGTGGCCATTGTCAACTGACTCCTTTCGTTTAGAATTTATACGTGAGCGTGAATAGCCAGCTTTCCACTGAAAAGCACGTCGTCGGGCAGTCAGATAGGATTGTTTCTCCGGATACGGCCTTAATTTCCACCTGCACAGTCTGTCTTCGTTGATCTTTAAACTTGGTCGTACTTTAGCATCTAAACTATGCTTTTCGTTTCCAGATTTCGTATCCTCATTGGTGACTGGTAAGGTGGTTCTGGTAAGGTGGATCTGTAACTTCAGGAATAAATGCAAAAGCCTATTGTCCGATTCTAATGGTATTCCAGAGATTCCACTTTGCATCAAGCGGTCTAATTCGTACTCGGTTTTAGGACTTCTTAGATCACCTTTACTTCAGCTTGTGATTATTTGGATCTCTCCTTGGTGTTTGGCAAGGATACTTATCATTACTGCCTTTTTTGCAAGTTTTCCCATGTGTTCTTTAGTTCCTAGGGTAGGTCATAGCCTTGTGGCGTTAATTGGAAGGCAGGGTGAAGGGTGACGCTTGTCCCAGTGGGCGGCGATCGTATTATACCTTGGCGGTTTCCCAGAGAACTTTCTTGTTGGTTATTTTGGTAAGAGAGACATGGAATTTTACTTGGATAACGCATTTGGGTTTGCTCAATGGTACACTAAATAGTTTCGTGTCTTCTGTTTTAACCCCCATCCGGTACTTGGCATAACTCTGGCTTGCATAGGGGTGGGTAGTCGGTTGTGCTTCTACTGTTGGCTGTTCCAGGGAAGGTGCATTGAAATGCTATTTGTGCAGTCGATTTCCTTCTTCAAAGATGGACTAAGATGTCTATATCAGCAGCAGTGGTTACCAACACACGACATAGTCATCTACGTAGAGGCGTCTGCGCTCTCTTCCACTTTGTTTGGGAAGGTGTGCTGGAGATGTTTCAAGTGTTGCTCAGTCAATCCTCCGAGCAGGAATAGGAGTGCAGGCAACCCGAAGAGAGCTCTCGTGAATCTCACTATTTCCAGTTGTTTGTGTTTTATCGCCAATGAAATCGTATTAAGCCTCAGTCTTCCTTTTTACATTCTCACTTGTAACAAAGATTGTTTTAAATCACCTGTACGGGTGGGCACGGTTTGCACACTCCAAAAATTACTTTTGTAACGCTGGACCCGTCTTTGGACTATCGCTAAGGTCAAGTTCTTCTTTTTTGGCTGAAGCAGATGACAATGCAGACCTTCGAGCTCTATGCTACTTCCCATAGCACAGTCTTGTGTGGAAGTATAAACTCTCTTCCCTCTGACTCCTTCTGCGCTCTTTGTCTCCTTCGACTTTTCCCTGTATAAACTGATCTGTATAGTTGCTTATACTTCGCTAACATGCATGGTTGTCTCACTTTTATTACAAGGTTGTACTAGAGCTTTTTCTTCAATTTGGCTTTTTCAAACCACGCTACTCTCGGCTTGCTACTCTTCTTCCTTTTTTCTCGTAAACTGCATTTTAGGGGTCCTTAAGCCACTTCAGACGTCGTACTATTGCCATTGCCAAACTAAAAAGGTCGCATTATGCTCCACATTGAGACAACGATTGAGAATCAGACATGCTATTGCCGCAGTGGGGCAAGCTGTGCCGTACTTGTTGCCTGCTTCAAACTACGTTTCTTGCACAGCAGTCTAAGATAGTGGCCTTCCTCCACGTTCTTTTCTGAGGTGTTTTGTAATCTCTATAGAGAAACTCAGTCACAATGGTTGATTGTTCTCCCCTTGGCTTGATCAGTTGCATTTTCTGGTCGATCGCTTTGGCTAGTTGCTTGACTGTTTTCGCCCATATTTGGTCGGCTATTCCTGTTGCACGAGTCCTCGAATGGTGGCCACTTTTTCCGTAAATGGATATCCGCCAAACAAAAACTCTCGGTTTTGGCCTCGATCATTGCCTCTCGCTGGATTGATGCGTCTCCATTATAACACGTCACAGAAAACAATACCGATTATTAACAATTACAGATCAATGTTCAAGGTACTGTAGATTACCGCTAGCTCACAGCCCGGCTAACTCAAAGCTACCGTTATCTCGAACTGAAACTGGGCTCCTTTTGTTGATTTTCTCACTTATTTATTGTCGGCTAATTAAAAACTCCCGTTATCTCGAACAATTTTTGGTTTCCCTTGCATGTTCGAGATGGTGGGAACCTACTGCATGTGGGGTAGCTCATTTTTCCTTTTCATGATATGCTCATATTGCAAACTGGCGCTTTAATCGCCGACTTTCAATGTCGTTCCTAGACTTTCTTATAGTGGGTCGAAACCAAAAGGTGGAAGAAATTAAAGGCGGAGCTAATCCTTTAGTTTCGCTACTGGCTTTCAACGTTAAAATTTGTGTCATCCATAATTCCGTGGAACGAAAGACTGAACACTTATCTTAACTTTCAGCACACTTCCACAACAGAGACGGAGATTTGCGTTAGAACCTACAACAGTGACGCTAACAGTAAGGATGTTATTGAAGTTGATTACCTGGTTGTTGGAGGTAGGACAAATACTAATCCCAAGCAAAAGATTAGCTGTTTATCGTCGTCTCCGAAGTTCAAAATTGATTGCTTAGAGACACTAAAAAACATGATAAAGTCATCATGACCGAACGTCGTGACAATTTACTTACCTGGTATCCTCATATGATGTGTATGACGCAATTGCTAGTCTTAAGAAAAAAAAAGTGTTTCAGTTTGGGTTTAATACTCCAGGTTATTCTTGGGCCAGAAAACCTGTGGCTATCGATAGATAAATGTCCCCGGTTGCTGAACAACGTAAAACATTTGATCGAGGTCTTAAAACATAGATTTACAAAGAATATTTAGATTGTGGCTAGTCGAGTGCCGGTTAAGCACCTTTCCAACGAAAAGCCTACAATCACATCCCTACCTTCTCGTGATTCCCCTTTCTCCTCTAATTGTTGCTTATCGCAATTAAGTCAGCAGAAGACATAGAGATCAGAGGGCAAGGAGACAGATCCTGTCTCAGCAAATACTTTTTGAATTGAAGTTACTTACTGCTTCTCTTAAGATTGTCGTAGCATTTGCCTCGATATTTACGCGCGCCCCCCCTCCCCAGGTGGGTTTTCTAATGTTTTTTAAGTCTATCCTCACACGGCCGTCCCAAGATCGAGTCATCAAGGCCTGCGGGTTCACGTGATTATGACAAACGTCTCCTTTTTTCCCGTGTAACACAATTTTAGACTTGGACCCCTGCCTGGATGTTACATGTGATTATCATGGTCTGTGCAAAGCGTATGGTCCTTATGATGCTCGCTGTGTGTGCGTGGACAGTTGTCCATCCTACCAAGAACCAATCTGTTCTTCAAACGGCACGACTTATGACAACAAGTGTTTGTTTGAGCAAGAAATGTGTTTGCTGCAGTTGAACTTTACTGTAAAACATCCTGGCAGCTGTGAAGGTATACAGAAATTATTTGAATTTACGTTTGGAAGTCCGCCTTAAAAATGAAATGTTAGCAAAAGAAAAGGCCATCAACTAAAAAAAAAACAAATAAGCCATCAACAAATGTTTCAAAAGACAGGGACAATGCGATACATACTCTTTAAGTAAACAGATGCTGCAATGGAACTTTTCATCAACTAACAAAGGAAAAAAAACGACAACTTGTTTTTTTTTTAGCTCGATTCAGTGGCAACGAAATGTTTACTTTCAAGTTCCCCAAATTCTTTCGAGAGTTGATATTGGCAATTTGACTCACGCTGGAAGCCTATTTAATCCGCGCTTTTATGGTCTCCCGACATTTGGAGAACGGATTACGCCGCCTCTTTAAAGGCCGATTTACACAGTACGATTTTTGCTTACGACTGTCGTATGCGACTTTTTTTAGCGCGCGCTGCTTGCGTCAGGCAAAGATCCTATACAACTCGTCATTCTAATATTTTGACTGTGGCTACGACTGTTGTAGGGTTTTAAAACACGTTTGAAAATCCTACGATAATTTTCGTGTTGCGTGCAACTGTCGTAAGGATGTTGTAGGTTTAATTTACACGACGTAAGCATTTATGCGTAAGCTTATCGCATGCGACAAAATCGTACCGTGGAAATCGGCCTTAACCCTATTTTGCCTGGGCTTTTTCTGAGTTTCTGAACCTAGAGGGGGGGGGGGGTGGGGGGCACGAAACGTGTTAACGCTCTTGTGATGAAACTTGGCACGTTTTTAGCATGTCATTTGCTTAACAGATTGGGCTTAAAACGTGTAATGACGTCACAGTGACGTCACAAACCAACCATTTTGAATGTTGGCTCAGTGTCCAGTCGTGAGTGTCTCGATGCGCCTGCGATTCTTGCCACCTTCACGGCTGGGCGCACGGGTTTGGTTGCATGTCCGTGACGTCATTACAATTTTAATAATTATGCAGACAATCCACACGTCATTTGCTTAAATTTTATCTGTTTTTTTATCGTCTTGAAAAAAAGCGAAATGCGAAAAGTATGCCTGAAACGTCGTCGTAAAAGTGTGAAATTTCAAGAGAAAGACGAAATCCCGCTAAATTATGTCGTGCATTCTGCCCCGCAAATTTCAGGGGGCTTGTCTCTGATTGGTCAGTCTAAACAATAACCAAACCCGTGCGCCCAGCCGTGAAGGTGGCGAGAATCGCGGGCGCATCGACACACTCACGGCTGGAGACTGAGCCTGGCAGTCATACAGTTGACAATGACGACACCGAAAAATATATGAATTTGTTCTAAGAAACATACTTAATCAAAACAAGCACAAAAAAGTACAGGATTATCCTCTTCTTACAAGCGAATGGGAAAAAAACTAAAAAAAAGACTGAAAAACGACAAAAATAGTCAAATACACTCCTGAGTAGACGGTTGCTATGGAAACGTCAATCATCAAAGACACTTCATTGACATAAGAAATTTTTCTCTGATAAATTTTAGGAAAAGTCACGAGATTTGGGGATTATTTGTCGGGCACAATGTGCCCCCCGCCCACTTTCCCCCAGGCTAAATAGGATTAACACCGAGAGTTATTTCACTATGACAGCGAAACTTAGGTGGTATAAATTACGCCCATCTTTTTTCCCTGACGTCCAGGAAAATGAGCTGATTGCATGATGGCTTCAGGTGATATAGGAATTACAAGTTTAAAATAACGGCCATCTTGGATCCGCCAGATTGGATTTCTTAATTTTCCAAAGCTTTCGAAAACCACCAAGATTGACCAAAAAGTAATCAAAACTAAATCAAGAACACCTAAGCTATTTAAAAAAAGGACGTTACTGCAGGAAAATTAGATGTGTTTAGGAAAAGTCCCATAGTTTTATTGCTTTTGCTAGCACATTTAAAAACTCTATAAACGTCCAAACTCCATGCGAACAGATCACCCCACCTTCCCCCGCCACGCTCCTTACGTCGGGTAGGGTTAAAAGTCAACTACGATTTTTACATGATCAGTGGCGAAAGAATTGCGTATTTCCTTTTTTGCAGGGTTTCCATTTCAACGAGGTCGTCGCCACATGCCACACATTCCATCCTTGGGGTACTCCCGTTGTGGAGTAATTCGTTTCCAGCCGTTTGTTTTTTACCCCGAAAAACCCATTGGAGTGCAGATCACTGTCAACCACATCGATAGTAGTGACAAGTGGTATGTCCATGATGCTGCCGTGTCGTGGGTTGAAGATATCACTTATGATCGATTTACTGCGTGTGTGATGGCAGCAGGTTTTAACGAGAGGAAGTCGCCTGCTAACGTGACAGTGGACTGGATTGGTTATCAGGGGGCTCCTGTGGGTGGTGTTACAGGGGAAGTGCGCATATCACAGTGGTGGACTGGAACGACTTGTGAGACCGTCAATTTTCCTTCGGTTAGTGACTTAATCTGATTTGTTGTTACCCTGTGCACCGGATAAAATTGAGCGGAATTTTAATTATTACAGTCACACTGAAACGTGACTACGAAGCGTACCGATTCACAACCCAGCTTTGCATTGTTTTGATTGCTACACTTAAGACTAACAAATGTAGACTGTGAACACGTTGAACAGAATGACCAAGATGTTTCAACGCTTCATAGCTTCCGTTTTCTTTGTTGGTCCCATTTAAAGAGTGAATGTTGAGGCTCAAACTTTAAAATACAATTATCCGAAATTCATCTGAGAGCAAGAGATGCCCTCTGCATGGTGAACTATCCGAGGTATTGTTGGCGTGCATTTTTGGTAGAACGAAGCATTACTTCCCTATTGAGTGACCCTGTTAACATGGTTTTTACAGCAACAGGCATTATTACTATTATTATCAATTTTTTTCTTTGTCGCTTTCTAACCAAGGGGAAGTTTTCAAAAGCGCCTTCGGTTTTTATTACCGCGGTACATCACCATGCTGGTCTGAAAAGGGACGCTGCCAGTGTTTGGATGGAAGATATCACGCAGTCTTCTGTCAAAATATGTTTGAGGGAACTTCAAAATTATGCTGGCTCTCACGAGGACATTTATGTCGTAAGTATACTATAAATTTTTGTGGGTGGAATAACTTCGCGTCCTTCCCCACCTCACCCCATTGCATCGGCGCTACGGAAATCACTTAAGGTTTAATTCGCGAGGGCGCTTGACGGTCTTGAACATGCAGAGTCTTGAGGAGAACAGGCGGATAAAAAAATGGTCAACTGAGAGCAAAATCAGGCAGTTCTCAAATGAGCACTCTCAAATTTACTCAGCGCACCGAAACATCAAGTCAACGTTCTGCTCCTGACTGTTTAATTAATGAACCAAAAAAGTAAAGGGGTTAGGTTCTAAAGTAAGGGACCGCTCGTTATTTAGCAAGGGGAGTGGGGGGCACTATGTCGTGGTGAAGGGTCAATTTCTTAAGCCCCATTTAGGAGAGGGCCACTAGTTTTGAACTGGTTTTAGGAGAGGGTCATGATTTTTTGGGCCTGTATTGATTTAGGAGGATAAGTCGTTTTATGCAAACATGACTGACAGATGAGAAAAAACAATCAAGCTGAATAAAAACAGTAACAAAACATTCTTGAATTATATTCACACATTCCTCAAGTTCTCTGCTAATGCTAAATAAAATACTAAGCGAATTTGGAGTTAGGTGATGCAACTTTTCCTATGTTTATACATCGCTGGGGCTTTACTTGAGAACAACAGCAACTTTTTAAATATTAATTCTACCCTACGTTAACTAGTTGTTTACAGTGGCGTGTTAGAAAAAAATTCAGAATAACTCAAGTGGAACAATTGGTGACCTTTAATATAAATAAACTACATACAACCTACATTTCCTTGACTCGCTCTGGCAAAAGGCTAACGCTCAAAACGTGTTGTTCAATTTGTTATGGTGTTTAATACACCTTAGGAACTCAGTTGATAAATCCAAATTTTTGTAAGAAGCAAGCAGCATGTTTGTTGTTTGCTTTGCTTTCACTATTTTTGATTGCCTTAAGTTTACCTAATGTTTCTTCTTTTCCTCCAATCTTGAGTTTGATAACATCTGTGCTGATGAATGGATGAATGATGGGGTCAGTTTCAAAGAAACTGTGGTGCTGCGTTGGTCCGGAACTGTGAGAGACGAAAATTTGGATTTATCAACTGAGTTTACAAAGAAAATATATAGGCAAACATCAAGACATTCACAAGCTGAAGTTTCGAATAGCGTAGGTTCACCGTTTATTATATAAGCCATACGCTGGTGAAAACAGGGAAACTTTGAGTCTAGGGAGTATAAGAAAACTCTCTCTCTCCCTCCCTCCCTCCCTCCCTCCCTCCCTCCCTCCCTCCCTCCCTCCCTCTCTCTCTCTCTCTGCTCTCTCTCTCTCTCTCTCTCTCTCTCTCTCTCTCTCTTGTTTGGCTAATATAAAATCTATCGATCAACTTTATGCCTATTTAACGGAGAATGCTCTTTTAACTAAGTTCCAGTCTGATTTTCGCTCCCTTCATTCCACAGTTACAGCTTTGCTAGATGTTACAAATGAATGGTATTTAAACATTGACAGAGGTATGACAAACTCGGTCGTATTTTTAGACCTAGCGAAAGCCTTTGATACTGTTTTCCACGCAATCCTATTTCGAAGCTTGAGCCTTATGGTGTCAAGGGAACTACTCTTTACTGGTTTCAATCATATCTGTCCAATAGGTAGCAACATTGTGTCGTAGAGGGTAGGATTTCAAAATCCCAAAGAGTTGTTTGTGGGGTACCTCAGGGGTCAATTTTAGGTCCTTTATTGTTTCTTTTATACATTAACGACCTCCCTGAGTGCTTACAATTTACTAATTCTGCAGAATCGACTATTGAAGTTCAATCGAGTATAAATCAAGATTTATTTAATGCTGGAAACTGGTTGGTGGCAAACAAACTTAGTATAAATGTTGCTAAAACTGAATTTATGTTTTTCGGCTCAAATTTTAGATTGTCCAATCTCGGAAAAACAGTCCCAATTTTCTTAGGTGATAAACAAATTAAGCGAGTTAAACAGACGAAATACCTTGGAGTTCACTTGGATGAAAACTTCAAATGGGAAGAACATATTGATAATATATGTTCAAAGATAAATCACTCCATAAATGGTCTAAGGCAGGCTCGAGATTATGTCGATCTGGATGTATTGAAAACAATATATAATGCCTTAATCCAGCCTGTCTTCGACTACTGTGATGCCGTTTGGGGTAACCTGAACAAAGGACTCGCGAGTAAAATTCAAAAATTACAAAACAGGGCTGCCCGTGTAATCACCTTTCAGGGCTATGATACGAGATCAGAAGATCTCCTCGAATTCCTTAATTGGGATGATCTAGCATTGAGAAGGAACAAACCGCTTTGCCTTCTAATGTATGACACTATTCACAAAAAGTTCCGCAATATTTGAGCTATCTTTTTCCATTAAGCTGTGAAAGCAACCCCTACAAATCTCGTCTTAGAGAAAATACATTAAAGATAGAAATGACGCATATTCCAAGAACTGAATCCTTCAAAGGTTCTTTTTCTTATAGGGGAGCAAAACTGTGGAATTCTCTCCCTTTGAATGTAAAATCAGCAAAATCTAAAGCCATATTTAAAAAGGACCTTACTGACTGTCAAGCCGTCGCTTAATCCGTATTTTTATTGTCAATTTCTCCTTTTTTCTCTTTGTAATGTAAATTAAATATTTTTTTTATCTACAAATGTATAATATTTATTATATAAATTATAGGCGATTTGTTTGGCTGATATAAAATCTATTACTTATTTACAGACGGCTTTCGCGAAATTACCGTGTTTAAATAAAAGTGATTCATTCATTCATTCATTCATTCATTCATTCATTCATTCATTCATTCATTCTCTCTCTCTCTCTCTCTCTCTCTCTCTCGCTCTCCTTACAGTTTTTCAGTTGCCCTGATGTAGGGGAAGGTCGCAGACTTTCACGTGTTGGGGAGGCGCTGAGAACTAATTAGGAAGAATAAGTGCTGGTTAACTGGGTTGGATGTGCCTTGCTTTAGACACTTAATTTGTAGATGTTCGCAAAACTTCACCTGTTGAATTTCTTTGTGGTGACCATTAAAGTTGTCAACTCAGTTAACATTTTTTTCTATAAGCCATTTAATATATTTTTTTAAATTTTTCCTTACTGTAGAACTGGTTGGCGTTTGTGTCTCTACACAAGCCTCTCTTCTCAGAGCACAATTCAGTTTATTTTGCAAACTCTCAGCATCCTCAGGTTGATCACAACAACGCCTTCTGCAAGGTTAGTAAGGTTTTTGTCCTTGCATGTCTAAATACAAAACCGTATTTCAAAAGCTTTTAATTTTTTGGTGTTTTTTATTGCTTTTTTAAAGAGATAATTCTCAAAATCCCTTCTTTTTTCTCAGGATATCCACTTTGCCAAGGTGTATAAAAATGCCCCGAGCGTTTTTGTGTCAGCCAACCATTCCTCGAGTGGTGGAAATCAAGATCCCATGCACAATTCCATTACTGCTTGGGTGGAGGTAAGGCAATAAAAACCGCTTTATAACTACATTCAAAAGAAATTATATTATCTTCCCGTGAATATCTCTGTTCTGATCAAGACCTTTAAAGATATGCTGGATTATAAATGCTGTGTTGAAATTATGAAAGAAAATTAGGAATAACATGGTAATAATCAAAAAACCAAAAGCAGCGGACGTTTCTAAACGAACCATGGTGAAGAAGCACTCTTGCTGCAACACTACTGACTTTTTTTCCTGGCAAATGTAAATACAGACTAGATCTAGCTAAATCATAGGTGAAGTCTCATACAAAGCGATGATGAACTCCTATTTAAAGCTAACATCCCGGCGTTTTTAGTCTCCTCAACGTCTTTGGCAGTAACCCCGTCATATAAGCTCTCTCAAAGTATAACAACAGAAGAGGGCATCAAATTTCATATGGGTAATTAACTCTTTCTTTTATATATTTGTCTCATCTTCAGTACATCAACACAACGGGGACCCGAGTTTGTCTAAAGGAATTGTACGAGTCAAAGTATGACCCACTTGCCATATCATACACTGTGTTGTCAGGTACGAGAACTATTTAAAGCTGATCAATACTTGCCAAAAGAAAGAAAGAAAGAGAGAGAGAGAGAGAGAGAGAGAGAGACAGACAGACAGACAGACAGAAAAAGAGAGAGAGAGAGAGTTTAACGTGTTTAACGTGTTTAGAAGAAATTTACTACTACTACTACTACTACTACTACTACTACTACTACTACTACTACTACTACTACTACTATTAATAATAATAATAATAATGTTATTATTATTAATAACAACAATAATAATGTTGTTATTATTATTATTATTATTAATAGTAGTAGTAGCAGTAGTAGTAGTAGTAGTAGTAGTAGTAGTAGTAGTAGTAGTGGTAGTAGTAGTAATTTCTTCTAAACACGTTAAACACGTTAAACCCGGTAAACACGCTAACAATCAGGAGAAACTTAGTCACGGTAGTAGTACTTGTGCGTGGTAGTGGCAATAGCAATTCATTCGCTTGATATACGTCAAATACGTTAAACCCGGTAAACACTCTACCAACAGAGAGAATGTCATTCACGATAGTAGTACTTGTGTGTGGAAGTGGCATTAGTTAATTCATTCGTTTCATATTATGTCAAATATGCTAAACCCGGTAAACACTTCAAAGACTATTGGAATTCACATCGGCTACTTAGCACACTGTAGCACACTGTACACATTTTCTTTCGTTGCTGGCGTGTTTGCCGGTTTTGCCGTATTTAACGGGTATGGCATGGCTTAAACTAAGGGAACTAAGCCAAATTAGGTGGCGATAGTCCTATTCATCACACACCTTCGTGCGTACATTTGGCTAATGAACCTTGCAAAGCTATTGACTGGGAAAGACAAAGGAACCTAAAATGCGTCACTCTTTAGCCAATGGCACGATACTTGCTATTCTTTAAGGCTGTTGTTTTGGCACCGATTGGTTTATGATTGTGTCTGGTTTGTATTTAAGGGTTAAAAACTTCAAAACGGCCCAGTGCATTGCTCGATTAGGCTAAATGAACAGACCTTGCTCACAGCTAAATAGCAAGGCTATAAGAGATAAGGCAGAATGCGAAGTCGTGGCAAGGGTGGAAAACCTGTGCTCGATCGTTGCGTTTAAATGCGTTTGGCGGGTTGACGACGAGGAAATTGAAAACGCATGGAATTGGATATGTGAGAAACGGGACGAGTGTGATTCCAAATTTAACGGGTATGGTATGGCTTAAACTAAGGGAACTAAGCCAAATTAGGTGGCGATAGTCCTATTCATCACACACCTTTGTGATTCCAAATTGCAAGAAGTTTGCTTTTTATTCTCGGCTATTAGCACTTCGAAAAGGGACACTAAGAAGCGAAAAGCCAACAGAAAATCACACAAAAACAACGAAAGTGACGATCAAACGACGAAACTACTCTCAACTCTTCTCAACTGTCATTACCGGGAAAACAAACATTTCCCGCCATATCGTACTGGCTGGCGTGTCAGACAAATAATGGTGCACCTATAAATTCACTGAAAGTCCAAAAAGCGGTTGGTAGTTGTGGCCTGGAATTTTATTCATCCCGAGCGTCTCGGAAAAGGAATTAAGTGAAAACGTAAACATGCTATGCCAAGTGTTGAAGGATCATAAAAACCCTTGCGTAATGCAATTAGTGGAGTTGTCATATCAACACTGCCTTAGGTGAGTGAATAACTTTCAACTCTTTTTAATCATGTGAATTACCGCTAATTACGAGGAGATTAAATAAAATGTTTTACATGGTGAGATTAACATTGCTGTTAATTAAGTTTTCAAAATAAAAATGACAATCATGGTAAGTTTGATTTCAAAAGAGCACACACAGCGAGATTGCGTTACATTATGTGTTACACTAGAAAAAAACTATTTTATTTCATTGGCAGAGCTCTTCAAGACGAACTTGACATCGCTGATCAGTCCCAAGAGTCAGCCCCGTCAGAAAATGTCGTCTGTCTTCGTGTGGTCCTTGAAAACTTCAAGCCGATGATGAAGTCAACTGTTAAAGAATTACGCCGCGCAGGTTTACTGTTAGACATATTTGGCTTGGATATGAATTTGCAGAGCACGTCGCAGCCCACATTCTCCGAACCTCCACACAAACCATTATCGTGCCAAATCACAGTACTGTGCAACGATATACAACTGGTCCTGAGAAAGTTTAACTACGCAATCTTTCGCGGAGAGGTATTCAAGATGGCGGCTAAGTCAAAGTTTACTTTTCAGTATCTTTGCAGTATGAAGACCTTCCTTCACAACTTAATGGGAAACGAAGCCTTCAAAGATCAACTTGTACAGCATATGCAGCGTGTTCTACCCATACTCAGCGAGCCAGAAAGTTCTGTAATACCTCAGCTTAAAATCAACAGAGACCTGGTTGAAGTACAAGGCGGATGGTTCTGGAGCTTTTCTGCAGGATCATTTGTCCAGGAATTATTTCAGAATCGCAGGTGAGGGGGATATTAACACTAACAATTTAAGGGTCTAAATCACTTAGTTTATCCCGTCTCCTCCAAACTTAAGGTGAAATCAATGGAAGGCCTTAAAAGAAATTTTTGAAACCGTGATATCCTTGTTAGAGTCTTGTTGGAGAGAATTATTTATGTCTTTTGCTACACGGTGGAAAGGCAGTATGTTTATAAGCTTATACAGTGTTTTAGTGAGCCGTTATAAAAACATCAACGATCAAATTGATTGCGACAAATTTCTAATTCTTTTTAACCCGCGATGTTTATTGACAAAGGCTACACCCACTCTTCATGGCTCTGAAGCTACATATCTAATGTGCATTCTGTTGACTCTCTTGAACAGGAAGGCGTTGTAACTCCCTGAGCATTTGTGGACTTCGACAGACTCAAAGATCCCGAACCGAAGTACTTCGAAGAAATTTTAAGGAAGTCTTTCTTTTGAGAACATTCAACAATTTTGTGCAGATTTCGTGGCATTGTTTCGTCCTAGAGAGCACAAACAGGCGGTACCGTGTGCAATTGGGTCCGCGGACAGTGGCAAGACCAATCTCTTCGCCCCTGTGTTCCAGATCGTTCCCCTAAACCGAATTGCGCGTGTCACAAAGCAAAAGAGCTTTAACAAGGCAATAATTGACAACTCCACCGAGATTATCTTTCTTGATGAAGCATTTCCCGGCCTGCTGGAAATTGATGACTGGAAGATTCTGTGCGAGGGGGGATTTACTTCTCATCACGTCTTGTGGAAGAAGGCCGAGGGATTTCATTTCACTGCATCCATGTACATAACCTGCCAAACAGAGATGGATTTTGGGGTTGCTCACAACGAAGCCATGGATAAACGGTTGCACAAGCACTACTTGAAAAGTTTGCCTCGCGTGGAGCCAGATGCAAACAAGTGGCTGAGGGAACACGCCATGGAGTGCATTGTCTGGGGACAGAATATCGTAAGCAGCACCGCGCGCAGTGCCACACCCGAGCCCGTTGTCCCCGAACAGGGCTTGCCAGAGGATGACCTGCAGAACATTTTAACAGTATCTTTGATTGACGAGGAAGCCGAGGATTCCAACCAGCCACAATGTAGTCAAGCAGGCGCCCGGTCCGCACAGTCTTCGTCGGAAAGCGACGCAGATAACAGCGACGCGGCTGAGATGTTGAGCGTCGAACATGCGAAGGCCAGTGAGGGAAGTCTGAGACAACGACACCTCAAGACGATGCTTGCAAACTTGGAAAAGAGCCAAAAAGCCAAGAAGCGTTTGTCTAAGACCGTACGGAATTATCGCCTGGCCAGCCACAGAGCGATGCTGGTGGACCTGGGCGTTGTCAATCAGTCGGAGGTGAGCCAACTCGTCACAGATCCCGATGAGCCACTCCCGGCGTACTTGGAAAAAGAGGAAAACAAGGCCCTCGAAGAGAAGCAAAAACGACTTGAAGAGAAACAACGCCGTAAGGAACAGGAGAATATCAGGGTTGCGTTTGAAAATCCGTGGTTATTAAATATGGAGAAGGAAATGACAGAGCAAAGCATACGAATGGAGAATCCAAGGGACGAAGAAGAGCGCCAAGTAATGCAAAGTCTACTGGAAATAAATTGCGACAAACTACGTAGTTACCACGAGCGACACGGAACGTTAAAGCTGCCGGCTGCTGTGGAAGAACGTTAAGAGGCTGTGCCTGAGCAACCAGCTGGTAGACCCTTCTTGCGTTAATTTGGTCCGAGACCTGTACTCCCCCAGTCTACCAGTGAAGCTCCTCGCAGCCAGCCAGTGTTCCGGTACTCCGCCGAGAAGCAGTCACAGCTCAGTCGAAGAAGGAGAGGAAGACATTTGGTTCATTACGCCGAGAACCCCAACGTACACCCTGCACAACGACTTGGAACCTCTCTGTCCACCTTCCCCAGTGATGGCTTTCAATCCAGCAAAGAGGCGTCGGTTTGAAAGTCAGGCACATGAAAAGAGGCAAAAGAAATTAACGAGTTTTTTCAGTCGCAGTCGTAGATTGAGTGAGTTATTGTAGCAAGACTGACATGCGTCTAATTCTTTCTAGTGTAATGTTCATAATTGCAAATGTACTACTATTAAAATCATTGTTTCAGAAAATTTTATGTATCAAAGAGTGATGTTGAAAAAGTGAACTAAATAACTACATAAATCCATAATAAAGATTTCCTGTTGAGTTACGCTGTCCGTGATTAAACGCACAATCTCGAGATTCCAACGAACAGCGTGTACACTAAGGCAATTCTTTTTTTCCATGAATTTGAGCTCGGCCCTTTTCTTTAAAGAGTCTGCCATTCTTCCCTCTTGAAATTTGAATTCGGAATCTGTCAAGATGGCAGTCCATTGTCCAAATCCGTGTTTATCTATCCCTTCTTTTAGAAATTTGTCCTCGTCGGTCGTAAATTTTAAGATCCGACGATGGCTCCGTTGAATGCGCAAGGGCGTAGTTGAGGAGGCAACCTTTTTGGGAGGCATGATTATTCTTTCTGCAGTTTCAACTAAAGGCGACGAGCTTGAAGTTGAACAGCCAAACCTCGTGTGGACTTCCTTGTCTACTTCCGATCCCTTGGTACCTTGTAGTTTTTGTAGACACCCGTGGGCCAATTCGCAGCAACTTCCCGCGATCTTTGCTTTTGATAGTGAACTTTTGCATCGGCAGAACTGTGTTTTTGGTCTTCTGACAAAATTTGTTGCTCCTTGCTTGTGAGCAGATTGAGGCTTTGCGTCTCGACAATTTGACGATAGCGCGTCGGATGAATGAACTTTCCGATTGCATCAAACACTAATTTAGTCATGACGCCGCCCAATTTGCTGTGCTGGCCTCCATTTCTCGTGACCAGAACGAACTCGCACTGGGGTTTTAGCAAGGGCCTTACGAAATTTACGTAGCTATCGAGCACCTGCATGCTTGCATCGGTCAGAATTAAGGAGTCAAATCCATATTTGCTAGCAGTCTTGAACTTTTTCTGGTCGATGAATCCCCCGTTCTCCTTAGCTGCTCTGACCATGTCCACTGTCAAATACTGATAAGTCATAGGGCGAGACCCCTTCACCTTGATGAACAAATACACTGCGACAAATTTCGTGGCAAATGTTAAGTCCGAAGGATTAACTTGACCTGGAATAGTTTTGCACGTCGTCACAGTGTTCTCGTAACGAGGCAAATGAAATGTCACCACTTCTAACAGTTCTTCCATGGTTGTCCAGTGCCCCCTAGCATCCAAAGTTTCAATGTCTAGATCTTGTGTCCACTACAGTCTCATCATCTTTGCCACCGTCTTGCGCGCTCGTTTAAGGTACAACTCCGTTGAGGACAAATTTCGAAGAACTGTGTCTGATGCGCCGTTTATTTTTCTGAAGTCGATTAATTCGGAGATCGCAATCAATGTAGCCCAATCGGCCACCGTGTTCGAGTTTGCATTCATCTTGCAAGTAGTCGATAAACTTGAACAACAGACTATGAGAACACAGGCTAAAGTCCAGCACTTCAAAACTCAATTCCTCTTCATCTTCGCAGCAAAATTTGAGAAATTTAAAGCATCTCTTGGCTATCTGCTGAGCTGCACGATCTTTCTTGCACCCCCCACCACTTCCAGTCAACCATTTCGTGAATAACTCGCCAATTTGGCTGGAAACTGAAAACGAAGGCATTACCCTGGCAGTTTGTTTTGTGATTTCGCCCGATGTATCATCATCGGCAAGTTCTTTGGTACTTGAAACGTCGGGTTTTTCGTCAAAGAAAAAGAACCAACTGTGCTTGGTGTTCACATGTTTCCTGCAGCCACGTTGACTTTTAAATCCATCGTGATCACACGTTTGTATTGGACAGTGATACAAGCTATCTGTTTCTTCTTTTTCCAAGTGCAGCCGTTTTGCTTTTGGTGATGAGCCATCAATTTTCGACCAGTCAACCTTACCCTTTTTGTTCATGTCGGACATCTGAGTGATCCACACAATTTGTTCCACTTACATAAATAGTGAACAAAACACGAAGGCGACAAAAAACAATGGCTGTATTGTGCAAGTTTAAACTTGCCCCAACCTGCCCCAACTTGCCCCTGCTTGCTCAGGCATGTGTCTGCTTGCCACTGTTCATTATTCTTAAGTAAGCTTACAAATTCGAGGTGATATATGGCGTTG
This sequence comes from Siderastrea siderea, assembly GCA_964030785.1. Taxonomy (NCBI): domain Eukaryota; kingdom Metazoa; phylum Cnidaria; class Anthozoa; order Scleractinia; family Rhizangiidae; genus Siderastrea; species Siderastrea siderea. The sequence goes on from OZ034974.1 coordinate 5,724,049, forward strand.
GTGCGATTATATTCAACCTTGCCCGGGCAAGTCTATAAGGGCCTCGAAAAGTCTTTAAAAATCTTCTTTTGACACTGCTTCGTGTTGTTTGAAGCTTAAAAAACTACACCAAATGTTTTTGCCAAGTAAAAAGCGATTAAATCATAGATGGCAAGAAAAGAAGAATGTTTCTGTTGAACAAGATGTGCAAAGGAACTGTCATTTCTAAATAGGAACCATTTTACATAAATAGGAACTAATGGTTAGGAACAAACTGTTCCACGTGCAAATAAAAAGGAACAGTTCGTTCAAAACGGAACCTGTTAATGGGAACAATTGTTACTCAAGTGAATGAAAAGGAAACAATTTTTCAAAACAGGAACAATGTTAGAAAGGAACAAACGTTCCTTTACAAAAAAAGGAACGTAATTAATTGGGAACCAAAGTTCCTCGTGTCAGCATAAAGGAACAGCCACTCTAAAACGGAACGCATTAATGGGAACAATTGTTCCTCAAGCGATTAAAAAGGACCAAAATGATAAAAGAGGAACAATACCATTGGGAACACCTGTTCCTAGGCCACTCATTTAGGAACAAAAAGTTCCTTTCAATGTTAAAAATTCGGAACAAAAGGTTCTTTTTAGCTCTAAATGAACACTTTGTTCCTATTTTTAACAGCAATTTGTTCCTTTTGATGCTAAAAGGACCACTCCAAAGAGGAACAATCATCTCTTAATCGGAACGTTCCCAAAGCAAAAATGGGAACAGTGCTAAAAAATAAAAGTAAGTTAAAAAGCCACGTAAAGGATGCATAAAATATGCCAAAGCATCTTATGACTCTCTATACTAAACAGATACAACAGCCAAAATTTGATTGATAAAATCATGCTAGAACATGTTCAAATTTGAAAGTAAAAATTTTGGGAAACGTATAAGAAAGAATCACTTTAAATCAACAGTTCACTTCTACTCAATCGTTTGTCAACTTTCTAGTCGAATTCACGTATTTAAACAGCGTTTACTAATTAACCTTGGAACAGCGTTCCAGTGATAGGAAGGGTCTTTTAAAGCATTCTAAACAAGAAACAAAGTGCAATCCCAAACATTTAAACGGCGTGTGACTGACCTTCAAACAATTTTGTCACTCTGTAGACATTTGCAAGCCAGGATGGGGTTACTTTGGCGGTTATTGTTACTTTACAAGTTTCAAATGTGCCTCATGGCTGACCGCTGAATCAAACTGTTCTGCAATGAGCTCAAGTCTGGTGACTGTTCATAACCAAGAAGAAAACGTATACATCCAACATCAGCACAACGGTGGACAGTGCTGGATTGGTCTGAATGACAGGAGTGTTGAAGGATCGTTCGTTTGGACCAACAAAGAAGTAAGCAGTTTTAGATTCTGGGCTTCACGGCAGCCAAATAACTGGAGAAACGAAGACTGCGTGCACACTCTTGGTGCCAAGCATGGTTACACTTGGAACGATGTGTCGTGTGATAACTGCAACAACTTTAGTTGTTTTTCAGGTACAGTTTTAAGCATAAGTTTAACATTTTTTAGTCTTGGTTAAAAATATGTGATTTTTGGTATATAGATATCTACTCTCACTTTTTCGACATTTGTCAAAATTACACTTATGAGTGTGATAATTCTTGGCCTGTCATAAGATTTCAAAAAATAAAAACAAAGTAACAGATTATGACTGTCCTTTTTTAAGACTTGGACGAGTGTGCAACTGACTCCTATGACTGTGACGTCAATGCAGCTTGTCAAAATACAGTGGGCTCATATACCTGTACGTGCAAATCTGCCTATACAGGAGACGGCAAAACCTGTAATGGTAAGGATTCAAATGCAAAATCTGTCCTAGTTCCGTTGTCTTGATATTAGATCATGAAGATGATGATCATGTTAACACATGTTACTCTTAAACCCATTTAGATGTAGACGAGTGTTCTGCCAACTCCCACACCTGCGATATCAACGCAGTATGCAGCAACACGCCAGGATCATATACTTGCGCATGCAAAGCTGGATATTCCGGAGATGGGAAAGCATGCACCGGTGAGCTGTTTATCGGCTTTATTACACGCTAGTTTTATGTTATACGCCGCAAACCCGCCATCTAGTAAACCGATGGTCTTACAAAGAACTTTAGTTATCTAAAGTGCAATTTGCGCTTGTGAGACAAAATGTTATTTTTCCAACCAGCGGGAACTAATCCCTTATTTCATACTTCTTGGAAAATCTCTAACAATCAGACAGCTTTAAATTGAAACGATACTGATATTTGCTATTGCTTCACTATTTGCAGATGTGGACGAATGTTCTACCAACGCTCACAGATGTGACGTCAACGCTGTGTGTAACAACATCAACGGATCGTACAATTGTTCATGCAACGCTGGATATTCAGGAGCTGGAAAAACATGTACTGGTGAGGGAAATCATAATACCTATACAAAACGTGTTATGGATACTGAGTTTGAGGGAACCTACAACTAAGAAGTACACATTTAATTTATTAAAAGGCGTTACATTCTGGGAATGTACGTAGTGGAGAGAGGGGGAAACTGAGAAAAGAAAACAAGATTACAAATTACAATCAAATGCGGTCCACTGCAGTTGTGATCTCTTGAGAATTCAAAAACTGCAGTGAAGTGAAGAAGCTGGTTAAATCTATTGTTTATGACTCAAAGGGATATGCCCAAATTAAGGTTACATGTCAGCTGATAATTATCATTATAGTTGTGAAATATATAGACAATAATACATGGGCGCGCGGAGATATGGAATTTCTCTTCGAGTGTTCAACGCGATAACTCACGAGTGAGCGAAGCGAACGAGTGAGATATCGAATTGAACACGAGAAGAGAAATTCCATATCTCCAAGCAACCATGTATTATTGTGTTTATTATATAAACCCAAAAGCCCACAATATTACTGAAACAATTTTTATATGAGGGCAACAGCAGTAAGCGTAGAGGCAAAAGATAAAAGTGATTCCGGTTCAACTCATTCAAACAAACAATTTTCAAATACATTCATTAACACAATAGAAAACTTTTCACTATTATTTTATTTTCATGCTATTATTACTACTCTTTACTGCTTTATTTGTCCGTATTCATTAGTAGACAATCTAAAGTCACCGTACCTTCTTGCTCCATATTAAACTTGCGACGTAAATAACTGGAATAGCACTTATCGATTAACCCGAATATCGTCATCCTCAAATTCGGCAAAGTCGCAACTCGCCGTTAGTTGTCGAAGCCTACACTCAAACTGATCCGCAGTCTCGTGTCAAAATTGAGAAATTCGTTTAAACAAGTGCCTCTCGAACAACTCAACTGTCAAACGTTGCCCTTCGATAACAGACTCGCTGTAGCGTAGGTTTCTAAGATAACGCTCCACAGAAGCGATAATTCCTCTGAGTGTTGTTGGCTCATATTCATTACCAGACTTTTCTCACAGACAATAGAAATCTGCTGAGGTAAGCGTCTAATTCTGGCGGCGGTATGTCTTGGAGTTGTCTTGTTTCGTTTTCATTTGGCAAAAACGACTTCATCAATGCTACGTCGTTGTGCATTTCTTTGAGTGTTTTTGTTGGCTTCAGCTTCGACAAATCTTTCAACATCTTCGTCAGTGAGGGACACGAATCTTTCACTTGCCGAATTTTTGGTTGCTTTTTCTGGTGTACTGCTCGAGGCCATCGTAACCTCTTAGTAGTTATTTCTTTTTTGAACAAGCCAAGCGAACAGCGATCAAGAACTACGAAATCATGGCAAGCCGTTGTCAAAAGTGGCGCGAGAGAAGGCGCGTGACGTAGCGAAAACTGATTGGCCGTATTTTCACATTTAAAATTATCGTAATTTTACGTGTACCAAATACGATTTTTCTCGGTGGTGGAAATCTCTATAAAACACTCCAGTTTATATAATAAACACCGGTTTGAAATGACGAATATATGAATATCATATATATCAGAACTGCGGGATGAAGAATGAAATGTAAAGAGGACCATCGCAGTTGCAGACACAACTTTTACAGTTGGCTTGTTAGCACAATTGATTAGAGCGCTGCACCGGTATCGCAGAGGTCAAGGGTTCGAATCCTGTAAAAGGCTAATTTTTTTTTCAGGCATTCTTTTGGCAACTGCAAAAGTTGCGTCTATAGCTGCGATGGTCTTCTTTACGTTTCATTATACCTGGTTTACTGTGCAAGAGCAAAAAAAAATAAAAAAGAAAATTGGAGGCAGATAGAGTGTTGATTCTTTTATTTATTTTTTAAAAATTTTTTGTCAGCGTGAAGGTGAGCACTTTCTTGTTTTCTTATAAATCATAATTAGCAAACAAATGACGAATGCCATTTTGTCCCTACTGAACGACTGCGTTTTGTTGACCTCCCCATTAGATGTATAAAATGGCAACTCCAAATGACTTTCACCGATTCTGAAATCAACAAAGCACGTATAAGAGTCATACCGATTAATGCGCTATGAAATTCAGTTTACGCTTTCATACATTTCTGTTTCTGAAATGTCTGCAGATATCAATGAGTGTGCCAGCGGTGTCCACAGCTGCCACAAGTTTGCTTCATGTACAAACACTGTAGGGTCCTACAGTTGCTCCTGCAACCACCCATACACAGGAGATGGAAGAACGTGCAGGCCTCCTGTAGCCGGTGAGTAGTTCCCATTCATGTGATCAAATATCTGAAAGCGTAACGATACTCTATTAAGTACATTTTATTTCCCGCTCCCCCCTCCCCCTTTTAAATCTAAATAATTGATAAAATTGCCGTTTCGCAGTTCAATTTCTTTTGCAAGAAAAAACAAACAAACAAACAAAAAACAAAACAAAACAAAATACGCACGCACACACACAGTTAAGATTGTCGAATCACGGTGGGGCTTTAAAATTGGTCGTTGTCCAGAGAGGAATGTACATATCGAGTTCTAAGAAAGAAAAAAACAACAACAAAAGAACAACAAAATGACGAACAGACAGACAGACAGACAGACAGACAGGCAGACAGTTTGACAGACTATACAGTGCTTTTTGCATTACATGCAGTACTTTTTATATGATAGGTGGTGTTTTTTTTACATTACATGCGGTACTTTTGCCATTATATACAGTGCTTTTGTAATTACATGGGTTGCTTTTGTCATTGTATGCAGTGCTTTTGTAATTATTTGCAGTGCTTTTGTCATTATATTAGGTGCGTTTTTACATTATATGCGGTGCTTTATATGTCATCATTATGTGAGGTGCTTTTGTCATTATATACTGTATGCGATGCCTTCTTCATCATGAGGATAAGGTCGAGATTCTACGGGGATCTGGGTAAGAGTTTTGAAAAACCCACAATGCAATGGGCGCCGATATTGATTATCTGCCATTTTGTTTCCAGTGCGCGAATTGACATCCTTATTCATGGAGTCTATTTTAAGCCAGTTGAGCTTGGGTACCCTTTCAGAAAGCTTTTTAAACAAAAGGATAGATCCGGGAGTAGTCTATGTTAGATATCGCTTTGGCCGATCTAGGAGTGAACACGATTGACTCAAGGAACTGTGCACAAACTATGTTGCTGATCAAAGGCAAACAGATGAGGATGATATAAAAGGCAGCTGCCTCAGGCGCAACCAAGAGTTACAGAGATTCTGTTAGGCAAGAAAGAATCCCCTTAATCCAACCTAGCAGCAGTTGAGTCTTGATGCAATGCTCCATGCAAGCATTGCATGACAACCTAGACAAACGATGTACTTAATCCTTGCTACAATACAATTTCAGTTTCTATGAATTTCTTTGGCTAAAGTAGGAAAAAAGAAACATCGCATAAAAGGAGTAAACGGGTGCTTCTCCTTACAAGCAAGCAATAATTGTTATGGCAATGATTAATGCCTCTCACTGAAATTTTCAGTAACGCGTAGTGCTTGTAAATACACCTCTATGCCATAGTTGGTAGAGTTCCAACCTGGTGGTACTTGGTTTCTAAGGGATTGTAAACAGTGATCACTGAGTGTATAGGGCGTCTCAAAAATTGCCCTACTGTCCACATCTCTTTCATCATGGAAGACTCCTTCCCCCCATAATGTCTCGGTCAACAATGTCAGACTCAATACCGACTGGATTCTGTAGCTGGCCAGCAGCCCATACACGCAGCGGAGAAGATTCCATTGTTCTTACACATTGTCTGGACCAGGCATTTCTCCACAACTCCAAGTTTTCGTTAATTTTTGGCAGGTAAACATGACGAAGAGCAGCAATGTGAAGGTCATTGAATGGGTCTAATATACCCTTGTCATTCATGAAATAGAATAGGTGATAATACAGGCCCAAAACACCCTCAAAAACATCTCGCCACAACTTTTCAATGCGCCGATTGTGAGTGCTTTTGCCACAAATCATACCACCCCTATTTGCGCCCTTCTTGTTATAATGTAGTCAGCGACCAACACATTCTCTCCTCTTTCATCCGATTGCACCCTACTTGGAAGTCAATACATTTCCACGCCCTTAAAAAAAACACTTCAACACGGTTTCAGCTTTGTGGTTGTTTGGTATTCTATTGCGACAGGCATGTTTTCCCCTTAACGAGGAAATTCTGCAACTACTTTTTGAACTTCCGCATCAAGGTCCTTGTCTGAAATGTCAGTAACTCGAACTTACTGAGCCCGTATTGCCTCATTCTCGGGTAAACTGTACTCTCTGATACGGCAAGGATCGTAGAAATTTCCTTGATTGTAAATCCTTCTTTTATTTGACGTCGATATCTTAATTAAATATTAAATTTATTTGATGCGGTCACGTTGCCATGAAAGCATTACGTGCTGAGCCAGTAAAAAACGTCTTGGAGCAAGACAGGATCTCTTTTACGAGTAAGACAAACATCGAAAAAATTATTTTACATCAATCTGTTAACTGATCATGACCTTTTGAAATAACTGTTCAAGCACAGCGTACTCTAAATTTGAGTTGTCAGCCAGTTAAGCTGTCGTCATTGTCAGCTGTATGACTGCAGGCCAGGATTCAAGATGGCGGCCACAAAATTTAATCTGGCTGGGTTGTGACGTCATTGTGACGTCATGAAACTTCATAATTGACACGTCATGAGCTCAATCTGTTAAGCTAATGACTTGCTATAAAACAGAACGAGAGAGAAAACGAACAAACAGACAAAAAACAAACAAATACCACAAACAAACTAAAAGACAACGACAAACAGACAAGGAAATAAATAAGGTGGAATGGATTGGGGCATGGCATGGCTCAATGGCGTGATTGGTTTATAAATAAAAACAGCAATCAACTGTACGGGTTATAACAGCCTCGGGGAGGACGAAACAGTTTCGGGGAGGACGAAACAGAGCTAACACTTACTTTTAGATGAAATTCTTTGGTACTCGATTTCAACGTTTTAGATATAGCAGTTAAATATACAAATTTAATTTTTCATTAAGGTGGCCGAACACAGTTTTTTTGTACCTATGCGTTATTTACTGTTATTTTCAAACCGCTGGAGGTTGGGCGGCCAAAATTGGCCAGCTGCAATTCAACTAAAAATGATTATTTTTTGATATATGTTTTATTAGACTAAGTACCCTTGTCATGGCATCAAAGCTGCTGATAAACCAGTATTAAATAATGGGTTTGATTTATTTTCAGGTAATCCAGTCGTTACATTTTTTCCATCATTTGTCTCTAGAAAACGTAGAAAAATACTGGCCTTTTGACACTGGTCTCGTGAAGTTTTGACAGAGAGATATTGTTGTTTTGTGTTTGCATTTTAGCGTTTTGTGAACATGGCCTCTGTCAGATTTCAATTTTTGTTTGCAGGCTATTTACTATTTTTCTGCCAAATTTCATGGAATTCTAACGAGCGAATCCGTGGAAATCAGTACATTTTCACTAAACCATGCAGTCACAATTTTCTGGTCAATTGGTCATGCGTTGCATTTGACAGGGTTCTCGATCTTTCTAGTTTCATTCAAACAACCCCAGAAAGGCAGGGTCTTTTCAATAGTATTACCTTTAATTCACTGAAAAAGAAACGTGTTTCACACAAAACAAACTGTTTGACTGTTGAGACAGAAAAAACACTTGCACAATCTTCGCTGAACAAAACAAAATGATCGGTGTACAGGCGCCATGTTTGTTTTTCTTAGCTCGCTAAGGCCGCACTTGGAATTTTAGGGCGATTGAAGGGTATACGAAAAATTGTTTTGGAAGAGACTTTTATTAAGTTTATATATCGCTTTCACCACCGCTTTGCAGAATAATTTAAAGAAGCTTCGTTCTTTGCGTATCCTTGCTTGTCGATACCCATCTATTTTTCTGAGTAGAGTACGTTAACCAGTTAATTACTTGTTGATGCAAGCAATCCCCCCAGCCTCTCTCCCCCCCCCCCCCCCAAAAAAAAAGAAAAACGTTTTACCTGCACGGGCGATGTTACAAGGCTCTGGAGTACGTTAATAAGGGAAATGGTTAATATGAAATTAATGGAAGCATGTTTCATTTTGATTATGGACATTTTACGATTTCTTATTTTTATCAATACTTCATTGTGTCTTTTTCTTTTTTTTTCCTTTTGTACTTTCAGAATGCCAAAACTATGGAACTCTTAACAGTGCTGACAGAAAGATAACCTACACATCTAATCACTTGTATTGTGATAATTCCATCGGTCCTGGATGGTTTCGATTTGACGGTGCTTCGGGTAAACAGATGGCTTCGTCCTGCCCACCCACAAGTAGGTGTGGTACATCTGCGACTGGTTGGTTGACTGGTGGTCATCCTAGTGTGGCGGATGGTCAGGTGACCAGGACAGTGTGCTTTTCCCATTTGGGGCACTGCTGTCGGTGGTCAACCAACATACAAGTTAGAAATTGCGGGAAATACAACGTTTATTACCTAAACGGTTCACCTGTCTGTCATGGCCGCTACTGTGGCAGTGACTAAACTCAAGCAACATTGCCCTCACAAAACCCCCCAAAAATAAATTTATACTTTTCACTACATCATTAACTTGCTTTAAGGGTTTTAACCGGCGGTTTAGCGTAAATGCAACCATCAATCAGTTTTTTGTGTCTATCGGTTTTAGCTGTGAAACACGTCGAACTATGTCACAAAATATTTGTTAATTCATCTTGTCCTTAATTAAATGACAGCTTACTCAATCATTATTTTGTCACATGATGTATACGACATAGGCAATCACGCCAAAGTGACTATTCGTTTGACAACGAATTAAAAACGCTATCACTTCACACGTTATGAGGCGTATGAAGCATATAAGGGCCAAACCCAAAAAATGTGGTTTCCTACAGTGGTAAAAAATTTGTGGGACAATATTGTCGTTTCCTTGTTCTGATATTACTGGTAGCTATATGCTGATACCAAGTGAAGCAAACTAGTACTCCAGATACTGAAAAATAACCATTCGTGAAGAAGGGCTATGCCCGAAACGTTTTTGCCTTTACAAACTCTGACACCTTAACGTGTTTAACTCGCGTATTAACTTTTTCGTATGGAAAAGAACCCCGATATAACCAACCCCTGTTATAACGAACCCATTTTCCCAGTCCCATCGTACTTCGTTATATCGTAGTTCTACTGTACATACCTCAGGGAAAACAATTAATCTCGCGTATTAACTTTTTCTTATTATCACTGGTGTCACGCATCAACTGAGCTTTGTCTCTCCTTTTCCATACGTTTTACTATTACTGGCATGAAGAATATGGTTCGTCATACCGGAGCAAGTCTTCGTTATAGAGGGGCTCCTTATATCGGGGTTCCACTGTAATATTTCCCTTAGTTTTTATTGAAATAGGGTCACGCGATTCTATGATTTTTTCTTCTTTTTCGGAACTAAGCAAAAAGTCAAAAGAAACTTCAGAGATGGGTGGTGACTGACTAAACTGATTACAAGAGACACCCTTAAACTAACCGTGATCTTTGCCGAGACATCAGAAACTAATCTGTAGTGCTCAGAACATTGCCCTTTGTCTGTCATTTAGGTAATGGTGTACCAGGAAGACTGTACTCAGTGTAAATTGGAGGGGGGGGGGGGGGAGTTGAAGTCAACAGTCAACATGACTGTCAACAGTCAATTTTTTTAGTCAACATGACTGATGGTAAAAAAAAAGGTGTTATAAGTTCCCTTTTACCCTTTCGCTCACAAGAGCGCCCTGAATAAAATTTAAAAGAAAAAAACCCCACACTTCATAAATAAAAAAATAATAACATTGAAGTAAGTTAGAGCCGTCCTCTAAAGCATAATAAACAGTACTTCAGTTTTAACTGAAGTACTTAAAAGTACTGCTCATCGGTTGCTGTTTTTGGATGCTCACAGTCTAGATTTTTGCCCACAGGCTCAACGTCGAGAGTAGCTGAATCAACAATCTCGTTCCCAGGGTCCTCTCCCTTCCTCCCTCGAGAAAGTACCCTGGTTTCGGCTGGTCACGTGTCTCCCTTAAGCAAACAGCTCCCCACCAGGGTGGACTCGCTTTTCTTCAAGAAGCGAAGGGAAAAGCGAATGCAAATCTTTTCTAACTCGCCCGAAGACAGAGGAATGGAAGTCATTAGCTCACTTTTTTCAAAGACAGGGACGCTGAAAAAATCTACAGTCTACTATCTGCGGCGTTTCAGAACCCCAAATAATTCAGATTTCCCATCAAAAAAATATTTTACGGTAGGTTCGATCTGTTTTGAATTTGCCGAAGGCGTTTGATAGGAAGCTGCTCGTATTGCCCGAACAAAATGTCACGCACTCATTTGTTTGCTTTATATTTTATTTATTGGCCTAATAATGCAAGTAAAATACTGATAATAAAAGCCCACGCTGCACTTGTGTATTTTTATCTGCAAGCTTCAATGTAAAGGTATAATCCTGCAGACCAGAGTACAGCTCTTAATTATAAATGTTATTTAGTTTAGCACATTTTTCATTTTGTCATGTCACTGTTTTGTGGTGAAAAAAGTTAGATTTTTTTTCGGTCAATCGGAGGTGTGAGAGCAATTTTGCCTACTCGACAGGAATAAAACAAATTACCTTCAAATTCTTATAAGAACGGTGGTTTCAGTCGGTTGGCGCGGCGTATTTAACCTGATTTTACCATCGCACCGTTTGTCTGTCTTGTGTACCGTTGCCGAAAATTCTGCTGCTCCTTGGAGATGCCAAAAATAAATTAGTCCTTCCTAATCCTTAACACTCCATTTCATTTCGAGCCCCATAAAGCATAAAGCCGACGGCGCTCCTTGTTGTAAATTTGTTATGTTGTGACTCGTGCCGGCTTCCGTTGACTATGGCGATGGTTAGCGACAGTGTTTTGAAATTCAGAGACTTGTAAACGTGTTTTTCTGAGTCAAAAATAACATGGACCGCTTCGATGTCGAACGTTCGTATGTAATGAAGAAATACTTGTCTATAAAAGGAGTTCTTATGACCACAAATATTCCTGAAAAAGCTTACATCACCTCCGGTACTTTCCACCATTCTGACACTAGTGACAATCTTACACTTTGCTACCCCTCCCCTGTAGCACATTCTTGTTAGCACTCAGATTTTGGGTGCCATGTGACCAGCCGAAACCAGGGTATAATCTCGTACCCAGATCTCTTGTGGACGAAGCCGAAGGCGAGATCTGGTCAAATCCGATTTGTGCACGTGATCGCCTGTCAGGAATGTGGCAGGCGATGTAAGAGCGCATGCCTGAAATAAATTCTCAAAATGGTGGCTGTGTCGACCGGAGAATTTGACAGAGCCGTGACGTTTTCTCTGACAAAACGCGGGACGCCTGATATAAATTTAAAACCAAAACAGTTGGAAGCCTTAAGAGCTGTTGTGCAGCAAAAGAGAGACGTCTTAGCCGTCCTTCCAACAGGATATGGCAAGTCTTTAATATGTCAGCTTCTACCGAATATGTTTAATTTTTTGTTTCATGGAGGACATTATTGCTCGATTGCAATTATTGTGTCAGAATTGACCGCTTTGATGATGGATCAAGTTGAGAAAATTAAGAAGCAAGGACAGTCTGCAGCAATTATCCAGGCTAACTGTTCGGAGGCTGACAATGATTTAGGGATCATGGTGCAAGGTGATTGTGTGGATAATGTGTTATGTGGACGTGTTAGCATCGTGTTTGCTCATCCGGAAGTGCTTGTCAGTAGTAAGAAATGCAGAGAAATGTTGTTATCAGATGTTTATAAAAAAAACGTAGACTGTGTGGTGGCCGACGAAGCCCATTGCATCGTGGATTGGTGAGTAAATGCCCTTAGCAATTTACTTGTGACATGACAGCTTTTGCTGCACCTCGGCTCTCATTTGGCTCATACATGTTGTCAAATATTCAAATTAAAAAATATTTACACAGAGAAAAATAAATTCTTTTTACTCTGCAACTGTTTTTGTCTTTATTTATGACGTGTCTTAAGCTTGTTCTTGACATGAACAATACGTGATTTGGAACTTGCCTACTACTGTATACTTCTGTACCTTTAATAATTCCACTTTGATTTTTTATCAGTCACAGGATGTGAAAAGAAAATATGTCCTTCATGTACTTCTCCATAGAGAATATTACTTAGAAAAAAGGAAACCACCTTAGTAGTGTGAGTCTCAGAATGAATTTAGTGCCTTTGCTGAATAAGCAATACATACAATATAAATAGCAAGTTTGTGTTTGTGTTTCTTTGGAGTAATATCAAACAAAATTGTAATTTCTGTATGCACATTTTTTCAGCAAATGTTCTAATCACAGCACTGAGCAAATAATTGCAGAAATACCTATCAAAATATAATTCGTGTTTTATCATTTCATCATCACGTCAAAACAAAAATGGCTTATTGCTAATAAATGATTTCTGGCAGAAGGCTTAGCACTAAGAGTGTTTTTATTTTAATTAATTAATTTTTTCGTCGATAGGGGCTATGATTTTAGGCCAGATTATGGGAAGCTGGATACCATTGCTTCTATATTCCCAAGTAAGCCTTTTATTACTGTGACTGCAACCGCACCAGTGGCATATCAAGATGCAATTATAGAAAAGTTTGCCATGCAAAATCCATTGAGGGTTCTAGAGAACCCAAACCGGACCAATATATTTTATGAGATAAAGCAGCGACCGCCAGCTATCAAGGAAAGCAATGAAGACCAATTTGAAAAACTCATTAATAACTTTGCATGTGAGTTGAAAGAACTAAAGAACAAATTTCCATTAACCATTATTTACACCTCTCTCCACCTCTGTGGCTTTGGGTACAATTTGCTCGAACAGCAACTTGCGGATGGCCAATATTTTCCTCCTGGGTGTGAGCATGAACCCAGGAACAGATTGTCTGCACAATTTCATTCACGTCAAAGCAAAAATATGAAGGGGGAGATCATAAAAGATGTAACCAGTGAAAATCTATTCAAAGACTATTGCTAGTCACTATTGCATTTGTCATGGGCATAGACCCACCGTGTGTTGAAAGAGTGATTCATTTTGGGGTTCCAAGAAAAATGGAGCATTACCACCAAGAAACTGGGAGGGCAGGAAGAAATGGAAAATTGCCACAGCAACTATGTTTTACAACAGTAATGACATTGCAGCTAATCTGGAAGGGATGGATGACAGTATAAGGAACCTTTGCCGAAAGCAAAATTTGAAACGTCGCAGGGAGATAATATTGAATTACTTTAACTTTTCTTTAAGGCGAGACAGACAGCCTCTCCACTAATATGCTGTGACATTTGCAGGAAAAGGTGTAAATGTGACATTTGCCTCTCATCAGACTTGCATGATTCTTTGAGTGAGGTAACTTGTGATGAAGGAAGAACACCAGTGGATGAGGGTCATCATGTTGCACCATTAATTTCTGTAAGACAGAAGGAAGAAATCAAAAAACGTCTACTGGAGTACAAAGAAACTCTTGGCAAGGCCTCCAGATTTGGCTCAGGGCCTGCAACAGGCTTTACTGATGATTTAATTGAAATGGTGTGTGACAAAGCCAAGCTAATAGTGTCAAGAGAGGCAGTTCAACAGTACCTGCCTGTCTGGAAAGATTCACACACAGACAGTATTTTCAGAATTGTTCAGGATGTTTGTGAATCACACTTTTAATCTAACCACTACAGTAACTATGTTTATTAATCAAACCTCCCTGAATGCCCACCCCTCATACATTTAAGTTACAGTCGAAGCTCTCTTGAGCGACCACCTCAGCAATGCAGAAAAGTGGATGCAACTAGAGCTGGTCGCTTACAAGAATGGGCTCTGGTAAGCGACCACGTGATGAAACAATAGACTGGATGGTCTCTTCCAAGATGTTTTAGCATAAAACTTGGGACATACATGTCTATGGTTACTAATAGCATTATAGTAATAATATTAAATAGTTTATTGTTGCCTATCACAAAAGAGGTTCGTAAATATAGAGGTCAATGAACCATAAGTGCTTATGTTATGTATTGCTCAAAGAAGTGTATTCCTTTATTGCAGCGTTTACTGAGTGGTTGCTTATGAGAGCATAAGAACTAAGTAAAAGCCCAGTTGGTCATTCACAAAAGTGTTCACGAGGAGAGCTTGGACTGTACCTTTAATTTCCATGGAATACTGTACATAGGAGTCAAACCTCCTGTGACTGTCATTGGTGGTTAAATCATAGTAAAGACATATATTTCAAGGGAATATAAGAGGAAGGGAAGATAAAAAAAGTTTTGTTTAATGTAATGGTTCCATATTATATTATTTTCTTTAGAAAGTACCTGTACTGTGTACCCTGTTTCTACAACCCTGTAGAAACACAGCACCAGTTTTTGATGTATTGGTCATGTAACAAAGATAATTTACCCATTTTTAAAAGCAAATAAAATTAACCGTCTTTTTTGCTATAAAAATATTAATTTCTTTTTCTTTTAAGGTGATTCCATCGAAATAGAAGGAATATTTAAAATTTTTCAAAACTTAGTCCAGTTGGTAATTATGTTTAGAACATTTCAAAAATGCAATAAAAAATAGGGGTCGCCGTGCTTGTTTTTTCACAAAATGAACAAATGGATACTAGCCATTGATAGCAACTATACGACCCGCAAGGTTCACCTGAGAAACCCTAGCAATCAGAAAGGAGAATTATAATTGCTTTAAAAAGTCATTGCTTGTATTCAAATATTGGAGCAGTTCAACAAAACAGACATTTATCTTGTATTGTATACTGCTTTAGTTGAACAGGAATCAAGATTATGATATAAATTTAAAAAAATGCAGCGAGCGTCATACCCTGCTGCACCTAAAGACGTGTTCTTTTCGTTATCTAAATAAAAATATCTTAAAGCAGAATTTTTAACTTTTCTCAAAATCACGATATATTGTACTAGACCGTGTGCCATTTGAATTTATGTATTAAAAAATGGGGGTCACCGAGCTCGTTTAGGAGCAAACGACCATTTTATTTCTCTGAACAGCTGAGCTTTCATAGAAAACCTATCAAGTTCCGAAGGTGCGCGCGCTCGTGCATGCGCTAATCACGCAAGAAATGATGCGCAGAAAGAATGCGTAATGCAATTGAATGGAATCACCTTAATCATGTCACAGAAACCATTGTTAAATGTTGGGAAAACTTGCCTGTAGGTTTTTTGCACACTTCCATATGCATTAATGACTATTACTAACCCCTCCCCCCCCACCCCTAGTCTATAGCTTGATGGAGACATAGAGGTGTTTTGACTTTGTCAGTGAAACACATGTTAGCATGCAAGCAGAACTTACAGAACATCAGTACTTGTTACTCGTCATGATCATCTGATTGATCTGCTTCCTCTGCATTCCAAGTTGCCATACGTCTTTTGTGTTTATCAAGCCACTGGTGAAAGGCTGGCGAGTCAATGGAAAGTGTTGGACTGCTCTTGATGTCACTGAAAGAGGCATGACATCTACCAGTTATAGCTTTGAAGGGCTGCAGGTTTTTGAGGTCTTGGACCATGCAGAGTTCATCGCCAAGAGCTGTTTTCCTGGAGTGAGCAGTGGAATTAGGTGTTACACTGGAGCACTTGTCATATGAGTGGCATATACATTGTACTCCTCCCACTGAGCTTGTTGCCCTCTGCACAGCCTTCTGAGTTTTGTTTGCACCCATGTCATTGATAAGGACCTTTGTTCCCTTGATGGTGTGTTCCATGGCAATGTCTGTTTCCATGTTGTGGCCAGGCTTTCCACTTGGGTTAGTAAACCTCCCATAAATCACACGTGCTGCCATTTGCTCCATAAGTGTACATTTGACCTGTGTTATGAATCGCATTTTTTCAATTGCATACTTGGAGTAGTTGCTCTTTGCTTTAAACATCAACAGCAGGTACTTGACAACAACAATAAGACGTTCACCATCACCTTCATGAACTGTGTCTATCATCTGCATAACTAAGACTACAAACTCAATGACACGTAGGCCATAGTTCATGACTTTGTCCTCTGGGTCACACTGAATTTCATTAAGGTTGTCATGAAGAACGTACCTATCAACAAAGGAACCAAAGGTCTGCTCAAAGTATTCCACTTGGTTTGCTCTTGTCATGTTCTGAGGAGGTATGTGTGCTGTTGGCTTGTTAGTGCTTGAATCTATTGCAAAGTATTCAGTGAAGGCTACCACCAAATAAGCCCTTCCAACAGAGAGGAAGAAATCCTGAAAGCCATCTACATCCTTTTTTATGTCACTGTATACATTGCGTCTCATTATTCTTTCACGGAAGTATTTCAATGTTCCCACCTCACGAACTGACTGAGTCTTCATCAGTGTGTCATTCACAAACTGCAAAGCAAGTTACATGTATTTTAATGTTTTTACTTAGTAAAGTATTAGTATGACACATTTCAAGGAACTATTTTATTAGCAGGTCTATAAATTACTGCATTTCACTATCATTTCAGTGTTGTAACTAGTGGGCAGTAAGTGTGTAAAAAGAATATCGCCAACTGGGCTTCCCAGTGCAACACCTTTGCCTTTTGTAAAAATAGCCTATTCTTACATGACATATTTTAACAGGAAATCATTAAAAAGAGTTGTAGCATCCTACCATGAGTAAATTCTGCTTTGCATGCCAAAGTTCAAAAACATCTGGCTCTGTGTGTGCTAAGCGGTCAGTAAGAGTATGACAGCCAGCTCTCAAGTGTCTAGCAGAGGTTGCCCTTACACGTGTCAACGATCTCCACTAAAAGGGCAGCTGAAATCATCTGGGATGAAATTTCCAGAACCATCATTTGTACCTCCTGACTTCTGCCACACTCCATTTAGAGTTTCTTCTATTTCACAAAGAATGTCTACCATATCAGCAAGCTTCTTTTCATCTTTAAAATGCGTTGGCAGAGGAAATAAAGAGGTCTTTTGATGCATTCCAAGACTTTGAGGGTGATGGATTTGTTTTGGACACACCTTGCTTAGAAACTTGAAAATGTCCTGATCAAATAACTCCTGAAATACTCTACAGACAAGAACCTGAGATGACTTCCTCAACAGCAATCGTTCTCCATCTGCCATGAGATAATTCTCATTTGGAAAGTTTTTAATGTCTGCTATGGGCCTAGTATTGTCCAGCAATGACACATCCACCCTTTCTGACACTACCATAGACATGAACCAATTGTGCATTTTGTTTCTCTTGTCCATGCGCATGTCCTTGACATTGGTCTTGATATTCAAGTTATCTCCCACCACATGACATTTTCTTTTGTTTTTAATGAGATCAACAAGGCCATCACTGTAGTGTCCTCCAATCAAATCCAGAATATTAAGCATTGATTGGTGTGAGAGTGAAATTCCAGCCTTTTGGAATCTATCATACATCTAAAAATAACAGATATACTAGTCTATTAATAACAAATACAAAGATGACTGAAAGGTTATTTTATGAAAACCAGAAATTGACAATATCTATATTCGCGGTTTCTTATTTATGGATTCATCTCAAAAGGCTTTCTTATTTAGATGATTTCAAACAGTGTTTTATTTTCTTCCTTAAGTGATGAACATCAAATTTGCTGTTTATAATTTTAAATACTATATGCAAATGGTAAAGTCATTTCATCAGTATTACTGAAACTCTATCAGCTTGTACAAAATTACAAAATTGTGTTATACTCAAAAAATGCAGGTACAATCAGTACAGAAAATATAAAATTTAACAGTCAGTGCTGGTGTGTGGATTTGTTTTTGTCTGGTGTTTGAAAGGACTTATTTCTAAATTGTTTTAGTTTTAAACCAGAATGGGGAAAAGCTTTGCATATTCCAATTATGCATACATAAACTGATTCCTCTGGGGTCCACCCTCAGGGCTAACCACAGGGGTATGTTCAGTTATATAGGGGATTGCTTAGAATTCAAAGGAAAGTGGGAAAAATTGACACTTTTAAAGTTTGAAAGTTTGAAGGTGGATAATCAATTTGTGATATTAAGTTTTAGAATTGAGTGTTTGTGAAGGAAAATGAAAGCCAGGGTACTTTTCCTTATCAGATTTTCCTTGAGGTTTTCCTGTAGAGGAAATAAGATGACCTCACCCTCCTTAACATCCCCTTGGGCAAGATAGTTGCATTGTGTTTAATCGAAAACACACCTTTGTTTCAGCTTGACCATTAGCTAATAGCACTGTGTTGATCCGCTGGACAAGATTTAGTTCCCTATTGAACTGATGCAGCAGCAAAGAATAAATTGTTCCAATTGGCCTGGCGCAATCCGCATAGCTCAGCTCCTCTGGGCATTTTGCCCTTCCCTCCTGCAGCAAATTGCTGTGATAACATCCAGAAGAGTTGGACACATCTCTTTGGCTTCTGTAAGTATTGCAGCCCAACTGAAGTCTCTCATTGTTTCGAATGATTTGTCCCGCAATACAGATGGCAAGTGACCCCGTGTGTATTTGCCTAAATTTTCACATTCTTCAATGATTTCGTCCAGGTGCAATCGCTTTAGGTAGTTCCTCTCCTCTGGAATGATCCAAATAGATGAAGCAATTACTGAGGGGAGCCTCGAAGAAACAGCTACACTGAGTGACTTAACATTGATCGTTTCAAGTGGTTTGGCGCTTGATTCTCTTTTGAGCTAAGACAAAAAAAGAGTATTAACATGTAAGCAGAAATGCAAAAAAAAAACAGGCGGACCCCAGAGGAAACAGTACTTAAATCATGAAAATCATAATTTTCCATGGACATTTTCTGACAAATTATCTTACACATTTCCCGCTTTACAATCCATTTTTTAAACTATTCAACAGTGATAGGCTCAAGCATTGCAGTGCACGTAATGCCTAAACTCATTTGTTTTCTCCTTTGCATTCGCCAGATGTTCGTCATATTTTCATTCACTCGCACGATCAAATAAGTCCTCTATTAATAGAAAGAAAAGTCTTCAAACTTACCACTGGGTTGTTTAATCCAGAGGTGGAAATTATATTCAAGGCTTTACGATTTTCATCTTTGTTTATTGTCGACTCTTTTGCACTGACTACTGAAGTTGCGCTGGTAGAGCTAGGGTTTGAAGGCTGCAGAATATTTTCCGCCATTGGTCGCTTTTGAGCTGGTTCCAGTTGACAACTCGAAGAGCTTTGAACAATAGGGGAAACCATGTCAGTGGCTGTATAAACCGACTCCTTTTGGTTATTCACATGTGACAGAAAAGCTAAATTTTCTTTTTCGTCGGAAAATAACGCCTTCCTGGAAGAACTTGGCGTGTTGAGGCGACTCTTTTTTTGCCTTTGTGCAGGCGAGGTGGAAGGGCTTGATTTTGGAGAGCGTCGAGTCCTTTTCACTCCCTCTTTTCCTCTGGAAAGATTTACCTGCGTTGTGGCACATTTAGTTTGAAATGCAACGACCTTGTCCCTCAAATTTAAAAGAGTTCTGTAGCAGTTTCGGCACAGATGCTGAGGAAAACAATCGTCACTTTTTACACTAACCTTTGCGAAATCACTTATCAAGCGTTGCAATTTTACGCACTTCCCGTAATCCGAAAAAATTGAGAATCTCCGGTTGGGATTTGTTGTGTTTCCACAAAGACGACACAAGTTTCTGATATTATTGAATGTTCCAAATTCCGCCGACGGCTGTAACAGCTGCGCCATGTTTGTAAACATTCAAGATTGCCGCGCAAATGTTCAAAAAAGGGATTGGACACTAGGCAGTCTGAAAAGCCAATCAAAAAAATTAAATTTTCTTACTTGGCCAGATCTCGCCTTCGGCTTCGTCCACAAGAGATCTGGGTACGAGATTAACCAGGGTACTTTCTCGAGGGAGGAAGAGAGAGGACCTGGGAACGAGGTTGCTGAATCAAAACGGAGGTCTAAAGTCACGGACGTTTATTAGGATAGTCTACTTCTTTCGAGTTTTGCATTCAAAAGCATAAATGTATAGTTCATCATGAAAACTGTTTACGTTGTCAGAATAACTACTGCAATGATGTTCATGGTGTCAATAGGCCATGAGACATTCGTTACACAAATTGTAGTATATAATAAGTCAGCAAATTTGAAAATCAGATAACCGTAACTTTTTCATTTGAAAAGTGGGCAATAAGATTTAGTCGCGAATGATATTTTAAGCAATTGTGAAATATTATAAAACTGATATATTATTACTTGTTTATATTAAATACAAGACAAATCTTAAGTACTTCATTAGCAAGCACAAGCATATTATTTGCTTTTTGCTTGAGATTCGAGACAAAAATTTAATTGCAAACCCTCAGGTTTCTCCGCATTAGTTAAATAAATAAGTAAGTAAACGAACAAACAAACAAATCAAAGAACAAGTCTAATGGCTGAAAAAAATAAACATTTTTTATTGGAAAATCAATGTTCTTTCTAACACTCGTACGAAAAAAAAAACAAGCAGTTTACTAATTCCATCTGTTGCAGAAAGGGGTAAAACTGCTTTTCAAAACGATTGCAATTATATTACATTGTATTAACAAGTTAAAATTCATATTGATAAGTTTAAAAGAGGAATTAACGCACGCTTATTTATTTCAATACTCTCCCACCCATTGAATCTTTTGCCTGTACCAGGCACTCGCTTTGCAAGAAGGGAAGGAAAGGCTTTAAGCGAATTCGACGTTTTGCAGCCACCGCTTAAAGTCGTATGACTCCCTTTAAAAGGTTTGCAACTCTACATTTGTCTTCCACATCCAAGATGGCGGCACGAACGGACTTCTGACGCTCACCAGCCGTCGCTGCCCACGACTAAATGAAAACCAATCCGTTATATATTTATGCTAAGCTCCTCTAAGGAAAACACCCAAAACAAGACTTAAATACTTGGTACTTCTTTCGTTCTACCTTCCCTTAAACAAATTGTACCATTCCACAAGAATGAGTGACCCCATTCAACATAACTGGTCACGAGAAGGGTGACTTTTCCGGATCCGCTCTGCTAGTCGCCTAAACTGGGACTAAACTGCGACATCACTTAAAACGGGGAAATTACTGGCTGAAAGTTCAATTCGCTCGGTCAGAAAATCATACACCTGGCACATATTAACATTGATAAATAAGAGAGACGGACAGACCGAGTACACGACATGTAACCAATTCACCATGCTTTTAAGTTCGGGTAAAAACGATAGGTAAATCCTTTTTGGTGGAAAACTGAAGACGATAACTGTACAAGGCGGTTCTGGATCTGTCTTTCGAATCCAAGATGGCGGAATAAACGCATTTTTGACGCTTACCAGCAGTCGAAAAATATACATCAGTATATACCACACAAGTGAATAGTGTGTTTTCGCCGGCGCTGAGTTGCTACTTGACCAACCAGCGAAGAATTCGTTCCTATATAACAGAAAACGAAATAACTTCCGGGCTTGGCTAATTCAATTGTAACGTTATGTACTGAAACAGTTATTTACCTCTGTGAAGGTGAAACGAGGATTACATAATTCTTACATGTACCCACATTTTGACATATACAAATATAAGAAAAAATAGACGTTAAAATTCAAAACTATAGGATACCAGTTCACCTAAACCCCTGTTAAAACATATTTAGGACTTTACCCGGTTGAGCAAATTAAAGAACTCGTAAGCATGTTAACAAAGAATTCATTCGATTGTCGGAATACACAAAATTATCTTTACATAAATCCATTGTATAGGAGAAGGAACAGCAAGAAGACCGATCGATTCACTCATGCACATATGAAATCGCCAAACATAAAGAAGAACCCCCTTCTTCAGCTCATTGTTGAGTGTTTGGGACATGTTAGCAGTGAAGACCTTTATAGTTTACCATTAACCTGCTATCAGGACAATTTTCTCTTTCCCTTAAACATGCAAACAAATAAACAAACAGCAAAAGGACAGTTCACTGTTGCACGGGCCTGTTCTGTTGCGAAGGCAAGGAACGTCAAAGTGAACATGAAGTAAACACAAAAACAGAATAAACTCCAATTTGTTTCTCGGTCCACTGTCACTTCTGTGGAGTGGAGGAACGTGCATTTCTTTTCCATAAATGTTGAAAATATCACAAACCAGGGGCTGATTGCCTAAAATACTCGTAATTTATGCAGAGGTTTTATGTAACCAGTCCTGCGAACCGGAAGGTTTTCTATATGTACGTTTTCGTGAGGCGGTCAGCTGGGGCCGTTTAACGAGCATAAGATACAGTACGGAAACAGAAAACAATTCTTCTGACACATGGAGAGACTGGTTTGTTCTATGTAACCACGCTAAGGCCATTTGCTTTAGTATGGGAGGAGAAGGACAAGTTTGTCTGCTAAAAGCAGACTGAACAATCATCATGAATGAACTTCTTGTTCCAAAAGGTCTGTTCTCTGGCCAATCTTCACTAAACGGTCATGCTCCTGTTACAAGAAACAAAAATTTAAATAAAATGAAATATATATACGAAACAAGTTAGAATGAAATAAATAAAACCTTTCAGGGTATATGTTTTTAGCTTCACGGCTAAATGGGGACACTAAAGAAAACTTAACATTAAAATACTAATTCTAAAAACAAAACATGACCGCCAAATTTTATTCGCTACACACCCGAAATAAAGTAGACTTCCGGTATCTCGTGAAGTACTTTGCATTTTTTTTCTCTGTAGCTCGATCTTCCTAAGTTTATTATTCTCGAGATATCGAGGGATTTGAGATATGTGGAGTTTGAGATAGCAAAGGACGACTCCAACTTTTCGAACTTGATTATTTCAGATCGTTCTGCAGTTGTTTCACTTCACAACCGAAGTACAGTTGACTCCCGCTATCGCGTGAATGACACCTTTGGATTTCAATTCTGTAGCACAATTTTCGTGAGCTTCAATAAATAAATAAATAAATAAATAAATAGATAAATTCATTATTCTTAAGATAGCGAGGGAATTGAGATAAACGGGGGTTTGAGAAAGCGGGAGATTACTCTACATTTTCGAGCCGAATCGTTTGAAATCGCTTTGTAGTTGTTTCACTTCTGCAGTTCTTGCTAATCCTAAGCGATGAGCGAAAATAGAGAAAAGGAAGCCAGCGCGAAGATAAAAGGTTTTGGAATATTTCCGGACAAATTTCTTTTAACCTTTTACGCCCCAATGGTGACAAGCAGCTAATTTACAAATGTTAACCTCCACTTCTCATATTTTTGCGCTCGCATAACCGGCTTCCGGTTCTAGCCCGTGTGAAATCCCCGCTAACCAATCAGGGCTAATCTAAACAATCCCTTTATACAAAGGCCAATCAAAAACCGTACCTAGATCCTGGTACGCACCTGGGGGTCTAGAACAAGGATTTCGGCGCTGCTTCGCAGACGTTACTATTTTATAGCCGAGAGTTAGATTACGTCTGCGACGCAGGCTACACAAATTGTCGTGTCTAATACATCAGCAAATTTGAAAATCAGATAACCGTATCTTTTTCATTTGAAAAGTTGGCAATGAGATTTAGTGGCGAATGATATTTTGGGCAATTTTGAAATATTATCAAACTGATATACAGGATATTACACGGAGACGCGCAGATATGAATTTTATTTTCGAGCGGTAACAACAATATTTTATGCACTCGTTCATAAAATATTGTTTCTTACCACAAGAAAATAAAATTCGTATCTTCAAGTTCTTTTTATTGTATAGACAAGAGTATTTTTGCGTAAACAACAGTGTAAGAGTGGGAAATGACGTAATCGATATCCTCACTAGTGAGGATATGGGAAATACGCCACTCGAGTCCCGGACGTTGTTTCGTATGAACTTTAAGAGTGGGCTTTTTTCCACTAAATACTCTTGTCTAAATAATAAATATTATTACTTGTTTATATTAAATACAAGACAAATCTTTAATACTTCGTTAACAAGCACAAACATTTTATTTCCATGCTTGTTGTTTTCCCTGTTTGCTCGAGATTCGAGACAGAAATTTAATTGCAAACTCTCAGGTTTCTCCCCCTTAGTTAAATAAAAAGAACGAACATAAGGACAGTAACGAATAATTAGTCAAAAAAAGTAGTAAATAAAACAAATCAATAGCCTGCGAACTCGGACGTACTTCCGGCTGTCGTTAATACGTCTGCGTTCCCAGGCTAACAAATCAAAGAATAAGTCTAATGGCTGAAAAAATAAAACATTTTTATTGGAAAATTAATGTTCACTCTAACACTCGTACGAAAAAAAAACAAGCAGTTTTCTAATTCCATCTGTTACAGAAAAGAGTAAAACTGCTTCTTAAAACGATCGCAATTATATTACATCGTATTAACAAGTTAAAATTCATATTGATAAATTACGAAAAGGCATTAAGTTGAAATTTAACACACGCTTATTTATTTCAAAACTGTCCCACCCATTGAATTTCTTGCCTGTACCAGGCACTCACTTTGCAAGAAGGGGAGGAAAGGTTTTTCGTGAATTGGACGTTTTGCAGCCACCGCTTAAAGTCGTATGACTCCCTCTAAAAAGTTTTGCAACTCTACATTTGTCTTCCACATCCAAGAAGGCGGCACGAACGCACTTCTGACGCTCACCAGCCGTCGAACCAAATAGGGAAGATAGCTGTTTGCCAACATTCTTCTTGTTGCATCAAATCTGCCCACAACGAATTAAAAGCCAACCTATTATATATTTATAAGTAAGCTCTTCTAGGGATAACACCCAAAACAACTCTTTCAGGAGTAAACTCTTTTTCAAAAATGCTTGGTACTTCTTTCGTTCTCCTTCCCTTAAACAAATTGTACCATTCAACAAGAATGAGTGACCCCATTCAACATAACTGGTCACGAAATAGGTGCGAGAAGGGTGACTTTTTCAGAGCCGCTCTGCCAGTGGCCTAAACTGGGACTCAACTGCGGCATCACGTAAAACGGTGAAATTACGGGCTGAAAGTTCAATTCGCTCGGTCAGATCGTCATATACCTGACATATATTAACATTTGATAAATAAGAGAGATGGACAGACCGAGTACACAACATCCTTTTTGGTGCAAAAGAGAAGACGATAACTGTACAAAGCGGCTATGAATCTGTCTTTCGAATCCAAGATGGCGGAATGAACTCATTTTTGACGCTTACCAGCAGTCGCAAAATATACATCCATATATACCACACAAGTGATCTCGATAAGTATTTTGCACACGCGCTGAGTTCCTATTTGACCAAACAGCGGAGAATTCTTTCCCATATAACAGAAAACGAAATAACTTTGGGGCTTGGCTAATTCAACTGTAAGGTTATGTACTGAAACAGTTATTTAGCTCTGTGTAGATAAAACGAGGTTTACATAATTCTTAACGTACCCACATTTTGACAGATATAAATACCAAAATAGACGTTAAAATTCAAAACTACGGGATACCAGTTCACCTAAACCCCTGTTAAAAAATAATATTAGGACTTTACCCGGTTGAGCAAAAGAACTAGCATGCTAACAAAGAATTCATTCAATTGTCGGAATACACATAATTATCTCTACATAATCCATTGTATAGGATAAGGAGTAGCATGAAGACCGATCGATTCACTCACATGTGAAATCGCCTAACATGAAGAACCCCCTTTTTCAGCTCATTGTTGAGTGTTTAGGACATGTTGGCAGTGGAGACCTTCATAGTTAAGCTAACGTGCTATCAGGGCAATTTTCCCTTTCCCTTAAACAAACAAACAAACAAAGAAATGAACAAACAGCAAAAAGACAGTTTACTGTCTGTTACACGGGCCTGTTCTGTTCCGAAGGCAAGTGACGTCAAAGTGAACAAAACGTCAACACAAAAACAAATAAACTCCAATTTGCTTCTCGGTCCACTGTCACTTCTGTGACGTGGAGGGACATGAAAATATCAAACTTATTCCCAACGTTGCAGTTCTTTTCCATAAACGTTGAAAATACCACAAACCAGGGGCCGATTGCAAAAAAATACTCGTAATTTATGCAGTGGTTTTATATAATCAGTCCCTGGGAACCGGAAGGTTTTCTATGCACATTCTCGTGAGGCGGTAGGCTGGGGCCGTTGACGAGCATAAGATACAGTAAGGGAACGGAACACAATTCTCTGACACATGTAGAGACCGGTTGTAAAGACCAACCAAGTAAGTCACGCGTGTTCTATGTAACCACGCCCATGCTATTTGCTGTAGTATGGAGAGAAGGACAAATTTGTCTGCTACCAGCAGACATAACAATCATCATGAATGAACTTCTTGTTCCAAAAGGTCTGTTCTCTGGCCAATCTTCATTAAACGGTCATGCTCCTGTTAGAAAAAAAAGTGGAATGGAATGAAGTACAAATAGGTTAAAATAAAATAAATAAAACAAATGGGCCGGTTATTTAAACCAAGTTTAGACAAGAGGTTTAAAAAAAAACCGCAGTCTAAATCAATTCTAATCTGCCCAGTCTGAACATATAAGAGTTCTTAACCATAATTAATTGCAACAAGGCATACCATAGACTACAAGAACACTTATCTCATTAAAATCACCCAAAGATGTAGAGGTTCATTGGTTGCCATAAACCAATGAACCTCTACAGACTTAGACTTTGTTTAAAAAAATTGGCCTTTAAGTTTCCATGTATTTAGCTTCACAGCTAACTAATGACACTGAATAAAACTTAACATTAAAGTACTTATTCTTAAAACAAAATATGACCCGTAAATTTTATTCACTACACACCTGAAGTACTTTGCATTTTTTTTCACTGTAGCTCGGTCTTTCTGGGTTTATGATTCTCGAAATAGCGAGGGATTTGAGATAGGTGGGGCTTGAGATACCAAGGGACGACTCCAACTTTTTCGAACTTGATCATTTGAGATCGTTATGTAGTTGTTTCACTACACAACCGAAGTGCAGTTGACTCCTGCTATCTCGTGAATAAAACCTTTGGATTTCTATTATGTAGCAAATTTTCGCAGCTTTCATTGAGAAAGCGGAGGATTACTCTTCATTTTTCGAGCCGAATCGTTTGAAATGGCCTTACGATCGCTTTGCAGTAATTTCACTTTAGTGGTTCTTGATAATCTTAAGCGATGAGCGAAAATAGAGAAAAGGAAGCCAGCGCGAAGATAAAAGGTTTTAGAATACTTCGCGGACGAATTTCTTTTAACCCTTTTAGCACCAATTGTGACAAGCATCTAATTTCTCCTTACAGTATTATTACTTGATCAAACATGCAGGCCAGGAGAATAAAGGAAATGATCACCAATTATCAAGTGTCTTGATTTTTAATTAATTCTCCCAACCAGTAACATAAGAAATATAAGGAGAATAGTGAGGAGAATATGGATGTTAATATTGGGGCTTAAAGGGTTAAAATTGCTAGCAGTCTCTTACCCTTTCCTCCTCAGACAGCAAGTACTTGTCGCCGTTTAGTCTTGCTCTGTGATGGTACAGCCTTTGAATGCTTTCCTCACGTTGGTTGTGTGCCTGAAAATGTGAAAAAAAAATACAGTCAAAGAGGAAGGCTCTGTTGATAAACTCTGCGATTTTTTTTTTCATTTTAGAGACGTTAACTGTTTCATATCACATCTATCAGATTCTTTCGTCTATCTCAAACAGGAACTCAGAAAGCAAAAATTACCCTGAAATGACATAACATGCAAAATTGATCCAGTGTTCCTTACATGTAAGAACTTGACTGATAAACTGACTGATTGGCACGACTGACTGATGACTGACTGACTGACTGACTGTCTCACTCACTGACTGACTGACTGATTAACTGACAGACTGATTGACTCACTGACTAACTCACTGGCTGACTCACTGACTGACTCACTGACTGACTGACTGACTGACTGACTGATTGACTGACTGACTGACTGACTCACTGACTGACTGACTGACCAACTGACTAACTGTCTGACCAACTATTCGACTGTCTCTTTAACTGTCTCACTGTTTCACTAACTCTGAAAGTCTAACTCAACACTGACTGACCAAACAACTGACTGAATGAATCACTGAGCGACTGACTCGCTGTCCACTGGACTACCTGCCTGAATGACTGAGAGACAAACTGAATGGCTGGCGAGGTGCATGCTGGGTGCCTTGTCATGTCATTTTCCTTAATTATTCATAACCTAAACTGCTAAAACAACCACACAGGAAATTGTGTTAAATTAAATTAAAAATTAAAATGCATTTATAGAGCGCCATACTCCACTAATTGTCCATGGCACTTTACAATACCATACCTCTCATTACGTTAAAAATTACATCATTTATAAACAATAAATCGAGTACCAATACTGTAGAGGCTAATGATAAAAATTACAAATCAAACGCGCCCTTAAAAAGGTAAGTCTTGAGCTTAGTTGTAAATACGGTTACTGTTATGAAAAAGGTAGTCAACTTTTAAAAGAGGGATAGTGCAGGCTTCAAATTGCATTTAAAATAATGTAACAGCTGCGTTTTGGGAAAAAAATACAGATCAATTACAAATTGGTATTTATTCAATACAACTGGAAAGCAAATGAGAAGAAAGAACACAACCAACTAAAACAAAACGGAACTTCAAGCTATGACCTTAAGTGTCATTTCTGTCAAAGAACTTTAATTTCCTGAAAAAAAGAACAAACTTCACTCACCTTGGCCAGCTCAGCTTTTTCTCGCAAGAGTTTTTGTTCTAACTCGACCTTTTTGCGGCTAAACTGTTCTTGCATTTCCTACATGTGTAACAACACACAAATGAATGAACAATTGAACAAACGAACGAATGGATGGATCGATGCGTAAATACAAACGGAAATAAAGGAAGGGCAGGGAAAGATTGGAGTGTAGGGAGGAAAGAAGGAGGGCAGGACGATGGATAAAAAGGAAGGGATGGAGGAATGGAAAAAAGGAAGGAGGGAGGGAGGGAGCGAGGGAAGGAAGGAAGGAAGGAAGGGAGGAAGAAAGGAAGAAAGGAAAGAAGGAAGGAAGGGAGGGAGGGAAGGAGGGAGGAAGGAAGGAAGGAAGGAATGAAGGGAGGGAGGGAGGGAAGAAAGGAAGAGATGGAGGGAGTGAAGGAGGGAGGGAGGGAGGGAAGGAACCAAGAAAGCAAGGGAGCAAGGAAAGGAGACGGTCACAGGTTTTGTATTTGTAACAAAATGAATACGGGTGTCTCACATTTCAAGAAATTTATAATTCGAGACGAATAAGCCCTAATACCTTCATTCGTTTGTCGTTTTCTTTCGTTAGAGACTCCATCTCATTGATGAGTCTCTGGACATCTTGCTCTTGCTTTCGACGCTGCATTTCAGCAGCACGCACGCGGTTGTATAGCGCATGCTCAGTTTCTTCCATCTTGTTGACAACTTTCTGTAGAATCGATGCAAAGAAAAAGAAAACAATGAGTACGAGAAATGGGAATTACTCAGGGTAGTCCAGTTTCCAGCCCTAAACAACAGGGTTAGAAAACAAACAAACAAACAAACAAACAAAAACAAGACAGTGCAATCAATCTTGAAACTGCAGGGAATGAGCCTCCTTGTGGAATCCAACTATTAAGTCCGGCAGATAAGTGTCAAATCAGGGGGTGAGTACTGCACTTTATGATAAAAGCATCAAACTGGGCACGTTAATACTAGACATCATGGAAAACATTTTTAAGATTGGAGGCAATCGGGACATGCTCTGTGTCAGCCAGGAGAGGATGGTAGAAGTAGTGGGGGTAATGATTCAAAATGGCCGCCGCCAGCGATACTTCTTTGGCGTAGAAACATACAGCATAATTGTCTAAAACAACGTCTGATTGTAACTATCTCCTGAAATAGATTCAAAGATTACAATAATGCCATCAAAATTGGTAGAGAAGGTTTCTGAGAATGAAAATTGAAAAGATAATTCTGAGGTGATAATAATGCAAATTAAAAATTTTAATTCACATTTGATGACTGCATAGTTGTAGCTTATTTTTTTATCACTTTCGTCTCACACTTCACACAAGACAACCATAAATTGTTCGTCTAACTGGTGAAACAATGCACGACATTGTATTATTTCTACTGGGGGCTGATAAATGGCCAGAAATGAAAAAAAAAGTTGTCTTGAATTAGGTCAGTTAAAGCGTCTTCACTTATGCAGTTAAAAAAAGGAAGTGCTACTGATTGTCCGATTTTGGGTAATTATTTGTTGTTCATCCACTATACTAACCACAAGAGCAACTAAACAGCCCTAGATACCCATTGCAAATAATTCCACTGTTCGAAGAGGAGATGGTTGATACCGAAAATCATCTTGGGTGTTACCTACATGTACAACTCACTTGTATTACTAAAAGTATGTGGAAATACATATTTTTTGTATGCAGCGATTCGATTCCGGTACTTGTATTAGAAAACATACCACGACCGGATATGCAGATTCATTCCTGAAAGCATTAAATGCCAAGGAAAGCTTCCATGCACACCAGGTTAGCACTCGTACTCTATCTATTAGTTTAAAAGGCATCGCATCTAAGGTACAAAATTCTCGCAGCGCGAAACCGAGCTGCGCCGAGTTGTGCGAATACTAAGGGCTCACCATTACGATTGCCATATAATTTCTGGCCCGGGACAGCGAGTTCAATCCATCGTTAAAGGACACTTTTATTGGAAGACTTAAGAAGTAAAAAATGTTCTTTTATATCCTAAAACTGCAACGAGGTACGTGTCCTTGGTTTGCACCTGGATGAGATAATAATGCTTAAAGTTGACAAACTATCGAGGGAATTGTACTCTTAACGGATTATGCTACTTCATACCGCAGACAGTGACTGGTTCCAGACGATGTTTGAAGTCGCTATCGGCTAACAAACTGGAATGCGGACGGGACGTTTACTCGGGTACTTTATGTAACTCGCGTAGCTCAGTACGTCAAACAATAACAGGTGCAATGCATGCGCCATGTACTAGATGCGGCACTGACCATGCCGTGTTTTACGGAAAGAAGAAGGTGCATAGGTAGATCGCTATCCAGTATGCTCATTGATGCTACATGTACGCCTGCATTGCGTATGCTTGCACAGACAAGGCGCGCAATTCACAGCAGCACACAGACTAAACTCTTCCACGCTTAAAGAATTAGAGCTCATTGCTACTTCCAATATCTGATAACAATGTGAATAATGCAAGAAAAACGTTTTTCAGAGAAGATGTTAGAAACCATACTACTTCATCTGCACAGAAGTCCCTTCCGTAACCCCTCATTTAGACACTGACAGGATAAAAAGTTGGCTATTTGTGGGCCTGTTGCTCTTTTAGCGCTTAACTGCCCAGTCCAACAAAATTCGGTTGTATTTAACAAAACGAATCAGTTAATCGAGAGCTGTAAAATCAAATGAAAATCTGTTTTGGAAGTTACTGTGCTTGTGTCGTTACTATAAGTTACTGTAGATGAGAATGGGAAATAAAAGGACAAATAACAGAATAAATAGCGTGTGTAGTAACGTGTTTCTACGTTCTTTAACTGTATCATAGTTCTGCTGTGAAACAGTTAAACAGGTAACCTTGAAAGTGGCCACCGAAATTATTGAGGAGAAAGCGAAATTGTGGTCAAATGGTTCGACCAGTGTAATTGAATTAATTAGCTATCTAATTTGCATAGTTTTGACCTAGAATAAAACTATCCCCTGAAATGAGTTAAATCACCGCGAAAACTGTTAATGCTTTGTTTTGATGGAACATTCAACAAGCAGACATAACTAAAATGGCAATTCAACACTGCATCAAGTTAATTTTGCCTCATTTTCCCAACAATAGTCTTCATATTCTGAATGGCGGCCATATTGAAAAATCCCCTCCCCTCCTTCCCAGCTGTCACAGATCCTATCCAGATTGCCTCTAATCTTTAAAATGTTCCCTACGATACCTAGTATTAGTGTGGCAAGATTCATGCTTTTATCATAAAGTGCAGAATAGTTTCACCTATCTGCTAGACTATATCGTTTTTGGCAATCTTTCACAGGCCAAAGGGCTGCTTAGCAAGTTCAATAAAGACCCATTGATGCCCATGCAGACAAAACAAACAAACAAACAACGAACAAACAAACAAACAAAAACAATATCCTATTCCCTTGTCACTTTGTAACATTAGCTCTATCGGGGTTCCACGGTACTCATCTGACCACAACATGATCACTTTCCGATCTGTTTTCTTGGTATACGTTATTTTGGACTACAAAATAGGGTAGTGTAGGGCAACACATAATTTATGTATAACGTGACCGTGTTAGTTTAATTCCTGCTAAAATTTGCTAGGAAAAGAAAGAGTTAAGGATACATTACCACAAAGCACGAAAAAAGTTGAAAAGGATTGCGAATCCCAAAACATTGCGGGAAATATTTACACCATTTCAGCTCAAATTAAACTTAAGCAATAGAAGTCGTTGAGTTATGCTATGCTTGCGGGTTCAAACAACCCGGAATCTGATAACAACGTAAAAGATTTACCACACTTTAGAGCCACAAGGGAGACATGACACAACGACCGAGATAACCGAAGCAAGCGCCAAGAATTGCCATAGTTAAGAACCATAAGAGATACGAGACACAACTAATACTAATAATACTTTTTTTTTTATTTCTAGAGCGCGTTATACTAAGGCTCCAAAGCATTTTTAAAACACGAAATATAAAGGATAAAATGATTAAAAGAGCTAAATCAGAAAATAATAACGATTAAAAAAGTGCAATGTCAAAGTCCACAGAAGGTTAAAAATACGCGATACGAAACACATGAGTATTCAGTTTAGATTTAAATTGGTTTAAGTTTTCAGCAGGTCTGATTTCACAAGGAACGGAATTCCACAATTTAGGCGAAGCAACGTTGAAGGCACGGTCTCCAACGACCGACCCAACTAAAACAAGCGCCAAGATTAAACGTAGTTTAGAGACGCGACCCGGGGCCCGTTTCTTGGTACTCTCGTTGTCTTACAGGGCCCAATAAGCGTTTTCATTTCAATCGTTTTTAATTGATCCGGGGTAATTATGAGCACATACTTGCCGATGTGTGCCATAAATATATTTTGTACAAATAAAAGAGTTTTTTGGGCCTGAAGATATCGGACGTTTCGCGAAACGCCCCCCCCCCCCCCCCCCCCCGAGGCAAACACTGAGGCAAGTTAACTGTTTTTAAACTAAAACATTCTTCGCCAAACTTCTAGCTAATACAAAACATTTCGATTTTCTCATCCTCGTGTGAGTCACCCTGTAGTACAAAAAAAAAACAATCTACCTGAAGATGTTTGACGTTGTCCTCGTGAGCTCGTCGGGTAGCCTCGTTCTGTTTTTCAATGAATCTTCTTTTCCACTCAGTCATCTGATACGAGTGCTGCTGTTTTCTGTCTTTGGTCAGCTGCTCAATCTGTTGGTTTCTGCGAGCCTCAGCGAACTGACAGTACATGAAACAAGATAAGAGTGTCATGTCGGTGAGAGTTGCAATTTGTATCCACTTGTGTAATACCCTATTCACTCGATTAAACGCCGCCTTATTTGAACCCAGCATTTATTAAACGGGGATATTTCATCATTTTTTTAATAACAGGCACTAATTTATAACAAAATCTAGCAAAAACATAGGAAGAACACAAATAGTCATCGATTTCGTTTGCAGTCGAAAAATTTCAAAACAAGGCGGGAGTAGAGTGTAGAGTGCATTACGCATGCTTCCTTTAGCTGGAATGAGCAAAATAAATTGAACTGGAGTGGTTCATGAACCTTTTTCAAATAGCTGGATATAAACGAATTATCGATGAGAATCAGTTATATAAACGTTCAGTTTCAAATAAACGCCGGTCCATCGAGTTAACGCCGTGGGGCGGCAGTTATTTAAATTTGACGGCGTATACCCGGCATCCAATTACTGGAGGCCCGGCGTTTAATACGGTACTAGCTGCTGCAACTGGCAAGTGAGTTGTTCCAATTTGTTAATGCACGTGTAGCTGCAACAAATGTAACGTGTAGCTGCAATGGGGCGGGACCCGGACACAAATTCAAGAGTTGGCAGAAAATGAACGGGAAGCAGGAAAACAGAAGACGGGGAGCAGGATCCCTATAAAGATGGCGGGAAGCGAGAGAAATAAGACAAGAATGGAATAACATTACAAAATATTCCGCACTCGCAAAAGGGCAAAGAGGTATGAGACAACAAAAGAGGGAATAACCGGGTCTAACGGGTACGGGAAGTGGGAAGTTTGAATCCCCCAGTCGTTAATTTCGGGGGGGGGGGGGGCTGCTTGCGGATGTTCATGAGGGTCAGTGCTTTGCTACTTGTGAGATTTACTGACGGCCTTCAAAATTTGTCATCGCGACGATTCGGGACAAAACAGAAATAACACAGACAACAAAGAAATGAAAAGAAAAAGAGATCTTACCTGCCCTCTCTCTTCAATCTCTTTACCTTGCCGATCTAGTTCAAGGAATTCTGCAGCTTGTTTAGCTTGCTTTTGGTGGGTTGAGTTATGCTGCAGCCTCCTATTTATGTCTGTCATTTTTCGACCCTCTGTTAAAAGGACAGAAGGTATAGATTTAGTGGCGCCCTTTAACAATCGTCATATAATCATCAGATGTGGCAACTCGACGCTCTTATTTCAGCAAATTTATGTGGAAAATGTTGTAACTTGCATGTACTACGTTGTTGTTGTTGTTGTTGTTGTTGTTGAAACAACGAGCAGTCTCTCTTTCCACTCAGGGATAGTCGAGGAAAATGAACAAGTAAGGGAGCGCGAAAATGCCTGCGGCGTTGAAACGTGCGTGCGTGTCGAGCCGCTACACTAGCGATCTGACACGCGCACGTTTCGCTCGCTCGCTCGTTTGTTCGTTTCCCTCGACTATCCCTGAGTGGAAAGAGAGACTGCTCGTGATCTACTGTTGTTGTCGTTGTTATTGTTGTTGTTGTCGTTGTTATTGTTGTTGTTGTTGTTGTCGTTTTTCTGTACTGTAAATTCTTCTTCTTCTAGACCACAAGCAGTCTCTACTTCGCCTTTCTCTCAAGCGTGTTCCCATGTTATTCTCGCCCAACTATCCCTAAACAAAAGGAGGGATTGCTCGTAGTCCACTCATCTACTGTTCTTTCAGTAACACGTTTGTCATTACACAGGTGTATTTTTTCACAACTTATCCTTAGGCGTGCATTGCACGATTATAACAAAAACTTGGCGCCTTTAAGTAAGGTGAAGTCGCTCATGAGCCCAGGTGGCCCACACAGAGCCGGAGCCGGTTATTGTAGCATGAAGCAACTGAGAGTATTGCTACTCCGCCTAGATGGGATACTAGTCCATCGCAGGGTTACCTCCAACAGTATGTCATCGGTGCCCTTTAAAATTCCTAGGTGGAGAGAGACATTGTGGGGAAAAGTTTCTTGTCTAAGGACACCACACGCTGGCTGGGACTGGGCGACGAACCACCGACCTTTCAACAACAAGCATAATGAGCCTAGCTACCTTCTCTTGATTTCAATGATAACATGTCCTTAGACACCACCAAGTCTCTACTCATGCGACGCTTGTTGTACTCATGTTTAACTCCTTGACCAGATAAACCCCTGCAAAAAAATGATAAATAAATATATTAATTAATTAATAAATACATAATAACGATTGCTAGGCTTAATTTTAGGAATTCACTAGCATGAAATTCTGAAAGTTTCTAAAAATAACGGAACTTACTAAGACCACCAACGCCCATGGAACATTGCTTGAATTAACCGAATGGTCAGATAAATGGGTTTTTGTGCTTATTTTTTCAATAATGACCGGACTGCCACGAGCTCGAGTGGTCATATTGAGATATTTGGTATTAGCGCAAAATATAATTTAATCTTGAGATTAAGGGCTGTTGATGAGCGTTTGACCCATGTTTTTCGTTTTTGTTTTGTGTTGTTTTGTTTTGTGTTTTTTTGGTTTTGTTTGTTTTCAACAAGTATGCCGCACGCGCTGCATGCTATAAGCGTGTACGTCGACTGGCATGTCAATTTTAAAGAATATTTTAAGTTGCGTCATTAACTGGTACGTTCTGTTATGCTACAGATCATTCACTTTAAGATTCTGAATGAACTAAGAACGTCTTACAGGTATCAATAATCTAAATTTTATGGTTGGGGAGAAACACGCATCACAATTGTGTAAATCTCAGGATTAACAGCACAGACATAAGAAGAGTTCACTTCTTTTGACCACTGATGGAAGTGCGGCCAAACTTAAGACGATTTGGTTAGCAGCTTCTTACAATCGTCCTACATTTGGCATTGCTTTACTTGCACATAAAAGCGTGGATGTAAACAAAAGAGTCGATGTTATCAAGATACACCTGTTTGATAAAACGTTGTCGGGTTGCAACGCATAAACCATGAAGGACGCGACACGATGGTATTCTGGGAAGACAGCAATGGCAAGCTTGCTACTCAGTTCCGTGTATTGTCATGTATTGATATTCGAGATATTTTTATTCCTAAGAAGTTTTTGAAGTAGATTTGGGTATACTATGTTAATGTTATCTCCGTGATGCCTGAGAATAGAAGCAAGTTTTCCCGCTTTCCAGAAGACCATTGGGAAGTATCGTTCATAGTGTATGCTTTTCACACGACAACGTTTTTTCAATTAGGTGTATATGCGCAAACACCAAACATTCGGTACTTCAGGGAATGCTATCTGTATTATTGCACTTTTAGAAAAATGAAAACTTGAGATTTCAAAACACATGCTGTATTAATACGACTGATGAAGCTTTGTTAACTTTGATGTTTTTCCCACAGTAAAATTTTCCACGCTCACTTACTTTAGCTTCTCTGTCATACTTTGTTTACGACGCCTGTCATCCTGTTAGTAGAGAAAAAAATGTTATGTTATGTTCTCAAACTCATTAATAATTCATAAAGAGAAAACAAAGGAAATCACTACCGTGACGGTGGTTTGGATACCGGATCTTAATTAGCATAAAGTTTTGCGAACTTCTGCTTTGAATTTCTCCAAGAATTATGAATGGTTTGAGAAGCCATATCAAAAACTCGAAAGAGTGTTTCATCAGGTATCCAAACACCTCGAAGTCGGTTAAAAAAACTCGGCTGCGCCTCGTTTTTTCAACCCACTTCTCGGTGTTTGGATATCCTGATGAAACACTCTTTCTCGTGTTTGATATATTACTTCTAGCCTGGCGCATGCTACCAGGAAAGTTTACAAAGGACAATTGTGCACAATGCTGTGACTGCATAGTGGTGTTCACTCCAACCACAGAAACGATCAGGAAAACTACATCTCAAAGCTACATCTTCAGCAAACCTGAATGTCTTTGATGCTTGTGTCTTTCACATATCTGTCAAAAATAATGTTGGAAATCACCAGTCCACCCAACACTAGTCTCGTCTCAATTGGTTTATTCGTCTCCAAGCTCACAATAAGTTTACAACCGTCACCGAACACGTTCTCTATTTCACTCTAAAATCACAGATCATTCTTTTTGCTATATATACTATTTCACGGGATCAACTTGTCGCTCAAGCTTAGTTACAATGCTCTGATTGGCTGTTAATCACTGTCACGATATGAATTCCTTTTTTGTCACGCACCTGTAAGTAACGCAGCTATAAATCTCCAACACCCTCCCCCCAT